>JAVSCE010001195.1:0-46306 GCA_032199065.1 Smutsia gigantea
ATTGTATATCCGTGGCTCCTTTATCGTATATTAATTGACCATATATGCTTGGGTTTATATCTGGGCTCTCTAGTCTGTTCCACTGGTCTGTGGGTCTGTTTTTGTGCCAGTACCAAATTGTCTTGACTACTGTGGCTTTGTAGTAGAGCTTGAGGTCAGGGACCGTAATTCCCCCTGTTTTATTCTTCCTTCTCAGGATTGCTTTGGCTATTTGTGTTCTTTTGTAGTTCCATATGAATTTTAGAACTATTTTCTCTAGTTCATTGAAGAATGCTGTTGGTATTTTGATAAGGATTGCATTGAATCTGTAGATTGCTTTAGGCAGGATGGCCATTTTGACAATATTAATTCTCCTATCCATGAGCACTGGATGTGTTTCCATTTTTTGGTTTCTTCTTTAATTTCTCTCATGAGTGTCTTGTAGTTTTCAGAGGATAAGTCTTTCAGTTTCTTGGTTAGGTTTATTCCTAGGTATTTTATTCTTTTTGATGCAATTGTAAATGGAATTGTTTTCCTGATTTCTCTTTCTGCTAGTTCATTGTTAGTGTATAAGATTGCAACAGATTTCTGTGTATTAATTTTGTATCCCGCAACTTTGTTGAATTCAGATATTAGATCTAGTAGTTTGGGAGTGGATTCTTTAGGGTTTTTTATGTACAATATCATGTCATCTGCGAAGAGGGACAGTTTGATTTCACCCTTGACAATCTGGATTCTTTTTATTTCTTTGTTTGTCTGATTGTCATGGCCAGGACCTCCAGAACTGTATTGAATAAAAGTGGGGAGAGTGGGCATCCTTGTCTTGTTCCCGATATTAAAGGAAAAGCTTTCAGCTTCTCGCTATTAAGTATAATGTTGGCTGTGGGTTTATCATATATGGCTTTTATTATGTTGAGGTACTTGCCCTCTATACCCATTTTGTTGAGAGTTTTTATCATGAATGGATGTTGAATTTTATCAAATGCTTTTCAGCATCTATGGAGATGATCATGTGGTTTTTGTCCTTCTTTTTGTTGATGTGGTGGATGATGTTGATGGGTTTCGAATGTTTTACCATCCTTGCATCCCTGGGATGAATCCCACTTGATCATTATGGATGATCTTTTTGATGTATTTTTTAATTCGATTTGCTAATATTTTGTTGTGTATTTTTGCATCTGTGTTCATCAGGGATATCGGTCTGTAATTTTCTTTTTTGTGGTGTCTTTGCCTGGTTTTGGTATTAGAGTGATGTTGGCCTCATAGAATGTGTTTGGAAGTATTCCCTCCTCTTCTACTTTTTGGAAAACATTAAGGAAGATGGGTATTAGGTCCTCACTAAATGTTTGATAAAATTCAGCGGTGAAGCTATCTGGACTGGGAGTTTGTTCTTAGGTAGATTTTTGATTACCAATTCATTTTCTTTGCTGGTAATTGGTCTATTCAGATTTTCTGTTTCTTCATCAGTCAGCCTTGGAAGGTTGTATTTTTCTAGAAAGTTGTCCTTTTCTTCTAGGTTATAAAGTTTGTTACCACATAATTTTTCAATAATTCTTTGTATTTCTGTGGTGTCCATAGTGATTTTTCCTTTCTCATTTCTGATTCTGTTTATGTGTGTAGACTGTCTTTTTTTTTTTATAAGTCTGGCTAGGGGGTTATCTATTTTGTTATTTTCTCAAAGAACCAGCTCCTGCTTTCATCGATTCTTTCTATTGTTCTATTCTTCTCAATTTTATTTATTTATGCTCTAATCTTTATTAATGTCCCTCCTCCTACTGACTTTGGGCCTCATTTGTTCTTCCTTTTCTAGTTTCATTATTTGTGAGTTTAGACTGATCATTTGGGATTGTTCATCTTTCCTGAGGTACGCCTGTATTGCAGTATATTTCCCTCTTAGCACAGCTTTCACTGTGTCCCAGAGATTTTGTGGTGTTGAATTATTGTTGTCATTTGTCTCCATATATTGCTTGATCTGTTTTTATTTGGTCATTGAACCATTGATTATTTAGGAGCATATTATTAAGCTGCCATCTGTTTATGGGCTTTTTCATTTTCTTTGTGTAATTTATTTCTAGTTTCATACCTTTGTGATCTGAGAAGCTGGTTGGTACAATTTCAATCTTTGTGAGTTTACTGAGGTTCTTTTTGTGGGCCAGTATATGATCTATTCTTGAAAATGCTCCATGTGCACTTCGAGAAGAATGTGTATCCTGTTGCTTTTGGATGGAGTGTTCTGCAGATGTCCATTAGGTCCATCTGTTCTAATACGTTGTTGAGTGCCTCTGTCTCTACTTTTTTACTGTCTGGTTGATCTGTTCTTTTGAGTGAGTGATGTGTTGAAGTCTCCTAAAATGAATGCATTACATTCTATTTCCCCCTTTAATTCTGTTAGTATTTGTTTCACATATGTAGGCGATCCTGTGTTGGGTGCATAGATATTTATAATAGTTATATCCTCTTGTTGAACTGACCCTTTTATCATTATGTAATGTCCTTCTTTGTCTCTTGTTACTTTCTTTGATTTGAAGTCCAATTTGTCTGATACAAGTACTGCAACTCCTGCTTTTTTCTCACTATTAGTTGCATGAAATGTCTTTTTCCATCTCTTTACTCTCAATCTATGTATGTCTTTGGGTTTGAAGTGAGTCTCTTGTAGGCAGCATATAGTTTCTTCTTTTTTTTAATTCATTCTGTGACTCTGTCTTTTGATGGTACATTCAGACCATTTACATTTAGGGTGATTATCGAAAGGTATGTACTTATTGGCATTGCAGGCTTTAGATTCATGGTTACTAAAGGTTCAAGGGTAATTCCCTTACTATCTAACAGTCTAATTTAACTCACTTAGTATGCTATTACAAACACAACCTAAAGCTTCTTTTTTTTTCCTCCTTTTTCTTCCTCCTCCATTCTTTGTATGTTATCTGTACTCTTTGTCTGTTCCTTGGGTGACATCTATTTAGCTTTAGGAATCCTTCCATCTGTAGGGGTCCCTCCAAAATGTACTATAGAGGTGGTTTGTGGGAGGTAAATTCTCTCAGCTTTTGCTTACCTGAATATTGTTTAATCCTTCCTTCAAATTTAGATGATAACCTTGCCAGGTAGAGTATTCTTTGTTGAAGGCCCTTCTGCTTCATTTCATTAAATATATCATGCCACTCCCTTCTAGCCTGTAAGGTTTCTGTTGAGAAATCTGATAGCCTGATGGGTTTTCCTTTGTATGTGATGTTTTTTCTGTCTTTAGCTGCTTTTAAAAGTCTGTCTTTATCCTTGATCTTTGCCATTTTAATTATTATATGTCTTGATGTTGTCTTCCTTGGGTCCCTTGTGTTGGGAGATCTGTACACCTCCATGGCTTGAGAAACTATCTCCTTCCCCAGATTGGGGAAGTTTTCAGCAATTACCTCCTCAATGACACTTTATATCCCTTTTTCTCTCTTCTTCTTCTTCTGGTACCCCTATAATGCGAATATTGTTCCGTTTGGATTGGTCACACAGTTCTCTCAATATTCTTTCATTCTTAGAGATTCTTTTTTCTCTCTGTGCCTCTGCTTCTTTGTATTCCTCTTCTCTAATTTCTATTCCATTTACTGTCTCTTCTACTACATCTAGTCTGCTTTTAAATCCCTCCATTGTATGTTTTATTTCAGATATGAAGTTTCTTAATGATTGAATCTCCATCTTTAATTTGTTCCTGAGTTTTTGAATGTTTTCTGTACCTCCATAAGCATGTTTATGATTTTTATTTTGAACTCTCTTTGGTGAGTTCAGTTTCATTTGGCCCTTTTTCTGGGGTTTGTGAGATTTTGGTCTGAACCAGGTTCTTTTGACGTTTCATATTTCTATGTGTTGCCCTCTAGTGCCCAGAAGCTCCAGTCCCTGGAGCTGCTCAGCCCCTAAAGTGAGGTTGGGGGTCATTGGGGAGCGGAGCTGTTGGCCTGTTACGTGAGGTCTGCTCTGTTCATGATGTCTGTATGCAGTCTGGTTCAGCCTTTTTTCCTGTTGCTGTTTTAGAGTTAGTTGTATTAATTCACTATATTTTTGTACTATTTGTGGTTTTGGGAGGAGTTCTCTGTCTCACCTCTCATGCCACCATCTTGAATCCTCCCCAATATCTTTTGATTGGATAATTTAGACCATTTACATTTAAAGTAATTATTGATACATATGTACTTACCAACATTTTGTTCATTGTTTCCTGGCTGTTTTTGTAGTTCTTCTTTGTTCCTTTCTTCTTCTCTTGCTCTCTTCCTTTCTAGTTTGATGATTTTTATTTAGTGATATACTTGGATCCTTCTCTCCTTATTTTAATGTACCTATGATAGGTTTTTGGTTTGGGGTTACCATGTGATTCATATATAATAATGTGTATATATATATTTTAAGTTGATAGTCACTTAAGTTCGTCTACATTATAAAGGCACTATATTTTTACTCCTCCCATCCGTTTTACGTTTTTGACATCATACTTCATATATCTTTATTTTGTGTATACCTTACCTAATTACTGCAGTTATTGTTGATTTTACCACTTTTGTCTTTTAAGCTTGATACTAGCTTTACAAGTGGTTGATCCACAACCTTTACTATATGTTTGCCTTTACCAGTGAGATTTCTTTTCCTTTCATATATTTTTTATTTCTAGTTATGACCTTTTCTTTTTTGCTTAAAGTCCCCTTAACAATTCTTGTAAGTCCAGTTTAGTGGGGATGAACTCCCTTAAATTTTGTTTGTCTGGGAAGCTCTTTATCTCTCTTTCAACACTGAATGATGACCTTGCCAGGTAGAATATTCTTGGTAGGAAATTTTCTCCTTTCAGTACTTTGAATATATCATGCCACTCCCTTCTGGCCTGCAAATTTTCTGCTGAAAAATCAACTGAGTCTTACAGGGTTTCCCTTGTAGGTAACTAGTTGTTTTAAGATTCTCCCTTTAACTTTTGATATTTTAATTATAATGTGTCTTGATGTGGCTCTCTTCAGGTTCATCATGTTTGGAACTCTGTGTTTCCTGGACCTGGATGTCTGTTTCTTTCCCCAGTTTAAGAAAGTTTTCAGTCATTATTTCTTCAAATAATATTTCTGCCCCTTTCTCTCTCTTCTTCTTCTGGGACTCATACAGTGCAAATGTTAGTATGCTTGAAATTGTCCTACGGTTTCCTTCAGATATCCTCATTTTTAAAATTCTTTTTCCTTTTTGCTGTTTTATTTGAGTAATTTCCACTACTTGTCTTCCAGGTCACTGACCCATTCTTCTGTATCATCTAGTCTGTTGTTGATTCCCTTCAGTCTGTTTTTCAGTTGAGTTACTGTATTCTTCAACTCTGTGAATTCTGCTTGGTACTCTCTTATATTTTCTGTCTCTCTGTTGAAGTTCTTGATATGTTCATCCATTCTTCTCCCAAGATTGGTGAGCACCTTTATGATCATTACTTTGAACTCTTTAACAGTTACATTATTTATCTGTGTTTCATTGAGGTTTATTTATGGGGTCTTATCTTGTTACTTCATTTGAAACATGTGTGTCTCATTTGCTTGACACTCTGTGTTTGTTTCAGTGTTTATGTGAAACAGCTATCTCTCCCTGTGTTGAAGAAGTGGCTCTGTGTTGGAGATGAACCTTACTGTTTTACCTTGCCCTACATCTTTGTTGTCTCTCAAACTGCCTCTCCAATTGTTTCAGCTCCATGGGGTCCAGAAACATAATCTCCCCTGGTGACCTGAACCTGGTGCTCAAGAGGCATTCCCTGTGTGGGCTACATACACCTGCTGGGCTCTGGCAACCAGTGCAGCAGGCAGAACTACTCACCTGCCACTGTTAGGTCATTAGAGTGAGACTACAAAAATGGCACCGTCAGCACCAGCACCAGCTAGGCAGAGGTAGCCCATAAACATGGCTTCTGCCAGCATTTCATCCCCAGAAATAATTTCAACAGACTTGTTACCCTCTAACAGATGCTGTAAATTTAGCAAGTGAATCTCCTCCACCTATACTCTAGGCTTTTTTCAAACTGCTGCTTTTACACTGCACCCCATGGTGAGCAGGTCTGTGCAAGAGCCCTTAAAGAATGGTGTATTTGTTTCCTAGAGTCCTATGTTTCCCCTGAATGTAATACCCATTGGTTTTCAAAGCCAGCTATTTTGAAGACTCATCTGTCTGGTGCAAGACCCAAGGACTGGGGTGCCTTATATGGAGTACAAACCCCTTGCTCCTTAGGGAAAGGTTCCATTTATATATATTTGTTTGTTGTTTGTTTTTTGAGATGCCTCCCAGCTGTGGGTCGCTGTACTAGGGATGGAGTTTTTGGCAAGAGCATATCTCTGCCTCTCCTACCCCATCTCAGTGTGGTCTTTTTATCCTTGGTTGTGTAATAGGTGTTCTGCTTGTTCTCATGTTCTTTTCAGAGAGAATTGTTCCACATTTAGCTGTATATTTTTGTTGTGTCTGTGGGAGTGAGCCTAGGATCTTCCTATGCCATCTTGAACCACCTCCTTTATAATTCCTCTGATATGTTATACATTTTAATTATTTGTTTGTTTTTGTCATTTTTGTGTGTCTCCTTATACTAGAATACAAGTTTCTTGATGGTAAGTATCTCTGTCTATTTTACTCACTGCTATATCCCAACATCCTAGTACAGTGCTTGGCACATGGTAGCACTCAGTAAACACTTGTTGAATAAATAAATAAGCCCCTTGAAGTGGGTTTACAAGCCTCCAAAACATGACCAAATGATGAAATTTGGTGGCTAATCTGCTATGCAAAAGATAAGGAAAACTTGAGGTGCTCTAAAGAGTGAGGAAAAGAAAAATAAAGTAGGGTGTAGACAGAAGAGCCCAGCATGGCTGAGGGTGCCTGGGGAGAGCCAGACAGAAAGTTCTTCTCTTGGGGGTAAAAGCCCAAAAGATCGGGGAAATTAGAAATATTTAAGGGGGATTTTTAAACCAGTTTGCTGTAGGATATGCAACATACATCTCAATCCTCCACCTCCTCTTCACAATGAATGAACCAATCTTTCTTTGCTTGGTAATCTTTATGGATGGGGGAATTCTGGTTGAGGAAATGGGAGTAGATTGATGCCTGCATTCAAGCTGGCTGAACGTCAACATGCTCAGAGGCAGACATCAAAGGCCAGGAGCAAAAATGATACCTAAACTGCACATACAGTCTTTAACCTGCTGTCTATTTCCTTGGCTGGCTTCTGTTGACTAGAATGATGGTTTTAACAAGGACCACGGTTTTTAATTAATTAGGCACTGTTCTCTGTGGCTTGGGCCCAATTTATCTTAGGGCAGCTTTTCCTACACATTCTTCAGTTCATACTTATAATTATCAATAACCACCACATACATACACAGTGTGCCAGACACTATAGCCTGAGAAGACGTGATCTCTGAGCTAAACAGCTTAGTTTCTATTTTAATCATAGAAAGTCCCAGGATCTTACTCTCCTTCTTTTTTCTAATAGGGCTAGCTTATTTAAAGCTTGTAGCCTTTTAAATTCTCCTCTCCATGAAATTTTGCTTAAGGCAGTTCTTCAGGAGTGCAGTAGGCAAAGAAATTCTTTGAGAAACAACAAAGGTGGTCATTGCCACTGGAGAAGAGTGAGAAAACTAAAGTACAGAGACAAGAATCTTGTTACTTTGTATTATTAATATAAAAACACATCGAGGTAATACATACAAAGATAGTTAAACCTGTTCACAGAGAGAATAAAAATTCTTGTAGGTTTAAAAGCTATATTCACAAAAATTATATACATATTTTTTATCGACATCCTGTCTGGCTGTTATCTGCCTTTATTTTATTCTCATTATATTTCATTGAGTATTAATAGTGTGCCATTGACTTAAAAAAAATCATAAGGATCTTTTACTTTCTGGGTTCTTTTGAAGGGCCTGTTTATACCCTGAAGCCTCAGCTTATGAGCAGCCCCTCTCACTCAGCTTCACTGACCACTCAACCCTATTACTTTGAAACCATTAGCCTTTCAGGTCCCCATGCCAAAAGCATTTCTCACTCTCCAGGTTTTCTACAGGTAGAAAGACATACATAACCTTTCTCAAATCTCAGATTTTTTAACTCAATTTCATTTTGTTCAAATGACACAAGTGATAAAAAGCACAAAAATGCCATTGTTGCAAATGTGTAGACAAGAATAGGGATTAGCGATGGTATCTATTAGGTAGAATTTAATGAAACTTCTTGAAATCAGATCAACAAAGCACTGTTGGGATGTGATGAAACACGGGAAGGCTTCATGGGTGTAACACTGATTGTCTAAGCCACGCTCTACACACACCCCATCACAGCAACATGATTTATTTTAAGTCTGTGTTTAAAAAACAACAACATATTTATTGATGCAGAGATTGATAAGTAGGCTAAAGGAAAATGACAGATAGCCTGAACAGACACATGCCCATAAGGACACTTGATGTATAATAGAGGTGGCACGTCACATACGTAGAGAAAGACTGTCATTGAATGAATGGTGCTGGAACAGTTGGTTGTCCATGTGGAAAGTTTGACATTGAATACCTACCTCACAACAGACACATTAATTCCCAGTGAATTAAGAATTCAAATATGAAAGGCAAAACACTGAAATTTTTTAAAAGAATATCTTTATCGTGCAAGGGGTTGCAGCAGAAACATTTATTAAATACAGCATAGAAATCACAAACCTTTTAGGAGGGATGGATTGGTAAATTGGACTGTTAAAATTATGAGCTTATCTTCATCAAAGTATACCATAAGAAAGTGAAAAGACAAGCCAAAACCTGAGAATAAGTATCTGTGATAAGGTAACTGACAAAGTGTTGGGATCCTGAAAAATACAAAAAGCCCCATGATTGGTTTAGAAAGCAAACAGCACAATAGTTAAATGAGCAAAATACATGGAGCAAGTACATCTCCAAATATAGCCAATGCATACAACATTGTCAACAAACAAAAAAAGATGCTTTCTGTTAGTTCACAGGAAACTGCAAATCTTAGCAATGAGATACCACTTCCTACCCAGTGCATTGGAAAATAACCAAAAAGTGTAATACCAAGTGTTTGAGACAATGTCGAACAGGAACTGTCATTCACCACTGATGGTAGAAAACAATTTGGCATTACCTGGTAAGGTCAAAGATATATATAGTCTATGTGTAATTCATCTATTTCACTCCTAGTAATAGACCCTAGAGAAACTTCTAAAAAAAATAACACAAAATTGTATAGCACTGTATAGTTTACAAAGCACCAGTATTGGTATATATAGTCTACAAACTATTTTTAACCCATCTTTTTTGGTAGGTATGATTAACTCTACTTCTCACAGAAATTTAATTATTGTCCCAAGGTCACTGCTGGTGAGTGGCACTGACAATCCCCACTGTAAATCCTCCCCTTCTCCTGGTAACAGCCCCAGCTTTTTTCTAGGGCTCTACCCTCCCCACTGTTATGGGGTCTGGATGAAGCTCCATTCCGACCTGATGAATCAAAGCATCCTAGTGATTGACTCAGGGACTACATGGGACCTAGATCTGTCCAATCAGAGCGAAACTTAGGACCACTGGAAAAGATTCTTGCCCTTCCACGCCGGTTTAGAGGGTGGGAGATGATGACAGCAGAGCTGCTGTAAGCTGCCGTTTGGAGTCTCGGAATGAAGCAGACAAGCAGAAGGTAGAGAGAAGAAAAGAAATTCAGTCTTGATGACATGGTTTACAGTTCTGAGGTACTAAGGCCAGATCTACCCCTAAACATCTAGGTTACCTAAGCAACAAATTCCCTTTATGCTTAAGTGATTTTGAGTTGCCCCTTCTGCAACTCACAACCCAAAGAATTCTAGATGATGCAGTGACGAAGCCCCAGGTGACCCGGCGCCCATTGTTCTTTCCGTAGCACAAACTGACATGATGTGGCTACGGAGTTCCAAGACCCACATGAGAAAATGAAACAGCATTTTGCTTTTACTGTGACAAAAATCGTTGGGGGCTGGGGTGTCCCCAGCCTATTATAGAGAAAGATATTTCTGTCTCTTATTTCTACAGACATATATCTAGTTTGTATCTTATCCAATTCAAGGTCAATCATTTCATAATTGGAGTAGTTTCTTTGTTGAAAATTCCCCTTAACAACATTGTGTAATTATAGATAAATTCATCCAAACCACCAATCATGTTTAAAGGTGATCAAAGTAGAGGATATATGTTATTATTATGAAACAGATTTAGACTATTTAACTGAACAACATGGATGAAGTATAGGGGCACTGCACCTAAAATAACCACAATACAGAGGCCTGAACAACATTCCCTCTCCATACAGGAGAATGGGAGATTGTCAGAGCTGTCACTGGGATGTTCTTGTCTTCTGACAGGCTGACTGTACCCAGCTGGAGTCAGTGAACTAGAACTAAGGGGCTCTGGAAACTGTCTCATACTTGCAAGACCAAGATTCCCAAACTTAGTCTGACAAGTGTGAATATATTTATGAGGACAATGAAGCAGGGCATTTGAAAGCAGGATTTCTCAGGAATTCCAGAATGGTGATCACCAATGCAGGTAACAAAGCCATTCTCAGTCAGAACAAATAGGTCAGGACATCAAAGAATCAGCATGAGATTGTCAACTCTGCTGCCAAAATTGCAAAGCATTCCAAGTTGGTCTCCCAAGTCTTCTACTGCTAGTTTGCCTATCCTCTCACACTTTCAGGCTTCCTTTTCCATCCCCTTCAGTCACCAGCAGCCCAGTTTCTTTGTCTGTGGAGAGCCCCACAATGAGGCACTCAGTTCAGACACTCTTTGGGGAAGGGCTTAACACTCCAGAATTAAGTCTTTCTCTCTTTCCATCTCACTCATAAAAATTTTTATTCCCTCACAGAATCACGAGCACTGAAGCTATGCAGGGCAAGGTCAGAAGCCAAGCCATGCCACGTACAAACTAACAAAACTGGGCAAATTAGTTACTAATCTTAACAATCAAGTTCCTCATCTGAAAAATGGAAATAGTAGTTGCCCTTAACTTGTAGAGTTGGTGAATGAATTCAGTGAGATAAAACATGTAATGCAATTTACCCAGTGGATGGTCCATAGGAAAAGTCCCAGAAACATGAGCAATTTTTATTATTGCTACTACTATTAATCATAGTATAAAGACAAGGACGATCAATAAGGTTTAACCATCCTGTGGAAATTTCTCTTATTTTTGAAAAGTAGTTAATTGCTAGTTGACCCTTCTTGAGAAGTACTCATTCACCATTTGCACTTGGTATCCACTCTTTTTGCTGGTGCAGTTTTCTGTGGAACAGATCATGACCTTTTACTGTAGTAAATTTCAATATCCCTTTCTCAAGGGCTCCATCAGCTCTGAAATAAGAAACTTCATACACAGCATGTAACCAACACAAGGCATGCAAAACAATGCCCCAGCCCAGAGATCCGATATTAGCAATATACAAGAAGACCTTTTCCCCCCTTTCCTTTGGTGATTTACTTTATGAATAAATTGCTTTTCTGTAAAGGTCACTTTGTTGTTTTAGAACACTTTACACCTGACACAATCCTCTTACAGTAGGCAGTTGCGCAAAGGATAATTTAAGCTGTATTTCCTAAGATTTTTATCT
Source organism: Smutsia gigantea (assembly GCA_032199065.1). Taxonomy (NCBI): domain Eukaryota; kingdom Metazoa; phylum Chordata; class Mammalia; order Pholidota; family Manidae; genus Smutsia; species Smutsia gigantea. The sequence continues at coordinate 11,596 of JAVSCE010001195.1, forward strand.
GTTACATTATTACAATTCTCCCAAAGAAAAAACAATTGAAGTTGCTGACTAGGTAAGGTGGTTTGCCTAAAAATACAAGCTTTATCAAAAAATAAATAAATAAACCTATTTTATGTATCTTCCACCTGGGTAAGACATAATAGTTAATTACAGTTAATTTTATTGAATACTTGCTATATGCCAGCGATAAACACCAAGGGTTTTCTGTGTATCATCTCACTGAACTCTGACAATTATTTTATGAAGTAAGTTATTATTATTCTCATTTTTAAAATGAGAAAACCAAGGCTTAAGGATCTTAAGTAGCTGGGCCAGTCACGCATCTGACAAGGGATGAGTGGAAGACAACTGAATTATCCTCCTCACTAATCCAAGCTCATTACTCAGACCAAATTCTTGACCACAACACCTCCAAAAGGGAATATTGGGAAATGTGAATGAGGAAAGCTTTGCAATACTAGGAGAAAAAAGGAATGAACAAGTCAACAACATGAGTGAATCTTGAAATAATTATGCTGAAGCCAGATAAAAGAACAGTACACACTACATGATTCCTTTTACAGAATGCTAATCTAGAGTGATAAAAAGCAGACGGGGTTGTCTGAGGGCAGGGGCAAGAAGCAGTAGAGAAGAGGGAACACAAAGCAGCTTGAGGAAACTTGGGAGAGTGACAGGTATGCTCATCATCCTGGGTGTGCGGCTGGTTTCACAGGTGTATACATACGTCAGAACTTAGCACCTTGTGCACTTCAAATAAGTTATGTCAAATGATTTGTTGTATGTCAACTATACCTCAAAACTGTTAAATAAACACTCAAAACCCATCACTTTCTAATTATCTGACTACATTTTACTACTATCTAGACTCCGAAGGTTTCTTTATACCTTTTATCGGCACTGTGGAAATACTCTAGAATGGTGCTTCTTGTCATCTTTTCCCAGGTCCACGTTCAGCAATGTCATTTTAGTAGCTTGAAATTGGCCGTGGTGGGACTGTTTACACCGTGGAGATCAGCAAAAATCAGGGCTTGATTTTTTGTTTTGTTGACTGTCTAGACTTAAGAAAGTCATGGAAGAAATGTTAAAAATGCAGATTAAACTTTAAAGTGTGTTGTGCCTATAGCCATTATATTATGAATAGCATAAAAAATTAAGAAATTATTCTTCAAAAAGCCAAAACTCTTATCTGATTCATCAAGGAATCACTCATATCATTGATGAAAGTGTGACGTTAAATATATTCTTTGGTGTTTCACTTTCTTATGCCTAACTTGTTAACATAAATGAAAACATTAACCAATGTTTATATCAGAACTATTACTCATTTGTCAACTGCAGTGGATACAAGAGTTCAGCAAAGAATCTATGAAAACACTCTGTGAGAATCAATTGTTTATACAGAATTTATAATAAAGAGCATTACGTATTTTATTATTATTTGTGAATCATGTGCTACACAGTAAGATCTATAGAAAACTTACATATGTATGTACATACACACAGTTTTGTTTTATCTTTTTCAGAGAGTCTATATTAAACATGTACCAGCACTATGTTATTTCGATGTCATTATTATGTGGTTTGTAAAACAACCCTTCCATTTCCGGGTGTCCCCTACCCTTCCTTCACCTTAGCTCTTCATTATATAGCTTTATGATCTGGTTTCCTTTATTATGTGGTCTGGGGGGGATTTGTTGTTTCTGCTTGTTTTTCTTTTTTGTTTCTTCATTTTTCCCAATTCCAGAAAAATAAGAAAGGAAGACTCTGGGCTGACCAAATAAGTGAGAATCCTTCCTCCTTAGTGAAGGAGGAAGATTACAACCACTTCAATCTGCTCTTTTTCCTCTCTTGCTGCCACATGCCTATTTTTGCCATAGTGCATTAGAGCTGACAAGGTGCTTACACACAGCTATGCTTGCTTTAACACATGGCTACACTCACTTCCATATGCCCCTTTAAGCTGCCTTACTGGAGTCCTGTTGTAAAATCTAGCAAGCTGGAGGCAGTGCAACAAGAAGTACAGGTGTTCATTGTATAACATCAACTGAGCTCAGTGATGACAAGCAAAACCATGAATCCACGATTGCCTGACCAAAGAATCATATCAACTCTGATGACAGATAGAAACATTTCATAGGCCCTCCTGCAAGGCTCAGAAGGGCACAAAATGAAAGTACTCATTCGCTGGGGTGGTAAAAATGTAGGTGAACTTCACTCTTGTGTTTTGAGTCCTATTAAGGTTGCTATGATATTGTTTGCATAGCTATATAAAAAATTAGGGGGATTCATTTATGTTCAGCATAACATTCTTATTTGCTTTTTCCCGGTCACCCTAAATAAAGCACAAAGTGCTTGACAAACTTCCTCGTATGCACCCCTATTCTACAGTCCCGCTACTCCCACTCCCATCATCCCTGTGTCCTCCCCTCCCTCCAGCCACAGCCGTTCTCCTCCCACCAGCCAGTCGGGACAGCTGCTTCCTGAGCCCGCATGCTCTCCACAAGCACATCCTCCTCCTCCCCTTGATGCAGCCAGACAGACTGCCACTTTCCAGGGCTATGGTCAAACCACCCATTGTAACCTCCTAACCATGTTGCATTTCTGTGGAAGGGCAAGCATTGTCCTGCCTTCGTGCTTTCCTGCAGATGTTTGCACCACCTGGAATGTTCTTCTCCACCACTAACCTTTCTAAACTCCACACAGTGCTAGTGAGGTATCAATAAGCCAGCTTCCTTTGAGGCCTCGAGGGAACCAATAATCCCCAATTGTGGCACTTCTCCAGGCCCTACCTAACCCTCTTCTGTCATGCTCCAGTCATGCTGCCGACCCCAGAGGGGTGAATCTAGTCTGCCAGTCTGTGGGACTCTCATAGGACAAACTCTTATATCAAACTGCATTTTCTTGATCCTGGAACAATGTCTAGCTCACTTGCAGAGCAAATGAGGGCCTTACTCTATAATTAGTTATTTACCTTCATTCAACAAAGAGTTACTATGCACTTTAGTTGTGCCAGATACTAGGGTAGGTGCTATGGATCATGTGAAAGAATCCGTCCAGGTCCTTAAGGAGCTTGCGTATGTGAGTGTGGATGTGTGGTGGGGAGACAGGTGCAGGGCCAGGACTGGAATGAGGGAAGTGGTGAGGCGTCCACCTCAGGTACAAATTTTAAGGCGATGCCTAAAACTTCCGTGTAGCAGTCATTGTTCTCCAGAGGAAACCAAATGGGATACATCCATGTATATGTATATGGAATTGGCTTTCATTACGATAGATGCTGAGAAGTCCCAAGATCTGCAGTTGGCAGGCTGGGGACCCAGAAAAGACAGTTGTATTATTTCAGTCCAAAAGCCAAAAAAGGCTTGAGACCCAGAGACAGCTAATGCTTCCATTTGAGTCCAAAAGTAGAAAAAAAAAATCAATGTCCCAGCTGAAAGGGAATCAAGCAAGAGGTGTTCTCCCTTACTACTCATGGGAGGGTCAGCTTTTTGTTCTAGCTAGGCCTTCAACTGATGAGGCCCACCCACAGTAGAGAGGACAGCCCTGCTTTACTCAGTCTACCGATCCAAATGTAATCTCACCCAAAAACATGCTTCCTGAAACACCCACAGTAACGTTTGACCAAATGTCTGAGCACCCCATGGCCCAGTCAAGTTGACACACAAAATTAATGCTCACATGCAGTAATTAAATAATGTTTTAATGTAGTTTTTTTTTAAGTAAGAATTCATCTAAAAATATCTGTGATGATCAAAATACCAACATTTTAAATAAAGGCAACAATCCTTTTCCTTTTGCCTCAGACCCCAACAGAGCTCAGCTCTGTACTGTATGAGGGTGTGTGTGTTGGGATAAGAGGAGAAAGAGAAGAAGGCAACAAATAAAATGTGACATGCAGGAAGAGCACCTGTATCCACCTTCTGTAGTCCGAGTAGGGTGCCCCTCACCTAGTTACCCACCCTGACCCCCACTTGCTCGTCGCCTGTTTGTCTTAACCTCAGTAAACAATGCACCCATGGCCCAGCCAGAAACCAGGGAGTTACCTTGTCCGCTATCTTCTCTCCAAGGCTTCCCCTTCCATTCAATGTCCACATTCCCTCTGGGCACTCTGATAAACTCCAGTGGGGTCACCCTAAAGGCTGACTCCTCTGAGAGGCCCACACAACCAGGACCTCACCTGGCCCTACCTTACTAATCTCACCCTTGTACACTTTTGCCTCAGACCTTTGCCCTTGCTGAGCTCCCTACCCTCAGCCCCTTTCCCTTCCATGCGGGGACAGCCCCTACTCAACCCATCACTGGAAGCACAGCCCTGAAACAAAGCCAATAAATCCAATACATAATCCCCTTCAGTGACCAGGTATGAACAGTATACAGGCTTCCCTGCAGTCTCTGCGTAGAGATCATCCTCTTCCAGAAACTTCACTCAACTCTCTCCCATCTCCCCCAACAGAGCTGGAAGCCCCTCCCCTCTCCACTTACAGAGGCCCACCTGCACACCTACCACGTGTGCTGTATCTGCCTGTTTGCTGTCTGACTCCCCACTAAGTGCAAGCAGCCTACAGTCAGGCGCCATGTTAGAATCACTTTTGTATCTCAACTTCTGGCACTTTTCTTCCATGTAGTAGATACTCAATAAATGTTTGCCAAGTGAATGAATAAAAGTCCTGTGGCTTATTTATTATAATCTGGGTGGTTTTTTCATCTAAATTTATAATTATTTATTCTCTGGGTGATTAGGAAGTACCAGTTAGCGGAAGGGAAACTGCTCTCTCCTGGGGTTGTTTACAGTTGGACAAGTTGTGCAAGTCACAGCTTTTACGTCTGTGTGAATGGACCCCCAGGGACCATAGGGAGGCTCTACTCCACCTTCTAGATGATCATTCTTTGAGGGTAGGGCCCTGCCTTATTCATCCAGTTCTTCACACAATGCCGAATGTGGCGCTCCATGCCAAGCAGGGTCAGCTGGTTATTAGAAGAATGAACGCATATGTTCAAATTCGAGTGAATTTTTCATAAAGCTGTGTCAAAGGATTTCCCTTCCTCGTGTTAGGGACATTGTCTTCTTTAGAACTTTAGAACAGTGATGAATAGTCAGAAATGATGCCCTTTCCTGAGCACCGGCATTCATTCATTCAATAGCATTTGCTGGGATACCTACGATGTGCCAGACACAGGCACTGCCTGGACCCTGAGGAGCCGTGAGCAAAACAGGCCTGGCCCTCCTGGAGCTCACATTCTCGAGAAGAATGGGCGACCAGTAAATCAGCAAAAGAGACAAGTAATATGATGTTGGATAGTAAGAAATGGTATGAAGAAAATTAATGCCAAGTTAGGGGACAGAGGAAAACAGGGCGCAACTTTAGATAAGATGGGTAGGGCAGGCCTCTGGGAGGGAGTGATATGTGAGCAGACTCGGAAGGGCGGTGCTTCCCAGCTGAGGGCAGAGCAAGGAAAGGCCTGAATGCAAGAATGAGCTTGCCTCCCTTGAGGAGGAACAAAGAGGCCAGCAGGAGCAAGGAGAGAGAGGCAGAAGAAAATTTCCAAAGAATTCTTGCATTCTGGCCTCAGCTTTCTAGGTCCCATAGAGATCAGGAAGCCCTTCGGTTAAAAATTACTTGCTTTGTTTTTAAATTACTCTTTACCTCAGGCTACCACTTTATAGCACCCTTCAAGGGATTCCTTTTTTTTTTTCCTTTTCCCCGTGTCTTTACTTGCCAGGCCTTTTTGATACGAAACCCTAGATATTTTTTAAAAAACACTCTTCATTTCTCCAAACAGTACGTGCTTTATTTTTTTTAAAGGAACATGAGGGTGGAGGGGGGTTGGTTTTCTATATGCCAGCCCCTACCCACAACAAGTCATCTTTTTGCTAATTACAATTTCAAAAATGCCCTTTTCCTGACTTTGCCCCAATTTCTGAGCATCGCCTGTGTGTTGGTTATTGGCAGAATGACCATAAAGCAAGCTGGCGAAGGCAAGAAGCAAACAAGAGTTTCAAGATGAAAAATACGGAGGGGTGAACTGTTACGTCTTTGCTTCTCTAAGCAAGTGATGTGAAAAGATAATTTGCCATTGCTCTTTACAGGGAGAACCTGGTTAAATATTAACACTTTTCATCTTAATAGGGGTTCCTTTTGTTCCTTGTTAACCAAGTCAAATTTGAAAACAGCATTTCCTCTCTTATTCTAGAAGGCACTTACGGGCAAAGAATTATATCGAAGCCTCCTTTGTCCTCTAGAAAATAAGTCCTGCACAATTTTTTCCTAACATAGAATACTGAGCAGTCTGGTAACGTGAAATACTCCATGATCAGATGGGTTACGTGGAGAATATTCCTTCCTCCATATGGACCAAGTCATAACAGTAGAAACACCCAAGTCCATTTCACTTGAATCCTATGATATTTCTTCTCTCTCCCTCATACCACATTCCCAGAAAATGATTTTTCACTGTAGGTTGAAACAAGAGCCACATTCCAATTAGAGCTTCTGAAGTGTCAAGGATAAAGTGCACTTAATGACCTTGTAAATTGTGGTTAAAACACTAATCAGTCTTGAATAAAACCTTGACAAGAGGTGGTAAAACTATGAACACACCTCTCCCTCTCCTAGCCTATTCCAAGTGAAAAATGTGTACTTTGGAATGTGGGAGATCAGGGAGAGAAGAAAGGTGTATGTATTTTGAAAAAGCTCCCATGGTATCATGGTGACCCTCCTGGTTAAGTCATTCTCTCCTCTTCCTGTTTATTGTTCCTCTGTTCTGTGGCTATATTTCTATTCATCTATTTTGTTTTCACTTACAGATGTGTTACCTTTTTATCCTCTGCCTTATCACCTCAAAATCTGAGGGGGTATTGTTTCTTTCTCCCCTCGTCCTCCTGACTGTTTGATCATTTTCCTCTCTCTTCTCTTACCTTAGTCCTTCTCTTACAACAGATCATAAACAGAACTCAAGTCTATTTTAAAAGTTACTGTATCTCTGAAATTAAGTTTATGTTCCCCATTCTTCACTGTGAAATCTGAGTTTGCAGAAAGAGAAAGAACTAACATTTATTAAACACTTTAGTGCCAGACATTATGCAAGGTGCCTTGCCGACATAAATTCATTTAATCATGTTAACGGCCTGTAGTAAATTAGATTTTTATTCAGACATATCCATCCTTCCCCCTCACTTCCACAGGAAGTGTATAATTCCTGCTACAGTGACGTTGGGTTTGCCTCTATGAGTCGCTTTGGCTCCAAACTGAGCAGGGTGCGCTTCCCCTCCCCATGGCTTTGGTCTCAGGCACGTAACAAGCTTTGGCCAGCAGGGTGTTCGTACATGTAATACAAGCAGAGACTTGAAACACAGGGGAAAACTTTCTCAGGCAGCCCTCTGGTCCCAGGAGGAAGACGAGGACAAAACCACTCCAACCTACATTACTGCCTCCCAGCTGACCCCAGTGCTCCATAGATGTATGACCTGAATACAGATACATTATATTATGCCACTGAGATTTTGTGACTTTTAGAATACAGCAACAGCTGACCAATCCACAATCCTATGAGGTAAATAGCACCATCCCTGTTTAACCAAAATGGAAACAGTAGATACAAGCCCTTAGAACACCTCAGAGCCAAGATTCACACCAGCGTGTCTGATCTAAAATCCAGTGCTTTTACTGAACAATGTAAATTTGATTTTTTATTTCACTGAGATCAATAACCCTCCCTAGAAAGTGTCTTTGTTCCTTTGCCCAGAAATTTGATTTCCTAGAATCATATTTCTCCTTTATTCCATGAGTCCCAGTGTAGCCCACTGATAACAGGAATAAAAACAGAATAACTGATTGTTCCAGAATTGTGATTTTTATACATAGGTAACTTGTTTGTTAAGCTCAGAATTGGCCAGATATGAAGAGCAAGTGCCGGGTGCAAGTATATGGTAGATAATCATTTCCGCCCCATCTCCAGCCTAGAGGAGAGGCAGGTGCAGGTATTCAGACTGGTGGGACCTGATAACACAGTTCTCAGCACTCAGCAGGAATTGGTGGCATTACTGCTGAGTCACTTGTCATTATTTTTCAGAACTGATAGCACTGAAAAGAAATACCTGAAAAATGAGGAAACAGGACCCATTATTTTTATTATTATGATTAAGTTCAGTGCCCATTCTTTTTAAAAGGCCAGAAGATGCCCCTGGCTATTTGAGATTGATTAGTATCTGTGAAGCTACTAGAAAAAAATAGTCCATTTGAAATGGTGCTGGAGTCCACACAGCTGCCAGCCAGAAAGGTAACCACTTTGCTAGCTTAACCCTCTACAGTAAATCATTAAATATTTAAATATAGCCAATACATAAATAAAACCAATGGTGGTTGTAAAGTTGATAGGAAATACTTTCAGGGTTTTTTTTTAAATAAGTCCATCTTTGGGATACAATTCATTATTTCTCTGCCTGGGCACTATTGACATCTCGGCTCAGATACCCCTTTCCTACATGGGCTGTCCTGCAACATTACAGAGGTTCCACATTTAGCAGTGTACCCTGGGCTCTACCCACTGAACGTCAATGTCTCCAGACATTGCCAAATGTCCCCTGGGAGTATAGAAATTGCTCCTGGTTGAGAACCAGTGGGACACATAAATACTTCCCTAATCGCATGTGTTTGGTGTAACAAACTATAATTCAATCTGCTTTCTTTCAGCTTTATCAGCCTGAGTATGTACGCAGCAGGCCTTGCCCATGCTGCTATTACATAGACTGTCAGCCCCCCTTAAAGCCCCAGTGTCTCACCCAGTTCCTTCTGGGAACCAGCAGGGGTTGTCCCACAGGCATTCCTGGAGCAGTCTTCAGCTACTGTTAGCACATGGTGCTTGCCATTCTCCCCAGCCTCACCCTGGGCGTCTGCCACCTGGTCAGCCATTTGAGGATGCTTCCCCATATCAGTACCGCCAGCTTCTACCAGGAGGTCTGTGCCGCCTCCAGAAGTGTTCAAAGACACCCATCCTGGAGATGGCAGACTGACCCACCTTCCCTAAAGTCCTCCCTGCACCGGAGTCATTCTGGGCTCCCTGTAAAAGGAGCTCTGCGTGCCATGCTGCGTCACCTGGACAGCAAAAGAATACTGTTTGTGCCTAGCCTTCCCACTCCCATCTCACAGAATCTGTCGGGAAAAGAATCCTGTGGACTCAAAAGTTCTCAAATCCTTAGATCAGTGCTTCTCAAATTTAATGGGACTTAAGAATCACCTGGGAGAGCCTGTGAGCATGCAGACCATAATTCAGGAGATCAGGATATGGCCTGAGATTTGGCTTTTCTTACAGGTCCCAGGTGAGCTTGGCCCTGTGCTATACTTAAAGCAGCACAGTTTTAGCAGATGTCAGAATCACCTGGGGTGCAGATTCCTAGGCCCTTCCACTGGGGATTCTGATTCAGAGGGTCTAAGTGGAACCCAGCCATCTATGTTTTCAACAACTTTCCCCGGATAGTTTAGAGTCCACACTTTGAGGAACACTGCATTGCTGTAGCCCTTATCTTTGTACATTCCCAGAAGCGGAAGCCAATCCATGGAGCCATGAGGCTGATTTCACAGAAATATCCTCTTCCTGGTTGTAAGATCTCTCGCTAGAGGCAAATCACTTCATGCCAATACCTGTCTGGTGGCACCCAAAGGTCATCAGATATGCCCGAGTAAGTTTAAGCCCCCAGCAGCTAACCCAGGTTGGATGCCCGCTGGACCCCCAGCAGACTGGAAAGGAAGACAGTCTGGCTGTTCTTCCAGGGCAGGGTACAGGGAGAGCCTTTTCTAAAAGAGGCACAATCGCCTACCTTATAAAAAGTATGTGCATGATTCAGTCATCTAGAAATGCGGAGTTGGAAAATTCTGGGCCTTGTGAACCTTGGGCCACAGTTCTGCCTGTCCCTGGAGCCTTTTAGATGAGCAGTTCCATCAGACACAGAAAGCTAAAGATGTCTACTGCCTGGACCCCCTTCCAGTGTCTCAGAGTTTCAAAGTCAAAAACATCTTTTGACTATTTATGGCAAGAAAGATAGTTTGAAGAACCTTCCTAGGTCAAAATGCACAGAGGCCTCCCTCTCTGGTGTTCGCCAACAGGATTCCCTCCCAGTACCCTGTCCCCACAAGGATCACACTTTCCCATCAAAACAGGCATGATACATCAAGTGAAAAACAGGAAATTTCCAGCGAAAGAGAGAGAAAGAGAGAGGCTCCAGGGTTCTCAAGAGTAGCGCAGTTACATGACACACTTACTTAAAAGGGACCCCCAGGATTGACAGTAGAAGTCAACGAGACTGGAGGTGAATGTGAGAACATATACAGAGACCCGACTATGTAACAGGCACCCTGCAAGCATCACCTTGTAACACCTTCACAAGGAAAACAAGTCATCACTCCCACTTTGTCGATGAAGACATGGAATTCAAAGAATTTGAATACAAAAGAAAAGGAATCTGGGTTCCTGACCCAAGGAAGCGAACCTAACATCCCTGTGCTGCGTACACCAAAACGTCTATCTTATTTAAGCCACTTGTTATTTGAGGGCCTTTCTATGGCAGTGGCTGAAACCTATAAACTAACTATTATAACCATTTCAATACCCCAAATTGCTAGGATAAATATCACATTTAAGTAGCACAGTTTAGGAGATTTCATATCATTTTTCTGGGTGTTTTCCGTGATGGCATTTGCACATGAATTTACAAAGAGAATGTTCACTGCTTTGACCTCTGGTGCGTCTCTAAGCTCACCTCCACTCCCCTATTACCAGCTAACACACATAATGGCCCCTTCTAAGCTTCTGCTTAAGTACAGTATATGAAGCAACGCCCTAACAGATTGGGCAGGACCAGGCTCAATCTACCCAGGAAGGAAATGTCATTTTCTATTTTCATCATAGACTTTTGAAGAAGCCTATCACATCACTATCCTTCTTTATGAAAACTATATTACACAGGATGAACTACTTAAGCCAAAGCAGATCAGTAAATATACTAGTGTGGTTCATTGCCATTCCAGTTTTCTCTGGTTCTAACTTTAAAATAGGTCGCCATCTCACTGCATGCTATTTTTATAAGGAGAAATTAGTCAACGTTTTACATTTTAGGTTATGATCCAACCTCCTAATCTCTTAAGAAATATGAAATATGAATACAATGACCACATAACCCAGATCTTCCAGGGTCAACCCGATTTCAAATGTTTTTCAGTTGTCATCTGTGGGTCCTGGTCTGTGGTTCACCTCTGTGTCCAAAAACGCATTCTTATTTTTCCCATTTAAAGTAATGAAATACAGATTGCCCCAATCTGAAAATTTGCTGTCTCACATTTTTTCTGGAATGGATTTGATTCAGATGACCTGAATCTTTCCCAAAGCTTCCCTCACTCTCTATTCCATCTTTCCCTCAAATTCTCAAGGGCTTTGATCAATTTCTTTGTTGTCAGATTTCTATTATTGACAAAAGCCTTACTATGAGAGTTGCCTGCTTTTGCTTTTGTACACGTGTACATTTGTATACATCTATCCTCTTTGAAAACAGGGACCCCATGGCATTTGCTTATCTATGCGTATGCCTAACACATAGATGGGAACACAATGTATGCTCAATAATCATGGATTTTAAGCTAACAAAAATAGGTAAGTATGGTTTTGCTCATAGGATAGTACAAAAGTGAGATTTCTGGGCATGTGAGAAAGTTGGGTCTATTGAGGATGGATCACTCAAGCTCCATGAGTGGCTCAGCAGGGAGGGGGCATCGTGCTAACGGGACAGATGAAAAGGAGCCCATGACAAATGTTACCTGCATCCAATTTTGTCTAGAGCTCCTCATGTCCACAGCAATCACAGGGAGCTAAATTTAACAGCAAGAAGTGAAGTCAAGGGCCAAGGGCAGACTTAGTGGAATTAGAATTAAATAAATTCTAAAGTTGAAGAATGAAAAATAAATGCTCTACTGCGGCACTCTAAGAACATCCTCAAGAAAAATAAGTTGCATTAATTTAAAGAACCAGAAATATGGTTCAAAAGAGAGATTGTCTCCCTTCTCTATAAAAAGCTAATTGCTAGACACTCTTGTTGGCCAATAATGAGAGATGTGATCATGGCATAAGGTTCTTTTCAGGGCACATGCTTTCCTGGGGTTTTTATCAGGGAACTGGGGCCTTTGAAAGGAATACTTAACAAATTAAATCAGGCAAAAAATTTCAAGGGTACTCAAATAGACTCATGTTTTATTTTTATCCTCTAGCAGAGGGAATATGGGGGAAGGGGCAGTTCTCTTCAAGTGATCTGAGTGAGCTTGGAACTGGGCCCTCAAACTATAGCACCCACCTCCATCAATCTGAGTTCACCTCCAGGCAAGCAAAACTCACCCAAGAAAGTTTGTTTTCCAGAGTTTAAAAGAGATCTATAGTTTGCATATTTTTTGACTTGTAGGAGAAATCCGGATGTTTCTTCCCCCAAGTTCCGATTTTTGATCCGCAATTTTTATTTTTGCCTTGGTTGACAAAAGATAGTACATCCTTTCTTGGCGTTCTGCACCCCCAACTTAGTCACCAGAAGCAGATGGCTAGGAACACGTGATCAAACTTATATTTTTAATGACTTTTTTTTCAAAGTCAATACATCAATACATGAAAGTAGGCAGTCTGGTAGCCTAAAATAATAAGCACCACAAAAACTTCCTCTGTTTGAAGTGAAAACTGCTCTTGTGCACTCCCGCCACCTCCAAACGCTCAGCTGCTCCGTGCAGACTGAAAGTTCTCTTTCCTTTGTTCACACTGTTCATTAACTGAGGCCATAACTGTTTCTGATTCTGCTCTCATATAAACAACCATCCCTTCACACTGGCAGTGCACAGATGTGTGCAGATTATGGACGGGGATTTTGTGACTCTACATGGAGCCACCACTGTGTTCTCTTTTCCTTTAAAGTAACTACTATCAGCTACTCGTGGCTATTCAAGTTCTTGACGCTTTTACCAACTCAGCTTAATTAAGTCCTTTGTTGATATAAATAAGGTTTTGGTTACCTGAGCTCAGCAAAAGGGAAAGTGTTTGTTAGAGTTTTTTAGGTGCAGATGAGAGAAACACAATCTGGTGAGCTCAAGCTCACGAAGGAGGGGGCTTTACTGGGAGACTGTGCAGCGTCTCCAAGGCCTGAGGGACATCGAGGTAGCAAGGCACATGGCCTTAGCAGAGAAAGAGCCCCAGAATTACAAAACCAGGAGGATGCATTCAGCAGAGGTGTCTTCTAAATTTTCTCATCACAAACCAGCTTTGTCTGCTGCTTAAGAGCTGCAATTTCAGTCAAGAGACAGATTCTCCTTTCGGTCTCAATCCCAAATGCCCAGGGAACTGGCTCCTTGGAAACTGATAACCAGCTCTGATCCGGGTGCCCATAGCCAGAGATGGGCTCACACAGAATAACCATGATGGCTGGAGACCAGGATGGGAGTCATTCCTGAGAAATGGGGAGTCGCAGTCTCAGCTAATCAGACATCTCCAAAACAGTCCCCCTATAATAGCACCTTAAAAAAAACACCAAAAAATCTAAACACTTCATGACCCCGCAGAAAGTATGCAGTTGCAAGTTTGGTAGTTGGGGTAAAAAATGAGGACTGCTTTAGGCCAGTGTTCTGCATGATTCCCAAAGGGAACAGCCACCCTCCCAGCTTGCCCTAAGACAATAATGGGGATTTGGGACAGCTTTTTAGTTCCTCTTGAAGCTTATTTTCATAATGTAAATGGATTTGCTATTTAGTTTGAAATACTGTAATTTTCCACAGTGCCAAACAAATCCATATTTTAATAGAAGTACCAAAATCCATTTAGAGCCTAACAGATATGACTTATGAATATGTGCTGTGAGATTTTTACTTCCCTCAAATTTCAAAAAACTGGAGTGTGATCAGGGTGTCTCAGTTTGTAAATGTAACAAAAATAACATTTTGGGGATTTTTTCCCCCCAGTAGTTCATTTCTGTCTACATCCTTTTCTCTCCAAGCAGTTAGGCCATTTTAAGGTTGCCCTCAAGGAAAGGACCGGCTCTGATGGAAAGCTGAAACAGTGACGTTCTCCTGGCTTGGTTTCCAAAATCCTAGGCTCTGTTCTGAGGGATGAGAAGACAGATGGAGACCATCTTCAGCAAAGACAGAGAAATTCCATGGCTGAGAACAGGGGACGAATGGGAGCAGATTGTTAGGTTTCCAGCAACTAGGACTAGGGTTTCCCTCAGAGTTGGAAAATTCTTCTTGGTTAAGTTAAAAGGAGAACTGTGGGGAACAAATCAATTATTTGGAAACAGCAAGTGCTCAAGATTGTGTCCTTGTACACTTTTTCCTGCTCAAATCTCCCAGTAGGCACCAAAACTTAAGCTAGATTTGTAGGACCAGGGGATGGATACATGCTCTCTGCTGCCCACATGAATGGAACCTCTGTGGTGGCCCTGCCCCAGAGAGACCCAGGGAGAGGCATGTGTCCCTAGGCAGGAAGATCTTTGGTCCTGCCTGGCCTCCGAGAGTCCGCCGTAACACGGAAGTAGCCGAATGACTCCCATACTCCAAAACCCAGCACGTAAGTAGGGAACAAGCCATGGAAGAGACATCTCTGCAACCATTTGCATGGATTGACTTCTGAGACAAAAGATTGATGAACATTTTATTGGATGTCTGCCCAGATAGATAACTCAAAGACCAGATGCTCTCCAGCTGTGTTTTGATAATACATAAGCCCCCAGGATTTAGATATAATCTTGAAAATGATGAAGACTGATAATTCTGAATTAAATGACATTAAGTTTCAGCCACTCAGCTGAATGGGGGCTCAAAATAGAATTAAGTTGCATTATAGTAAATAAAGTTACATTTCATGCATATCTGTATTTCTGAACTGAGATATCCATCCACTAAATAAATACGTAGGAAAACAAGAAAACCCAAGAAGCAGTCTCAGCAGACCCCCTGGAAGGTCATTCTGTACCATTCAGGATCATGGGAGATTTTCTTATTTTCCAGCAAGTACTCACTTTCTCTTCCTCACCTCTGTGGAACTGCTCTGGCCCACTGAAATTGGGTGTAGATAATGGAATATTGGTAGACATGATTCAAGTAGAATCAAAGGCATTTAAAAATATTCTTTCACAATTTCGCTTGATCCTTGTGCTTTTGCACTTCGTTGTGGAGAGAACTCCCCAGGTAGCACTTGTCCCAGAATAAATAGGTGCATGGAGCAGACCAGAATCCAAACCATATCCCAAAGCAGAGTCATGCCTGCTGACTTCCAACCCAGTGTCAGAGCGGCAGGTGGCCATGTCCTCTCTCCCTGCACTGACAATGCCTGTTGATAGCATGAGAACATGAAGCAAACAGAGGGAAAGAGAGTACAAAACAAAGCAGTGATTTCTGGATGGGTTGAAATCTTGCTTCTCATCTTACCTCACCACATACCCAATCTTCCTGGCAATATTAGCCAATAAATTCCCCCTTCTACCTAAGCAAGTGCAAGTTGAGTTTTTGTCCCTTGAAGCTAAGAAACCTGGCAAATAATTTTCTGCTTTTGCTTCTACTGCTGTGGACATAGTCGGCTGACTCTTCTTTCTCTTCCCATCACAGCTTCCGTACTTAGTACCATCTCGTGTTACTTCTCTGTATTCTGCTTCTCTCCTCTTACCGTATGCCTATGTGTGTCTCATATTCCAACATCCTCAAAGAAGCCAGCCATGGACCAGGATAGAGCCAGGCCGCCTCAAAGATTGCTGATCTTTGGCTATTTTTGAACCTGGATTCCATCACTATTCTAGTCAGGTATGTCCTGGATGGTGGGGGGTGGGGGTGCGCATGGTACAAAGCATAATGTCTCATGTGTAAAGACCTCTGCAGAAAGGGACTGTGGGCATGGCAGGCACTCAGCCTTCTCAGAAAGGAACGATATAACCAGCCAGCACCTTTCTTGGCCTGCCCTCTTGTTGCTGCTCTTATTGATCCACGTTATTGCTCCCTGTCTATCGTACAGAAGATGGAAGGTTAAGTGGAAATGAAAGCAGACACAATTTTCTATTTGGAGGATAACATGGAATGGGGAGTTTGGGGCAAAATAATTGGTTGTGAGTTCTAACAATGCAATTAAGAAGAGAAGCTTCTCGTTAGCCTCCAATTCTTTTATTTTCTAAGCTCTTCCTGGTACCATTTATCGCTCTCTCATTTAAGTGAATTCTCCATCTGATAGTTTTCACTTCTAATATTTTCTCCCAAATAAAAGGTTGGTGATCAGATCATTCATTCACTCATTTATTCAGCATTTATTTATTTATTTATTTATTTATTTATTTATTTATTTATTATTAAAGCACAATTCACTTTGATTTTTCAACCATTTCCAATGTTGTTCATAATTATTTAACCAATCATATCTTTTTCTCCAACTTTTTATATTGAAACATGCCAAACTCACAGAAAAGTTGCAAGAAAAACCGAATGAACATCTACCTGCCCTTCACTTAGGTTTGCCAATTAACTTTGATTGATTGGAGTATTGCTTACACTGTGTCCAACTAGGGTCATAAGAATGAAGGAGACAAAGCAATTGCCCCAGAGGAGCTCAAGGCCTAGTACAGCAGTTCCGAATCACAAGAGCAGGTCTCACAGCAGACTGCACCAAGGATCTCTGATTCAGTGGGTCTGTGGTGGAGCTCAGGGAACAGAGTTGATAATAAACTCAGCAGATAACTATAAAGCCAGGTTTGAGGCCACAGAAGAGAGAACAAAGAAAGAAGAACAAGGTGCCATGCTGAATTTAAGACATGAAAATGTCCTGTGAAAACAGAGGACAGAGCAGGATTGCAAGGCTCACTCGGGCAAATTGAAATTTTCAGACAGAGCTGGCGGAGGTTTTGACAGCTGTCTTCAGGTCAGGTTCTAGAAACCTCCATTTATCCACTCTGGTATCCTCCTCTTAGGGTAAGTGTAATAATGGGTGCATATTGTGTACTGAAATTCCCATAGTTCTTGGAAATTTCTAGATCATTGATCAAGAGACTCTCATTTGTTGAAAAGGGTTAACATGTTTCCCTATTCATTTCACAGGGCTGGGTTGTAAATCAAAGAAAAGAAAGTTTGTGAATGTCCTTTGTTGTCTGGCAGGTGATTTATACACATATGATGAATGATAGCACCCTCAGCCTGTGGACCCATTTTCACATTCACACCATCCACACGAGTCTGAGTGCTACTTCCCCCAGCAGCTTTGTCACAGAATGTGTGAAAAAGCAAAGTTTTTATTAAACTCACTTTGGACAAAGCCAGCAACTAATAGTCATGCAATAAAGTTTTATTGACTAATTAATTGATAGGCTTTTTCCAATTACATTAATCTCCCCTGGAGATGAAATGGAGTTCTTTGACATATTTCTGGTCTTAGACCATTTCCCCTACTGAATATATGATCTCACAGTAACAAGGAGGTATTGATTCTTTCTCAAAGAAGATATAAAATCGGCCTGAGGTGAATTGCCTGAATTTCCTTATTTCATATGTACAGCGCTGAAGCTCCTGGTAAACCATTGATTTGCAGATCAGATTATCTCCACTGCTTTGTTTCCTCGTTCTTCAAGTCCCTCAATGCGGATGAATAATCAGGTTCGTTCCGATTATTTTTTTGAGCTGGGCAAGCCCCTCCCGGTGAAAGTCGCTGCTACTGTTATCTATGCCCCGCAGCGTTTCAGAGTAAACCTGTCATCGAGAAGCCTGCGTGTGATCTCTAACCGGTTTGCTTGACTTCTTTTGTTTCTTGTTAAGTATCCTCAGAAGCGGGACACATATTGGAAGCCTGCTGCGTGGGATTAAGAGATAATTGTAGTTGTCTCGGCATTTTTTCCTGCTATACCATTAGCTTATTTGCAAGGGATGCCTAAATGTGGTTACGATGACGATTTTGAATATGAACAATACATTTTGAAGGAGAATTTGCATGATCATTTGAAAGAGCACTTTGCCTTGTTTTGTTATAATATGGTACATTTTAGCTTGGTGTTTTAAAATTAAGCTTGAAGTCTTTTTAATTAAGCTGATTTGCTTTGGTTTCCAGGAGCCATTACCACATAGTTTGTCCTATTGAATACAGCCTGGAAGATTCTTTTATACCATAACTTTCCTTCCTTGGAGCATGTAGTGCAACCTTTGGACAACTGAATATGAGTAACTGCATTCTAGAACAGTGAACAATGATTCCCAATGAATTTTGGAGCAAGCCCATTCAATTTCATTTATATTAGCTAGATGAAGAAATTGTCTGGTATTATCCTGAGTGTGACATTTCACTGTTCTACTATATGATGGATGCTAGTGAGTTATTTATGGGGGAAAAATAAATTCCTAAAACAATATGCTGAGAACATTATTCATTGCACTGAAGCACTGAATAGTGGACGGATGAGTCAAAGAATAGAAGCAAAAATTTGGAGAGTTGCTTGGAGCTAAATAATGCATTCAATTCCTATCTCATTCCTGTTTTCTCTATTGAATTCTCTGCCATTTATGTTTAGATTGGGCTCCTTCCAGTAAGGTTTATAAAGGTCTCTAGCCAGTTCTGAACTGACTGAGTGGGGCATGCCAGTATATACCCCTGATGTGCATTTGGTGAAAAGTGTTGTTTTCTAATGGACCCATGCAGAGATGCTGCGATCTCTTCACTTAGGTTCTTGACATGAATAGAGGAATGGGAAATATTGACAAAATACCTGAGAAGAAATTCAGTTTGCATTGAACACAACTGAGTAAACTTATCATCCACTAATAGTGCTCATCTGAGTAAGGCTTTTCTTTTTTTTTTTTAACTTTCAGCGATGGCTAAAAGGGAGCTACTGGCATGTACCTTTAATAAAAAAGGCAGAAATTTATTTGCTGTTTTGCAATAATTATATCCCTTCATTATGGTAATGGTTATCATAAATAGCATACTTTTAGAATTGTCATTATTATCAAATATTTATCAAGTCCTCCTTCACTGCATGCATAGATTATAGAGATTTACAGAGTTGATTAGAAACAACCAGTGTTCTCAATAGTTTATAATCTAAAAACAGAGATGATTCAGAAGAATATAGAACACACTGGTTTCTTAAAACTTACGATGGCATATCTATCATTCTGTTTTTCTCATCTCTCACTGTCCTTCTAGTCTTCTGTCTTAAATGGGCACCCCCAAAGTCCCCAAGACACAACTTTGGGTGCAAGTAGTTTATCTGGGAGGTGATCATAGGAAGCTCCTGAGAGAACAGGGAAGTGAGACGGGAGGGGAGGAAAGCCAATAAAGGTATTAATGAGTATGTTACTGCTGAGGGCAACAGGGGGTCCCTCCTGGGAGAACCCACTGAGCACC
The DNA here is from genome assembly GCA_032199065.1 of Smutsia gigantea. Lineage (NCBI taxonomy): Eukaryota > Metazoa > Chordata > Mammalia > Pholidota > Manidae > Smutsia > Smutsia gigantea. Next base: position 30,970 of record JAVSCE010001195.1, read on the forward strand.
TGGGTGGAACACATCTCCCAAAGGGGTAAGAAAACATGAATATTTATCCTCCAGCTCCTGCCCCTACATGATTGAGGGTTGCTATTTGGGCATTAAATCCCAGGCACTGTGGGCACAATACCAGACCCAGCACAACCCCATTGGCTGAGAGACACGGGAGGAAGCTGTTTTGCAAGTAGAAGAATTCTCTACTGAAGCTGAAGGTAACCTCCGTGAGTGGCCAAGGGGAGGTGAGTGGAGCATAGATAGTATCTGCTTCATTCACTTTTTCCATTTGGGTAAAAATTAGTCCTGGCTGGGCTAAAGCCATCATCAGAATACCTAAGACTCAAAAAAATTTTACCACTATTTTAAGGCACCATATACTTCATTTGTACTAACAATTATGAGGGTCTAATTTAGTCTTTAATAACCTATCCTGATTCTGAATAGCCTAGATATTAGCACCCATATCTGGATCTTTTTTTTTTTATCACAGGTGTAGTACATTGGTATTTTTTCCTTGTCATCATTTTTTTTCTTATAGGGCAATAGGCACCTAAGAAAAGAAATTATCCATCTTACATAAGAAGACAATTATCTCAAAAGAATCAAAGTAAAATCTGTGCTAACCAAAATAGTAGATACTTCAATGTCATCAAGCAATTGCATATTACATTTCTGAGGCTATATCCATGCCAAAGGTTTGATCAAATTCAATTTTAAAAGACTAAATTCAATAGAATCTATTTTTAGAATACATCTTCATGACAGGGAATAGCAGTTTGGAGGTTTTCCCCAATTTCTTAAAAGACTCTAGAGGTGAACCAAAGATATAGGACATTTCAAACAGGTAGAGGCAAGCCAGGACTGGGTGAAACCAGCAAACAGGCAGCAGCAACAGCCTTCTGGAAATGAAGCAGGACAACAGCGCAAGTCAATACAAGCAAATAAATATGAGGGTCTTTTATAGGCACTTCAAAGGAAACTGTCAGGGCAGTGGAGTCGGGGTATGGGAACGAGGTAGAAAGGCAAATGGGCAAATCAAGACAATGCTGTCTCATCACTGAGAGTTCCAGCAGGAAGTACAAGGCACACCGGGACTGAGTCATTTGAGGAGAGTTTAAGAAATGGATTATTTATCAAAGTGTGGGCAGGATTAGGGGAAACCGCAATGGGTAGTGTCATATTCAGGGCTAGTAAAAGCTGGGAGGAAGTTCAGAGCCTAAAGGGACGGGGAGTGAGAGAAGTTACCAGAAATCAGAGAGAGAGAACTGTGAGGAGAGGGCCACCAGGCAGAGGCCGTGTTAGTATGCCCACACAGGTGACCCCACAGAGGAGGCCAGGGGAGTAAATGTCCCAACCTCACCAGCCAGGACTCACCATTGGTCAACCCCCGCCAGCCGCCAGAGGGCAGGGATGTGTAGACGTCCCCCATCCAGGTCAGCCACCTGGAGCAGAGGACATGGCAGAGGACAGATCTGGAGGGCAAGAGGATGTCAAGTTCCACCTTATGTGAGAAAAGCTTGCTTACTTTATACGCAACCTGTTGAGAGAGATCTGCCTATTCCTGCATTCTTGCATATTTCTGCTCTTTCTGAACTGTCCTGACACCAGCTTGAGAGAAAGCACGTAGGAGTTCACCATCCCATTAGGCAGTAGGGTGTCCCCTAATGCTGTGTGAGAGAACGGATGCTCAGTCACTCCACTGGCAGAGAGTCTAAAAATGTCACGATCCCATTTATAATCCTAAAAAGGATATGTAGTTCCCTGAGTTCCATTAATTTGTGAGAGACTCAGAGAGAAGAGGCCCCGTAATCATAAATTAGCAGCAGCCCCCCTGCACACCTGGACATTTGCAGACTGTGACCTTGTGCTTCAGAAGCTTTAGGAGTCTCCACGGTGCTCCACAGCATAATTGCATTAGGCAGATAGCAACTGCTTATAAAGCCCTTGGGGGAATGATGTTCTGTAACACAGCTCTGCCTCAAGTTAAATAAATTTAAAAAAAGGGAAAAAACACATAAATGAAAGACACCCAGAGTTCTCCCATTTCCAGAGCTTTGTGTCCCTGGCTGCCTTAGCTCCCAGTTGTGGGATGATGGAGAATAGTTGGCTCAGATGGGTTCTCCCCATCTTTGATGATTTGTAGCCACTTTTCTCGAAGTGGCTTAAGAAAATCCTGTATAAAGGGGCAGCAGGCATTGCTAAGCCTCCAAGAGCCAGTGAAACTTGAACTGTGACGGCAATTTCCCTTGCTTGAGAGGAATTCTGCTAGATAAGAAATTGAGTACTCCTCTCTCCTCTGCCATATGGTGCTGCAGTATAATTTAAATTCAAAAAGCCAAATTTCATAGCCTGAGAATTGCAGTTGGTTGACACTCCTAATCACTTTACTGATAGAAGTAGGTACAGAGAAGCATAATAATTTAAGTGAAAACCATGCTTTTGGAATCTGATAGGAAAACCTCCAAACCTAATGTTTTGTATCTTCTGCTTCAAAGGGAAGTTATCCAGAGAGGAGATGCCAAGGGAACAGGCTAAGCAAATTGATACTATTAGCAAAGTTACTTTTTAAAAAAAGCTGTAGTGCTGACCAACTGTTTGGAACCTTTTAAAATTAGACCTATTACGGCAGGATTTTCAGACCAACAGAAAGAAATCCTCTAGGCTCTAATTCCCACAGATACTGTTAATGTTAATAAAAGTGGTAACTGGGAAAGAGGAGGTGGGTATTTGGCCATACGATTTGACAGAGTTTTTACTCTATAGTAAAAGAATTCCAAGAAGCATTTGCTAACGATAAGTAAATATACCCAGAATAGGTAGGGCTGAGAATTCCAGCTTATGAGACTCCACAGAGACTGACAAGCCAACAGATTTTTAATTTTTTTTTAATAATTTATTTTTGTATCAGTCTACAGTTACATGTGCAATATTGTGGTTATTAAAATACCCCCTCCATCAGGTCCCCCCCACCAACCCCATTACAGTCACTGTCCATCAGCCTAGTGAGATGCTATAGAATCACTACTTGTCTTCTCTGAGTTGTACAGCCCTCCCCGTGCCCCCCCAACATTACATCTGCTAATCGTAATGCCCCTTTTTCCCTCTTATCCCTCCCTTCCCACCCATTTTCCCCAGTCCCTTTCCCTTTGGTAACTATTAGTCCGTTCTTGGGTTCTGTGAGTCTGCTGCTGTTTTGTTCCTTCAGTATTTTTTCTTTGTTCTTATACTCCACATATGAGTGAAATCATTTGATACTTGTCTTTTTCGGCTTGGCTTATTTCACTGAGCATAATACCCTCTAGCTCCATCCATGTTGTTGCAAATGGTAGGATTTGTTTTCTTCTTATGGCTGAATAATATTCCATTGTGTATATGTACCACATCTTCTTTATCCATTCATCTACTGATGGACACTTAGGTTGCTTCCATTTCTTGGCTATTGTAAATAGTGCTGCATAAACATAGGGGTGCATCTGTCCTTTTCAAATTGGGCTGCTGCATTCTTAGGGTAAATTCCTAGGAGTGGAATTCCTGGGTCAAATGGTATTTCTATTTTGAGTTTTTTGAGGAACCTCCATACTGCTTTCCACAATGGTTGAACTAATTTGCAGTCCCACCAGCAGTGTAGGAGGGTTCCCTTTTCTCCACATCCTCGCCAACATTTGTTGTTGTTTGTGTTTTGGATGTTGGCCATCCTCACTGGTGTGAGGTGATATCTCATTGTGGTTTTAATCTGCATTTCTCTGATGATTAGCGATGTGGAGCATCTTTTCATGTGCCTGTTGGCCATCTGAATTTCTTCTTTAGAGAAGTGTCTATTCATGTCCTCTGCCCATTTCTTAATTGGATTATTTGCTTTTGTTTGTTAAGGTGCATGAGTTCTTTATATATTTTGGATGTCAACCCTTTATCAGATACGTCATTTATGAATATATTCTCCCATACTGTAGGATGTCTTTTTGTTCTACTGATGGTGTCCTTTGCTGTACAGAAGCTTTTCAGCTTGATATAGTCCCACTTGTTCATTTTTGCTTTTGTTTCCCTTGCCCGGGGAGATATGTTCATGAAGAAGTCGTTCATGTTTATGTCCAAGAAATTTTTGCCTATGTTTTTTTCTAAGAGTTTTATGGTTTCATGACTTACATTCAAGTCTTTGATCCACCTTGAGTTTACCTTTGTGTATGGGGCTAGACAGTAGTCCAGTTTCATTCTCTGACATGTAGCTGTCCAGTTTTGCCAACACCAGTTGTTGAGGAGGCTGTTATTTCCCCATTGTATGTCCATTGCTCCTTTATGGTATATTAATTGACCATATATGGTTGGGTTTATATCAGGACTCTCTAGTCTGTTCCATTGGTCTATGGGTCTGTTCTTGTGCCAGTACCAAATTGTCTTGGTTACTGTGGCTTTGAAGTAGAGCTTGAGGTTCGGGAATGTAATACCCCCAGCTTTATTCTTCCTTCTCAGGATTGCTTTGGCTATTCAGGGTGTTTTGTGGTTCCATATGAATTTTAGAACTGTTTGTTCTAGTTCATTGAAGAATGCTGTTGGTATTTTGATAGGGATTGCACTGAATCTGTAGATTGCTTTAGGCAGGATGGCCATTTTGACAATATTAATTCTTCCTATCCATGAGCATGAGATGTGTTTCCATTTATTGGTATCTTCTTTAATTTATCTCATGAGCATCTTGTAGTTTTCAGAGTATAGGTCTTTCACTTCCTTGGTTAGGTTTATTCCTAGGTATTTTATTCTTTTTGATGCAATTGTGAATGGAACTGTTTTCCTGATTTCTCTTTCTGCTAGTTCATCATTAGTGTATAGGATTGCAACAGATTTCCGTGTATTAATTTTGTATCCTGCAACTTTGCTGAATTCAGATATTAGATCTAATAGTTTTGGAGGGGATTCTTTAGGGTTTTTTATATACAATATCATGTCATCTGCAAACACTGACAGTTTAACTTCTTCCTTACCCCTCTGGATGCCCTTTATTTCTTCGTGTTGTCTAATTGCTGTGGCTAGGACCTCCAGTACCATGTTGAATAAAGGTGGGGAGAGTGGGCATCTTTGTCTTGTTTCTGATCTTAATGGAAAGACTTTCAGCTTCTCGCTGTTAAGTATGATGTTGGCTGTGGGTTTGTCATATATGGCCTTTATTATGTTGAGGGACTTGCCCTCTATACCCATTTTGTTGAGAGTTTTTATCATGAATGGATGCTGAATTTTGTCAAATGCTTTTCAGCATCTATGGAGATGATCATGTGGTTTTTGTTCTTCTTTTTGTTGATGTGGTGGATGATGTTGATGGATTTTTGAATGTTGTACCATCTTTGCATCCCTGGAATAAATCCTACTTGATCATGATGGATGATCTTTTTGATGTATTTTTGCATTCAGTTTGCTAATATTTTGTTGAGTATTTTTGCATCTATGTTCATCAGGGATATTGGTCTGTAATTTTCCTTTTTGTGGTGTCTTTGCCTGGTTTTTGTATTAGAGTGATGCTGGCCTCATAGAATGAGTTTGGAAGTATTCCCTCTTCTACTGTTTGGAAAACTTTAAGGCGGACGGGTATTAGGTCTTCACTCTTTGATAAAATTCAGTGGTGAAGCTATCTGGTCTGGGAGTTTTGTTCTTAGGTAGCTTTTTTATTACCAGTTCAATACCCTTGTTGGTAATTGGTCAGTTCAGATTTTCTGTTTCTTTCTGGGTCAGCCTTGGAAGGTTGTGTTTTTCTAGAAAGTTGTCCATTTCTTCTGGGTTATCCAGTTTGTTAGCATATAATTTTTCATATTATTCTCTAATAATTCTTTGAATTTCTGTGGTGTCCATAGTGCTTTTTCGTTTCTCATTTCTGATTCTGTTTATGTGTGTAGATGCTCTTTTTTTATTGAAAAGTTTGGTTAGGAGTTTATGTATTTTGTTATTTTCTCAAAGAACTAGCTCCTGCTTTCATTGATTCTTTCTATTGTTTTATTCTTCTTGATTTATTTATTTATGCTCTAATCTTTATTATGTCCCTCCTTCTACTGACTTTGGTCCTCATTTGTTCTTCTTTTTGTAGTTTTGTTAATTGTGAGTTTAGACTGCTCATATGGGATTGTTCTTCTTTCCTGAGGTAGGCCTGTATTGCAATATACTTCCCTCTTAGCACTGCCTTCGCTGTGTCCCACAGATTTTGCGGTGTTGAATTATTGTTGTCATTTGTCTCCATATATTGCTTGATCTCTGTTTTTATTTGGTCATTGATACATTGGTTATTTAGAAGCATGTTATTAAGCCTCCATGTGTTTGTGGAATTTTACATTTCTTTGCATATTTTATTTCTAGTTTCATACCTTTGTGGTCTGAGAACCTGGTTGGTACAATTTCATCTTTTTAAATTTACTGAGGCTCTTTTTGTGGCCTAGTATATGATCTATTCTTGAAACTGTTCCAGGTGCACTTGAGAAGAATATGTATTCTGTTGCTTTTGGGTGTATAGTTCTGTAGATGTCTGTTAGGGCCATCTGTTCTAATGTGTTGTTCAATGTCTCTGTCTCCTTACTTATTTTCTGTCTGGTTGATCTGTCCTTTGGAGTGAGTGGAGTGTTGAAGTCTCCTACAATGACAACATCTCATTCTATTTCTCCTTTTAATTCTGTTAGTATTTGTTTCACATATGTAGGTGCTGCTGTATTGGGTGTATAGATATTTATAATGGTTATATCTTCTTGTTGGATTGACTCCTTTATCATTATGTAATGTCCTTCTTTGTCTTTTGTGACTTTCTTTGTTTTGAAGTCTATTTTGTCTGATACAAGTATTGCAACCCCTGTTTTTTCTCCCTATTAGTTGCATGAAATATCTTTTTCCATCCCTTCACTTTTAGTCTGTGTGTGTCTTTGGGTTTAAAGTGAGTCTCTTGTAGGCAGTATATAGATGGGTCCTATTTTTTTTATTCATTCAGTGACTCTATGTCTTTTTATTGGTGCATTCAGACCATTTACATTTAGGGTAATTATTGATAAATATGTACTTATTGGCATTGTAGGCTTTAGATTCGTGGTTACCAAAGGTTCAAGGTTAACTTCCTTACTATCTAAGAGTCTAACTTAACTCACCTAGTATGCTATTACAATCACAATCTAAAGGTTCTTTTTTTTCTCTCTCTCCTCCTTTTTCTTCCTCCTCCATTCTTTATATATTAAGTATCGTATTCTGTACTGACTTTTGGGGTAGTTGATTTAATTTTGCATTTGTTTAGTAATTGACTGTTCTATTTTCTATACTGTGGTTTTATTACCACTGATGACAGCTATTTAGCCTTAGGAACACTTCCATCTATAGCAGTCCCTCCAAAATACACTGTAGAGATGGTTTGTGGGAGATAAATTCTCTCAGCTTTTGCTTATCTGAAAATTGTTTGATCCCTCCTTCAAATTTAAATGAAATTTAAATGGTAATCTTTGCTAGATAGAGTATTCTTGGTTTGAGGCCCTTGTGCTTCATTCCATTAAATATATCATGCCACTCCCTTCTGGCCTGTAAGGTTTCTGTTGAGAAGTCTGATGATAGCCTGATGGGCTTTCCTTTGTATGTGATCTTATTTCTCTCTGTGGCTGCTTTTAATAGTCTGTTTTTATCCTTGATCTTTGCCATTTTAATTATTATTTGTCTTGGTTTAATTATTATTTCCTTGGGTCCCTTGTGTTGGGACATCTGCGCACCTCCATGGCCTGAGAGACTATCTCCTTCCCAGATTGGGGAAGTTTTCAGCAATTACCCCCTCAAAGACACATTCTATCCCTTTTTCTCTCTTCTTCTTTTGGTACCCCTATAATGCGAATATTGTTCCATCTGGATTGGTCAAACAGTTCTCTCAATATTCTTTCATTCTTAGAGATCCTTTTTTCTCTCTGTGCCTCAGCTGCTTTCCATTCCTCTTCTCTAGTTTCTATTTCATTTATTGTGTCCTCCACTGTATCTAATCTGCTTTTAAAACCTTCCATAGTATGTTTCATTTCTGATACTGTGTTCCGTAATGACCGGTTCTGTGACTGGAATATTTTTCTGTATCTCCATGAGCATGTTTATGATTTTTATTTTGAAATCTCTTTCAGAAAATTCATGAGATCAGTTTCATTTGACACTTTTTCTGGTGTATGTATGATTTTGATTTGAACCAGTTTCCTTTGATGTTTCATATTTGTATGTGGTGTCCTCTGGTTCCCAGAAGGTCTACTCTCTGGAGCTAGTCAGCCCCTAGAGCAATGTCTGGGGTGGCAGGGGAGTGGTGTTGGTGCCTGGGGGAAGGAAAGAGCTGTTTCCTGCTTCCCAGCCGCTATGCCTGTCTCCACTGCCAGAACCAGTGAGCCGAGCACACAGGTATAAGCCTCTATGCTTTGTGTTTGTAGCTGCTGTAGGCGGGGCTTCCCTCTGGCTGGCCTGACACCAGGGAAGGGTTTGCCGGTTTGTGAACCCGGTGTGGGCTGGCCAGGAGGAAGGCGCAGCAGGCTGCGTATAACAGAGGGGGGCCTTGGAGCTGCATAGCCAGCCAGGGGCTGGAGGACCTGAAGATTGTGAAAGTTAGTTCCCAACCTGCTGGGCAGAGTGCACCCAGACAATTTTGTCTACCTGTCCTTTCTCCTGAGCAGTAAGCTCTGTGCAATCCTTGCCCCTTTAGCAGCCCTCTCGCTGTTAGGAAGTCTCTCAGACTGCCTGCCTTTCTTTTGTCCCAGAGCAGCCAGATATAGATCCGTGTTTTCCACAAGCAGCTGGAATCTCAGTCTCTCCAGGTATTCTGCCTGTCTGAGCTTTCCAACCCCCCCAATCACCAGAGCACCATTCAATGTAGGTTTGTGCTCCCAGAGCAGATCTCCAGAGCTAGATGCTCAGCAGTCCCAGGCCTCCACTCCCTCCCTGCTCTATTTCTCTTCCTCCCACTGGTGAGATGCAGTGGGGTAAGGGCTTGGGTCCCACCAGGTCATGGCTTTAGTACATTACCCTGTTCCGTGAGGTCTGTTCTTTTCTCCAGGTGTATGCAGTCTGGCGCAGACTTCTTTCCTGTTGCTCTTTCAGGATTAGTTGTATTAATTATATTTTCATATTATATGCAGTTTTAGGCCTCTGTCTCACCTCTCACGCCATCTTTAATCCTCTCTCTGCCTGTCTGTTTCTTAACAGCCCTGGAAAGAGTTTCATTTGAGCATCTCAGTGGCTCTGATTGGGTCATGGGCACATCACCAAACCACCACCGTGGCCTGGGGCTCTGACAGGTTTAATGAATATGCCCACTATTGGAGCTGAGCGTGGAATTCTCTCCATATGAACTGCATATATTGAGAGTCAGGGAGGTTTCCCAAAGGGGAAACAACAAATGTTTACTGTGCTTCCCAAGCCAGATTTGCTTCCCCTAAATTTCTGATTTCTATCAAAGATGTGATCATTCTTTTATATTTGCAAGATTTTATACATAATCCACTACTTCATGATTTGCTATTTTGTGCTTGCTATGGTCTCTTCTCCATAACATCTCTCAGGAAACAAAGAGTCACATTACAATTTGGTATTGAACGTTTGTCATGGGGCAGGCAAGTGATATGTATATGCCCATGATTATCTGATAAAAACATTTTAATAACTATTACAAACACAACCATTAAAAGTACACAAATCCATAAAGTAACTAATGAGTATTCTTCAAAAGTGTCCAGGTTATGAAGGACAAGACTGAGTAACTGTCCTAGATCAGAGGAGAGTAAGGAGATGTGACAACTGTGGAGTCTTTGGTAGCCAGTTGTAACTGCCAGGGGAAAATGTGTTCCCAGCCCAGGGAAAATAAACCTTTGAAGCCAAAATCAGTCAAAGGAAGAAATAAAGTTGGAGAAACCCATTTTTTGCTTACAAGCAGTTGTCTACTCCTGCTTGCCCATATCTCTTGTGACCCAACTGAAAAGAAACCAAAAAATACCTCTGGTCCTGGTGTGTACTCACTCTCCACCCCTCTTGTAATTACCTATTGATATGGAGATGGATAATTTCTCTCCACCCCTTGGAAACACCTACTGATATGGAGATGTACTAAGGCCAGGCAATCGATTCTGGAACTATTGCAATTTTACCTACACTAGTCATGACCCTAACTCCTGTGCTCATGCCCTGTGCCATCCACTGCCTTGACTAGTTTCTAACCTAGAACATGGCAAAGGTGTTAGGATGCCATCTCTATGATATGTTACATTATATCAGACCCCATACTGCAGGAGACTTGCTGAAGAGATCTCTCTTCCTAGCTGCCTTTGAAGCAGTAAGTGGCCATTTGGGAGGCCCAGCTTGCAGGGCATGAGGGCAGTCTCTACAGGCCAAGAGTAGCCTCCAGCCAACAGCCAGCAAGGAGTCAGGCCCTCATCCCACCACCTCAAGGAAATGAATTCTGCCAACACCTGAGTTAGCCTGGAAGCAACTTCTTCCCAGTGTAATCTTCACATGAGACTGCAGCCCAGCTGACCCCCTTGATTAGAGCTTGGTGAGACCCTAAGCAGATCTAGTGAAGCTGCACCCAAACTCCTACCCCCAGAAACTCTGAGATAATTAATGTGTTGTTTGAAGCCACTGGAGCTGCTATAACAAAATGCCATCAACTGGGCAGCCCTCAACAACAGAAATTTATTTTCTCACAGTTCTAGGGGCTGGATGGTCCAGATCATGGTGCCAGTGAGGTCTGGCTCTGGTGAGAGATTTCTTCTGGTTTACAGACAGCTAACCTCTCGGTGCACCCTCACCTGCAGGAAAGAGCAAACTAGCTCTCTGACTTCTTGTAATCCCAGTTATGGGGGCTCCACCCTCACAATCAATTACGTCCCAAAGGCCTCACCTCCAAACACACTGGAGATTAGATTTTAGCATATGAATGGGGGGACCAGGCCACCACACAGATGACAAACATTCAGTCCATAACTGTAACTAATACAAGTAAATGTGATGTAGGATCCTGGAACAGGAAAAGGACCTTTATTGAAAAACTGGTGAAATCCAAATAAAGTTGGTAATCTAGTTAATAGCTGAATACCCAGGTAATTCCTTAGTTTTAATCACTGTACTACAATGGTGTAAGACTCTAGCCTCAGGGGAAGATTAGCAAACAGTATACGGGAACTCTCTGCTACACATCTAGAATTTCCAAAGAAAGCACATCTAGAATTTCAAAATTCTACTTGTTAACATTTAGATACAAATATATTTACAAGTACACAAATTAGCAATAACACTTGTGAAAAATAAACCTTGATTCTGTTGGTTAGCAATAGTGTAAAAGTAGCAAAATGTTCATCAAAGTGGAAAAGCAAACCATGGGCACACCTGTCCGATGCCAGGTTTTCCCTCTTGCTCAGATGTGTCCATTCATGTCAATAGCTGAGCGGCATCCCTGCCCTTGGCACACTGTTTTTTTATTTTCAATCATTTGGTCTTACAACTGTAATTAGTTGTAGTTTTATTCTTCATTACTACAATTATTTGAAAACAATGTTTATATCAAAGATCTTGCCCCCTCTCTCCCTACTCCCTAGAAACCTCTCTTGTTCCTGTCTCTCTGGCAGCTTCTCCCATAACTGTATCACCTTCTTTCTTTCCCTTCCATGCCTCTTTTCTCTCCCTTTGCAATCTCATCCTCACATGGTTTGGAATTTAATCTTCTAAGGAAGGTTAAACAGAAATATAAGAGAAACAAGGGAGCCTGGTGTGTTCCTGGTTTTTTTTATACTCAGACAGCAGTATACAAAATCCACCCACCCCATTTCAAAATTCTACTTGTTTGGTGTTTCTACTCCATCCAGCATACATCACTTCCCACAATTTAAATCTTTACAACATCATCTCTGCCCAGATAAAATGTAGCCAAGATGTACCTTCTTGATCTCAAGGGGGTCTTACAATTTCAAAGGAAGTTTGTAACACATTTTAAAATGTAGATCAGGTATACCACTTGGCAAAGGAAATGAATGTGGAGAGCCAGACACAGTTATTAAAAAGCAGAATTCATTTTCATAAGGTATCGTTTGGAAAATAAATAGTTCAACTTGTATCCCAAACAAAACTAGAATAATAAATGTGCCATTGACATGGTGAAAATGTCCTGGTTGAAAAAGGCATAAATATTAATTGAATAAATTCCTTACTTTTATCTGGTCTGTGCAGTTAATTAAAAACCTCCTAAACTTATTGGGAGTTCTCAGGGCTATTTCTTGCTACTTATCCTAAGCATTATGAATTCTTATATAGATCTTAATGTCAACAATATTTGGTCAGTGTCTATTACCCAATCTATACTTACATGTTGTGTCTTCAAGATGTGTAACTACTCCTCTGAAAGTATAAAACTCTCCTTTGAAGTGAAAATGGGACAAGGCATTCACTACTGCTAAAGCAGAGGCACAAAACCATAATTATGTGTGGAGTGTAAAGTTAATGTCTTTTATTTAAAGGGCACAGGATGAATAGGAAGAAATAGAGGAGGACTAAATGAAGGCCCTTATTATACTCAGAGATGTTACTGCTAATCATTCATTATTTTTGTTAAATAATGTATATAGAAAGACTTGGATTTATTTCAAAATTGCTCACTTTTTTTAAGTAAATTGTAAAGTGCACTCAGGGTCTTGAGTGACATAGTTGATACTGATCTATGGGACATAGGGGGCTTTTGGACACATGGACTGAGTGTTCTTGGTTTAAAGAACCAAAACTTGCATTCAGACAGAACATAATTTAATTTTAAATCCAATGTTCAGGTTCGATTGCATACCCAAACAAGATTTTACTCTCACAAATATGTGGTCGTGCTCCCAATGCCAAAATGAAAGGGTCCAGTAGATGCTGGCTGCTCTGGCAGGTTGGGCAAATGGCCGGTAGATGGTTTCCAGTCCCACACCCCTAGGGGAGGCAGTGAAAAGTTAATGAAGCTTGTGCATCCTGCACAGAGCCACTGAGAAATCACATTCCCAGAGAGACTGTCTAAACAAGAAGGAAGAAGAGCTCAAGGAGTATCAGGCTTCTCAAGACTGTTTTCGGGCCTCAGCAGCCAAGGAGAGATTGAATATATTTCGTGTGCGTGTGTGTGTGTGTGTGTGTGAGTGATGCGAGTCGGTTAAATAATCCATGTTTTTAGTCTAGGTTTTACCTCTTGATTTATGAACATACAAGACCATGTCGAAATACATTACATTATGTGCAGGATGCACGAGGAGGACCCTCAAGATTCAGCATTTCATGTACGGCTTGTCAAACATCCTGCGGCTTTCCATTCTGGGCCTTGCACGTGAGTATGCACACACTCACTGGCGTTTGCCAGTAAAGACCACACTGCTCGACCACTTCAGCTGAACATGACCTTTGAGTCGTTTTTCCAACAGTGGTTTGAGATTTGCACTATTCTTCCCTCTCATGTTGTTACCTTTGTGACCCAGGACATGTTTCCAAATTTTCTGGCTGAAGTTACATTTTGTAGCTGAAAAACAGATTTTCTCAGTGAACAGCTAAGTGGTTCAGTAATAATGATAATTCCAAGATTTATGGACAACTCACTGTATTAAGTGCTGTCCTCATGCTTTATGCCAATGAACTCATTTAGTCTTGATAACTGTTATCTAGACACTATTATTAATATCATTATTATCCCCTTTAACAGATGGGCAAATCTGAGAGGTTGAATAACTTTCCCAGGGGCACACAGCACGTAAAAAGAGCCAGGATCCAACCTCAGGAAATCTGGTTCTAAGGCCCATGCTCTTATGCACTACACGACTGCTATCACTGGATTGTTTTCTATGTTTGTTATAATGGAAATCTTTTGCAACTGGTACTTTTTTTTAAATATAATTAATTTTATTATCATTAATTTTCAATTACATGTGCAATATTACGATTATTAAACTACCCCTTCATCAGGTCCCCCCCACCAACCCCATTACAGTCACTGTCCATCAGCGTAGTGAGATGCTATAGAATCACTACTTGTCTTCTCTGAGTTGTACTGCCCTCCCGTGCCCCCCCAACATTATATCTGCTAATCGTAATGCCCCTTTTTCCCTCTTATCCCTCCCTTCCCGCCCATTTTCCCCAGTCCCTTTCCCTTTGGTAACTATTAGTCCATTCTTAGGTTCTGTGAGTCTGCTGCTGTTTTGTTCCTTCAGTATTTTTTCTTTGTTCTTATACTCCACATATGAGTGAAATCATTTGACACTTGTCTTTTTCGGCTTGGCTTATTTCACTGAGCATAATACCCTCTAGCTCCATCCATGTTGTTGCAAATGGTAGGATTTGTTTTCTTCTTATGGCTGAATAATATTCCATTGTGTATATGTACCACATCTTCTTTATCATTCATCTACTGATGGACACTTAGGTTGCTTCCATTTCTTGGCTATTGTAAATAGTGCTGCAATAAACATAGGGGTGCATCTGTCCTTTTCAAATTGGGCTGCTGCATTCTTAGGGTAAATTCCTAGGAGTGAATTCCTGGGTCAAATGGTATTTCTATTTTGAGTTTTTTGAGGAACCTCCATACTGCTTTCCACAATGGTTGAACTAATTTGCAGTCCCACCAGCAGTGTAGGGAGGGTTCCCTTTTCTCCACATCCTCGCCAACATTTGTTGTTGTTTGTGTTTTGGATGTTGGCCATCCTCACTGGTGTGAGGTGATATCTCATTGTGGTTTAATCTGCATTTCTCTGATGATTAGCGATGTGGAGCATCTTTTCATGTGCCTGTTGGCCATCTGAATTTCTTCTTTGGAGAAGTGTCTATTCATGTCCTCTGCCCACTTATTAATTGGATTATTGCTTTCTGTTTGTTAAGGTGCATGAGTTCTTTATATATTTTGGATGTCAACCCTTTATCAGATACGTTTTTTATGAATATATTCTCCCATACAGTAGGATATCTTTTTGTTCTACTGATGGTGTCCTTTGCTGTACAGAAGCTTTGCAACTTGATATAGTCCCACTTGTTCATTTTTGCTTTTGTTTCCCTTGCCCAGGAGATATGTTCATGAAGAAGTTGCTCATGTTTATGTCCAAGAGATTTTTGCCTATGTTTTTTTCTAAGAGTTTTATGGTTTCATG
Source organism: Smutsia gigantea (assembly GCA_032199065.1). Classification (NCBI taxonomy): domain Eukaryota; kingdom Metazoa; phylum Chordata; class Mammalia; order Pholidota; family Manidae; genus Smutsia; species Smutsia gigantea. Next base: position 46,062 of record JAVSCE010001195.1, read on the forward strand.
ACTTACATTCAAGTCTTTGATCCACCTTGAGTTTACCTTGTGTATGGGGCTAGACAGTAGTCCAGTTTCATTCTCTTACATGTAGCTGTCCAGTTTTCCAACACCAGCTGCTGAAAAGGCTTTGTCATCTCCCATTACATTGTATATCAAGGCACTTTTATCAAATATTAATTGACTGTATATGTTTGGGCTAATGTTTGGATTTTTCTATTCTGTTTCCACTGGTCTGTGGGTCTGTTTTTGTG
>JAVSCE010001196.1:0-46218 GCA_032199065.1 Smutsia gigantea
TCGTACAGTATGGGAGAATATATTTGTAAATGACATATCCAACAAGGGGTTAACATCCAAAATATATAAAGAACTCACACACCTCAACACCCAAAAAGTAAATAACATGATTAAAAAATGGGCAGAGGATGTGGGGAGTCTAGTTACCATAATGTTGCACATGTAATTGTAGATTAATGATACAAAAAAAAAATGGGCAGAGGATATGAACAGACACTTCTCCAAAGGAGAAATTCAGACGGCCAATAGGCACGGGAAAAGATGCTCCATATCGCTAATTACCAGGGAAATACAAATTAAAACCACAAGGAGATATCACCTCACACCAGTTAGGATGGCCAACATCAAAAAGACTAGGAACAACAAATACTGGCGAGGATGTAGATAAAGAGGAAGCCTCCTACACTGTTGGTATGAATGTAAATTGGTTAAAGTGTTGTGGAAAGCAATATGGAGGTTCTTCAAAAAACTAACAATAGAATACCATTTGACACAGTAACTCCAGTCCTAGGAATTTACCTGAAGAAAACAAGATCCCAGAGTCAAAAAAACATGCACCCTTATGTTTATCACATCACTATTTACAATAGTCAAGATATGGAAGCAACCCAAGTGTCCATCAGTAGATGAATGGATAAGAAGATGTGGTACATATACACAATGGAACATTATTCAGCCATAAGAAGAAAAAAATCCTACCATTTGCAACAACATGGATGGAGCTAGAGGGTCTTACACTCAGTGAAATAAGCCAGATGGAGAAAGACAAGGACCAAATGATTTTATTCATTTGTGGAGTATAAGAACAAAGCAAAACTGAAGAAACAAAACAACAGTAGGCTCACAGACTCTAAGAAGGAACTAGCAGTTACCAAAGCGAAGGGTGTGGGAAGAGTGGGTGTGGAGGGAGGGAGAAGGGGATTAAGGGGCATTATGATTTGCACACATAATGTAGGGGGGTCACGGGGAAGGCAGTATAGCAAGAGAAGAGAAGTATTGACTCTATAGCATCTTACTATGCTGATGGGCAGTGGCTGTAATGGGTTATGTGTGGCGGATTTGATAATATGGGTGAATTTAATAACCACAGTGTTGCTCATGTGAAACCTTTATAAGATTCTATATCAATGATACCTTAATAAAAATATATATGCAAGAACACCACAAAACAATGATTGAAGAAATCATGGAATGTAAAAAAATGGATAGATATATCATATTCATGGTTTGGAAGTCTCATTTTTGTTCACATGTTCACTCTTAAAACTTATCCAGAGATTGAACACAATTCCAATCAAAATTCCAAAAGTGTTTCTTTTTGTGTACAAATTGACAAGCTTCTTGTAGAATTTGTATGTATAGGCAAACAAACTTAAAAAAAAACAATTCATTTCCAAAAGAAAATGAAGAGTTCTCATAGTTTCTGTTTCCTGACTTACTATTAAATTTATTTAATCAAAGTGTGATAGTAGAGAAAACATAGAAATACTGGTCAGTTTAGAGAGTATAAAATAGCATTTAGGGTGCAGAAATACATGCACTCGTGTATTATCAATTGAGTTTTTCACAAAGATAATTCAGTGGAAAATTGGCTTTTCAAGTAATGGTGCTGAAAAATTCTATTTCCAATTCTTCAAAAAAAACTCTGAACCTCAATCAATACTCATACCTTATACAACAGTTTACCCAGCGTGCATGATATGCCTAAATATTTGCATGAGGAATGAAAATGCATCCTGTGGCATCCTGTTTGGTGGAGTCAGAAGTTCCAGAGAAGGAAGCAATGAGCGTGTGGAGCTGATGTGAGGTGATAAAGCTTGTTGAGGTCAGCACACATCTGGTTACTACAGCTGTGGCTGGAATAAGAGATGTGGCGTAAGAAGTGTCTCCTGCATGTCTCAAGGCAGGAGTGCTTCACCAGAGGATCTAACAGTGTGCCACTGAATCTGAACGTGAGACTAACACCTGGACACTTTGTGGTTCTTATGTGAACCCGTATACAAAGAGCAGGGTTGTCATTCTGCCTCGGGATGTGATATTGATTATCAGGGGAAATGTGGTTTATTCTACACAACTGGAGTAGAGAGAACCATGACCGAAATTCTGGGGAGTTCCTTGGGTGCAATGTAGTATTTCCATGTCCAATAATAAGTGTTAATGAAAACTGTACCAGCCTAATATAGAGAAGACCAGTGAGGATGCATATTCCCTGGAAATGAAGGTTGCCTTATGCCACTATGTAAAGACGTCCATCCAGCTGAGATGATTGCCAAGGAGAACATGGAATGCTGAGTGAAACAAGGAGCTCTCAATGTCAGCTATGGCCTTGTGGTCAATTGAAGGGTAAGAAAGAACTGGAAACTAGGAAGTAGTCTGGCACAAATGGAAAATAATAGAGATGATGGAGGTGGCAGGGTGCTGTTAAGGTTTTTTCTGACAGAGGTACAGAGCTAGACACCTCAGTGGGATGCAGATCTGGGTTTGATTTTCTACTGTGGCCTAGGGAATAATTAAATGTTGTCTGGGATAACTTATCTTTCTCTTATTCCATTCTTTTCCATGTATCTGCATCTTGTTGATTAATAGAAGTCCAATTCCTTGTTAACTGCAGGTTTCTCCCACGTCTTGATACACTTGAGGGAATTGGATGGCAGTGAGATTTCTGCCACCCTGGGAATATTTCCAGGCAGGTGTCTTTCATGGTGGTACTCTTCTCAAAGACCACCCGTGGCTTCTTGTTGCCTGTGGATGAAGCCTCCTAGACTCTTAAGATATTTTAGGATATTCAGAGTCTAGTCCCTTCTTGTTTTTATGGTTTCTCCAACCGTCTTCCTTCACCTTGACAAATATAGGCTACAGCCCCACCAGACTACTGTCATTTCTTTAAACAGGCAGTGATTAAGCACCCATCCATGAGCTTCTGTCCATCCCCCACTTCCCTGAAAGTATAGTCGAGTGTGATCAGTGAGTGTAATCACCCACTGCTCCAGGACTCTGGAGTATTTGTCCTACCGAGGTCCTGGGTAATTATTTTGCCTTTAATGAGTTCCTCCAGGATCTGGATCCTGAGAGATAGGGCCCCTCAGGCCTGGGGATGTTGTAGAATGGGAGACGTGAGGAGGAATGAAGCAGACACAGGTGAGGAATACAGAGGCTGCTAGTTCACATGCCTTAGTGAATAAAGGGGAGCAGGGCCTTGGGTCCGGGTCCTGGAGTCCCCCTCAGACACGCTGGGTAAGCTGGGCAGAGGGTGGATGCGCTGGACCCTTAGGGTCCTTCAACCTCAGAGTGTTAATTTCCCAGGTTGTATGGTGCTCTGCAGTGTAGTTTTTCAGGTATGATAAGCTTCCTGTTGTCCACCTCTCTGCCTTCCAAGACTTCCCCACATTCTGGAAATATTTAGCTTAATGCTCACTGGTAACAATATTTTCATTAATGATAACATTCTTAAATACCACTTTCTGTGTCATGTATTCCTATAAGATTGTGTACTGAGAGCTCTTGAGGTAGGCTTAATGTAATAATCTGTGTCCTTGTTTGATTTGGACTCACCTGGGAGTTTTGAAATCTTTGCTAATGCCTCTTTTCAGACTGTGATTGAATTTATCTGAGGCGGCCCATTTATCTTTATTTTTAAAAGCATCATATGTCTTTGCATTCATTGTGTAGTCTGTGGATGTCAACATTGGAGTCACAAGGTGCTAGTTAAAAGTGGGCTGGCATAGTGAAACAGAATCAGTTTTGTACAGGACTCCCAGGTGATTTGCATGGACATTAATTTCGGAAGGACTGTGGTGGTGAGGTTTATGTGCATTTCAGGTTGAGAACTAGTGACTTCACAGTTGTAGAAGACGAGAGGCTCTTTGTATGTAGGTGTTAGTATCTGCAAGTACTGTCTCCAGCTTGGGGTCCCTTGTCTTGGTCTTGACACCACTGGTGGGTCCCACTCATTTACAAGGGAAGAAAAATTCTGAGAAACCAGGCATATGATTTTCCAAAGATCTTCCACTGTAATGCCAGTGCATACATGTAACCACTAAATGTGGTTGGATGAAACCGAACAAGATACGAACATCTCAGCCCTGGACTTAGCTGTGTCTTTAAGAAAGGAGCTTCTCGCATCTCTTATTGCTTCTCCTCTGTTTTTTTTTTTTGTCACCCTGAGGTATATCAGTGAGTGTTCTCCAGAGAAACGGGAGCCTAGGAGGTTGTGTCTACAATGCCCATATCCATCTACATATGTAGCTGTATGTATTATCTGTATCATCTATATCAGTGAAAAGAGTAGAGTCTTATATATCCTAACATTTCCCATGAGTACAAAAGTACCGATTAATTCTGTTATAAAGTGTCAAATTGTTGAGTTAAAGTGTCAAACTGCCAAATGGTTGAGGCTAGTGTTCTTGTTCTGAGAAGATTTAGTAGGAATAGTGACTAACTTAAAAGAGTTTTGTTGCCTTGAAAGTGGGAGGAATGCATGTCTCAGCCTGAAGCACAGCTAAAAACTATTTATGACACATCAGCTACATGCAGGCCCTGTGCCAGGCACTGGCTCTGCTGCAGTCATGAAAGCAGACAAAGCCTTCCCTGCATGGATCTGACCATCTGGGGGGAATATGGCTGCAAACATATAATCCCCAGACACTGGGAGGTACAGCGACAAGCCCAGGATGCTGTGGAAGCATATCAGCAGGTTCTCCCCTGGTCTGGGGACACAGGGAAGGCTTAGCTGAGTCAGTGATGTGTTCTGCAGCTGAAGAAAAAGTAGGTGAAGAAGGAGCAGAGAGAGGAAGATGCTGGGCTGAAGGAAGAGTGGCTGGAAAGGTTGGAGGCAAGAAATGGTGCCTCTTGTCCAGCACTGCTGGAGAGGGCAATGTGAGGGCCACTGAGTGCCAGGTGAGCTGTTGGTCAGGCGAGGGTCAGGTCATGAAGCCTTTGGAGCCCTGAAAGGAATGTTACCTCTACTTAAGAGCAGTGAGAATTCATGAAGACTTTAGTGAGAATGATCACCTTAGAGTGCCACAGTGTGAATGAAGGCGAGTGAAGGAGGCGTATTCATTGTGGGAGCAGGGAGAGGAATCAAGAGGCTGTTCCAATAGTACGGACAAGGCATGAAGTCTTTTTGGTGCAGGGTAGTGAGAGTAAGGATAGGAGAGAATGAATGAGAAGAAGAATGAATCTTTTGGACTGTTGACAGATGGATGATGATAATGAGAAACTGAGGGTGTGAAGGAAAACTCTCAGGTTCTTACTAAAGCTTCTGGACATGTACACAGAGGTGGGAAACTGGAGGAAGAGGGAATTGGGAGAATGGCAGGGTGAGACCAGGAGTTTCTTTCGGGATCTGTTGAGCCTAAACTGCATGTGACATGTCCATGGGACAGTGATCATTAAGCAACTATCACCTTTTGTAGGTTTGAGAGTCATCTGCACCCGAGCTCTAAATATTAAACCAGCTGCTGGAGCTCATGAGGTTTTCTTGGTGGTATATATGGAGGTATAAGAGAGCAGTGTTTGGGAGACAGCCTGGGTCATAAGCTTGTAAGATAATGTCAACACAGGAGCTACATATGGTCACCGAGGAAGTCTGGCAGGGAGGTATGAGGAAAAGTAATATATTACATTTCTCAGAAAGTAATGGATAAGAGTGTATCAGAAAAGACTGGATATTGTTATGTGTTAAAGAGAAGTGGAGAAAATAAATGATTTCTGATCATGGGGATTCTGATTAAGAATTCTGAATTATGGAGATTGTAATTATTTGTGATGACAGTGATATGGAAGTATTTTTGCAGGACATCTAACAGACTACGTACCATAGGAACATGTTCATTTTAAATTCATGTTTTAATGGACACTTTTATTTCTTCCTAAAGATCTTGGAGACAGAGAGAAAGATGGCAGGAGGGAATCAGACTGTCATTTCAGAGTTCCTCCTACTAGGACTGCCCATCAGGCCAGAGCAGGCCGACCTGCTCTATGCTGTGTTCCTGGCCATGTATGTTACCACCGTCCTGGGGAACCTCCTCCTCATTGTCCTCATCCGCCTGGACTCCCACCTCCACACGCCCATGTATTTCTTTCTCAGTAATTTGTCCTTCTCTGACCTCTGTTTTTCCTCGGTCACGATGCCCACTTTCCTGCACAACATGCAGAGCCAGGTCCCATCCATCCCCTATACTGCCTGCCTGACCCAAATGTACTTCTTTCTGTTTTTTGGAGACCTGGAGAGCTTCCTCCTCATGGCCATGGCCTATGACCGCTATGTGGCCATCTGCTTCCCCCTGCACTACACCACCATCATGAACCCCAGGCTCTGTCTGTCCCTGGTGGGGCTGTGCTGGGTGCTGACCACGTTCCATGCCATGTTACACACCCTGCTCATGGCCAGAGTGAATTTTTGTGAAAATAATGTGATCCCCCACTTTTTCTGTGATATGTCTGCTCTGCTGAAGCTGGCCTGCTCTGACACTCGCGTCAATGAGCTGGTGATATTTATCACGGGGGGCCTTGTTGTTGTCATCCCGTTCCTACTCATCATCATGTCCTATGCACGAATTGTGTCCTCCATCCTCAAAGTCCCTTCTGCTCGGGGCATCCACAAGGCCTTCTCCACGTGTGGCTCCCACGTCTCTGTGGTGTCTCTGTTTTATGGGACAGTTATTGGTCTGTATTTATGCCCATCTGCTGACAGTTCTACTATTAAGGAGACTGTCATGGCTGTGATGTACACGGTGGTGACCCCCATGCTGAACCCCTTCATCTACAGCCTGAGGAACAGAGATATGAAGGGAGCCCTGGGCAGAGTGTTTTTCAAAAAGAAATTTTCCTTCTCTGTATGCTGATAAAGCTGGGGATTTTTATGTAATTTTATCCAGTAGATATGTTGATGTTAATATGATTATCAATAGGTATGTACTTATTGCCATTACAACCTTTAGACTCGTGGTTACCAAAGGTTCAAAGGTAACTTCCTTATTATCTAACAGTTTAATTTAACTCAGCGTGCTATTACAAACACAATATAAAGGTTCTTTTTTTCCTCCTTTTTCTTCCTCCTCTATTCTTTATATATTAGGTATCATATTCTGTACTCTTTGCATATCCCTTGACTGAGTTTGGGGGTAGTTGATTTGATTTTGCATCTGCTTAGTAATTAATTAATCTACTTTCTTTACTATGGTTTCATTTCCTCTGGTGACAGCTATTTAACCTTGGAAACACTTCCATCTATAGCAGTCCCTCCAAAATACACAGTAGAGATGGCTTTTGGTAGGTAAATTCCCCCAGCTTTTGCTTATCTGAAGATTGTTTAATCCCTCCTTCAAATTTAAATGATAATCTAGCCAGATAGAGTATTTTTGGTTCAAGGCCCCTCTGCTTCATCACATTAAATATATCATGCCACTCCCTTCTGGCCTGTAAGGTTTCTGCTGAGACGTTGATGATAGCCTTATGGGTTTTCCTTTGTATGTGATCTTATTTCTCTCTCTGGCTGCTTTTAATAGTCTGTCCTTATCCTTGATCTTTGCCATTTTAATTATTATATGTCTTGGTGTTGTTTTCCTTGGGTCCCTTGTATTGGGAGATCTGTGCACCTCCAAGGCCTGAGAGACTATCTCCTTCTCCAGATTTGGGAATTTTTCAGCAATTACTGCCTCAAAGACACTTTCAATGCCTTTTTCCTCTCTCTTCTTCTGGTACCCCATAATACGAATATTGTTCCGTTTGGATTGGTCACACAGTTCTCTCCATATTCTTTCATTCCTAGAGATCCGTTTTTCTTTCTGTGCCTCAGCTTCTTTGTGTTCCTGTTCTCTAATTTCTATTTCACTTACTGTCTCCTCTACTACATCTAATCTGCTTTTAAATTACTTACTTGTATGTTTAATTTCAGATACGGAATTTCTTAGTGATTGAATCTCAGTCCTGAATTCGTCCCTGAGTTCTTGAATATTTTTCTGAACCTCCATGATAATGTTTATGATTTTTATTTTGGAATCTCTTTGAGGAAGATTGATGAGTTCAGTTTCACTTGGCTCTTTTTCTGGTGTTTGTGAGATTTTTGTCTGAACCAGGTTCCTTTGACATTTCACATTTGTAGAACCGTCTGGTTCCCAGAAGCTCTACTCTCTGGAGGTGCTCAGCCCCTGGAGCGATGTCTGCGGTCGCAGGGGAGTGGCACTTGTGCCTGGGGGGAGGAAAGGGCTGTTTCCTGCTTCCCAGTTGCTGTGCCTGTCTCTACTGCTAGAACCAGTGGGCCGAGCGCACAGGTGTAAGCCTGTATGCTTTGCATTCGTAGCTGTCATAGGCGAGGCCTGCCTTTTGCTGGCCTGAAACCAGGGCAGGGGCTGCTGGTTTGTAAGCTGGTGCTGGCTGGCTGGCCGGGCGGAAGGTGCAGCAGGCTGTGTGTCACGGTGGGGTCCTCAGAGCTGTCGTCGCTAGGTAGAGGGATGGAACGCCTGAAGCTCCTGAAAGTTCCCAACCTGCTGAATATTGTGCACCTGGAAAATTTTGTCCACCTGTCCTTTCTCCTGAGCAGCAAGTTCTGTGTAATCCTTGCCTCTTTAGCAGCCCTATCACTGTTAGGAAGTCTATCAGACTGCCTACCTTTCTTTTGTCCCAGAGTAGCCAGATGTAGTATTCTGTTTTCCACAAGTGGCTGGAATCTCAGTCTCTCCAAATAGTCTGCCTGTCTTAGCTTTCCAATGCCACTAATCTCCAGAGCACCATGCAATATAGGTCGTGCTCCCAGAGCAGATCCCCAGGGTTGGGTGTTCAGCCATCCTAGGCCTCCACCCCCTCCCTGCTCTGTTTATAGTACTCCTGTCAGTGAGATGGGGTGGGGGAAGAGCTTGGATCCCACTGGCTCACAGCTTTGATATGTTTCCCTGTTCTGTGAGGTCTGTTATTTTCTCCAAGTGCATGTAATCTGGTGCAACCTTCTTTCCTGTTTGTCTTTCACCATTAGTTTTTTAACTATACTTTCATATTATATGTGGTATTGGGAGGAGGCCTCTGTCTTACCTCTGACACTGCCATCTTTAATCCTCCTCACCTGTATTATCTCCTAACAATTATTCAAAGAATCCATATCCCTGATCTTATTCTACTCTTGTGGTGATTCCACAGGAATCTCATCCCCATTTTAAAGATAGAAAAATGTGGAATTTGATGACTTGCCAATGTCCCAGAATGGGGCAGTATTTAGCTTATTTAAGATCTCAGACTGATTTGGGGGTTCTTCTCATTTCACCCACCTCAGAAATAAGGGGACCAGGCACTCATTTTCAACCTTATCCTCGTTTATGGCATGGCCTCAGTTTCCGGCTTTGGTCTATATTTTTGTTCTCCTTTCTCAGTGATGGCATATAAACCCACTGTTTTTCTCTCTCAGATATTCTCCTTACATCTACATCTCTATTTGTGGTCTAGATCTTTCTCCATTTCCCAATTTTTTTTCTTCATTGTAGGTATCTTTACTTGATGTTTTATGAACACTTCAATCTTAACATGAAAAATTGAACACTTCATATTTTTCCTAAGTCTGCTGTTTGTGTATATTCCATTTCTCCTTTTTAGCCTTACTGAGGTATAATTGTTATGCAAAAAACTGTGCATTTTCAATGTATACATTTTGGTGACTGGATATATGCATGCATCTGTGATACCATCACCACAACCAAGGTACTAAACATATGCATCACCTCCATGATTTTCCTTTGTTCTTTTGAGGTTTTTTTTTCAGTAAGAACACTTACCATGAGAGGTATCTTCTTACCATATTTTAGAGTGCACATATCATATTATTAATTATATATACTGTGTTATAGAGCACATATTTAGAACTTACTCATCTTACATAATGGAAACTTTGTGTCCATTGGGATCAGTTTTCCATTTTCCCCTCCCCTAGCCATGACCACCACCAATCTATGCTTCACTTCTATGAATGTGACTATTTTGGACACCTCATAACTAAAATGGATTCATGCATCACTTGTCTTTCTGTGAGCGGGTTATTTCACTTTGCTTAATGTGTTGTAGTTGTATCCATGTTGTCACAAATATAAAGGTTTCTTTTTTTAGGGGTGAGAGACAATCTGTTGTGTGCATATGATACGTTTCCTTTATCCATTCATCTGTTCACGGATATTTGGATTGTTTGCCTAACTTGGCTGTTGTGAATAATGTTTCGACCAACATGAGCATGCAGATATCTCTTCAAGATCCTGATTTCCTTCCCTTGGCTATATACAAAGAATTGGGATTGCTGGGCCATACAATAGTTCTATTCTTAATAGAATTATTTTTAATTTTTCGAAGTGCCTTCTTACTATTTTACATTGTGGCTGCTCCATTCTACATTCACACCCACTATGTATAATGGTTCCTTTTTCTCCGTGTTATCTTTTTATTTACTTAATATATCTATCCTATCAGGTGGAAGGTGGCATCTCGTTGTGTTTTTGTTCTGTGTTTCTCTGATTATTAGTGATGTTGAGCAACTTTTTCATACACCTGGTGGAAATTTGTCTGATTTCTTTGTAGAAAAGTCTATTCAAGTCCTTTTCTCATCTATTACATGGGTTGATTTTTGCTATTGAATTTTAGGAGACTCTTACACATTTTGAATATTAACCCTTCACCAGACATGTGCAAGTATTTCTCCCATTCCATAGGATCCCTTTTCACCCTTTTGATTGTTCCTTTGCTGTGGAAATGCTTTTAAGTTTGATGTAGCATAAAAAAGCATCAAATACTAGGATTAAAAAGCCAATATACTGAAAAGTATAAAACACTGTTGAAAGAATTTAAAGCAGACAAAAATAAATGGAAGACATCCTATGTTCATAAACTGAAAGAGTTAATGCAGTTAAAATGCCATAGTTCCCAAAGCTATGTACAGATTCATGCAATACCTATCAAAATTCCAATTACATTTTTCTTACATAATCAACAGAGGCTTATCCTGGGCATGAAAGGCTTTTTCAACATTCCAAAGCCAGTAAATCTAAATGATCATATCAACAAACCGAAGGAGAAAAGCATAGGATCCAAAAAAGAAGCCCTGTATTTAGAACTGTGCTCCAAGCTATAGTTTGGTGGATATGTCTATTGCTTTATAGCTACCAAGTGGCCTATAGTTATTAATACAGGAGATTTAGTTGGAAAAATACAATGTCATGAGGTGCAGGAAAAGCACTTGAAAAAATCCAACAGTAATTTAACCAGTTTGTGATTAAACCGCTCAGTAAACTGGAACTAGAAGGAAACTCGGTCACCCTGTTGGAAGAGCTATTTCTAAAAAACTGTAACTAAATCATAATAAAAGGTGAAGGATTGAATGGTTTCTCCCTAAGATCAGGAAAAGTAAACCTGTCTGCTCTTACAACTCTTATTCAATTCTGTACTGGAACTCCCAGTGAAAAAGGGCAAGGGAAAAAAAATGTATATAGAATAGAGAGTAATAAATAAAACTATTTCTATGTGGAAAACATGACTGTCTATGTAGAAAATCATAACATAAGAAATGGTGTAGAATTAATAAATGAGTTTGGTAAGAACAAGGATGCAAGGTCAATATATTAAAATTTTGTATTTCTGTATCTGAATATAAAAATAATACGAATATATTAAAATATGTATTTATGTCAGCCAGAAATGGACATGTGGAAGGTGAAAAACCACTTTGAGTTTACCATTTACAATATCACAAAATCGTATACCTAGTTATAAATTTCACACAATAGAATCAAGCTCTATAACTTAGAAAGTATACAAGTACTGATGAAGGTAAAGAAGATCTAAAGAAATGGATATAAAACGTTCACAGATTGGAAAGTCAATATTGCTAAGATGTTGATTTCTGGAACTGATCTAGTTTCAGCATAGTTCATCCAATCCCCAAAGGACATTTTTGGGTACAAATTAATCCGATATTATTGTAAAATTTATAGGTAAAGGGAAAGAAACTAGAAAAACAAAATTGGTTTTGGAACAGAAAAAAAAAAAGAGAAGGACCCCCTATCCCCTGGTTTCTAGACTTACTATTAAGTTAAAATGACCATCGCTTCTCAGCCTTTTGGCTCAGATCAAGTGTAGTATCTGTCCTTATCAGTTTAATAGCTGATACGTCCTCTATCCGAGGACAATATATTAAACGGATTTTTGGAGCAGGGAGATGGAATAGGAGCTTAAAAAAAAAGTTAAAATGACCAGGAAAGTGGGGTATTAGAGAAAAGATAGAAATATTGATCAGTTATGGAAGTATAGAATAGCATTCAGAGTTCAAAAGAAATCCACTCAGGTGTTGTCCATTGATTATTGACAAAGGCGCAAAATAATTTTTGGAAAATAATCTTCTCAACACAGGGTACTGGAAAAATTGGATTTCCATGTATAAATGAAAATAACCTCAATCCATAGCTTATGCTGTCTACCTCAATTTGTTCTAATAGGATATAAATCTAAATATATGTATGAGTACTAAGAAAGTTCCCCATGACATCCTGTTTCATGGAATCAGACAAGTCCCAGAGCAGGAAGCAAGGAACATGTAGAGCACAATTGAGTTGAGGTGCTATCAGGTTGCATCTTTAAAGTTAGTTGAAGTCAGTGCATGGCTGGTGACTGCAGCTGTCTCTAGAATAGAGGTAAGGCTTAAAGAGTTGAAAATGGTGCACAAGAAATATCTCATATTTCTCAAGAGAATATAACAATGGTGTCATTGAACTGGAAATTAAGACTACCACCTAGATATTTGTGATTCTCATGTGAACCAATATACAACAAGCAGGTTTCATTTTGTCTGGAGTGGTGACCTTCATCACCAAGAGAAATCTGGGTTGCTCTACTTAACTGGAGCAGATAGGACCATTTCTGATGTTCTGGGAGGTTCCTTGTGTGCCGCCTAGTATATTCGGCCTAATAATAAATGTTAATGAAAACTGCGACAAGACAGTAAAGGCAAGACCAGTGAGGATGCACATTCCTAGGAATGAAGGTTGCATTATACCACTATGTAAAGAACCCACCCAGATGAGATGATGGCCAATAGGGGACATTGAATGTGGAGTGAAGACGGAGCAATAAATGTCAGAGCCAGACCCTGACCCTAACCCTAACCCTAAAACTAACCCTTCACTGTCACCATCAACGTCACCCATGCTTCACCGTAATCCTGAACCTCAATCTAGTCCTCGCCCTTCATCAGAGCCGAACCCAAACTCTAACCTTAACACTATCTTCCCCTACACCTTAACGAACACCTAACCCTAAACCAAGCCCTGGTCTGTGGACCTGAACCCTCACAGTCATAATCGATGTCACCCATGCCTCCATGTAACCATGAAATTCAAACTCGCCCTCGCCCTCACATCAGAGCTGGACATAAACTCTAACCATAACCCTATCCTCCCCAAACCCCTTACCGAACACCTAACCCTAAACTAGCCCTGGTGACTTGACCTGCCCTGTCACCGTCACGATCGACTTCACCCATGCCTCATTGCAACCCTGAACCTCAAATTCGCCCTTGCCCTCACATCAAATCAGGACCCTAATTCTAACTGTAACCCTATCTTTCCTGTACACATTACTAAACACCTAATCCTAACCCTAGGCCCCAGCCCTGACCCCTCACCGTCACCATCGACGTCCCCCACACCTCACCGTTACCCTGAACTTCAATCTCGCGCTTGCCCTCACATCACAGCGGGACTCTAACTCTAACCAGAAACCTATCCTCCCCATACACCTTAACGAACACCTAAGCCTAACCCTAGTCCTGGACCCTGGACCTGACACCTCACCATCATCATTGAGGAAACCCATACCTCACTGTAACCCTGAACCTCAATCTCGCCCTCACCCTCACATCAGAGATGGACCCTAATTCTAATTGTAACCATAGCCTCAACATACACCTTAATGAACACTTAACCCTAACCCTAGCACTGGTACCTGGACCTGACCCCTCACGGTCACCATCGACGTCACCCACACCTCCCCATAACCCTGAACCTCAATATCACCCTCACCCTCACATATGATAAGGACCCAAAATCTAACCAGAAAACGGTCCTCTAAGTAGACCTTACAAAACACCCAACCCTAACCGTAGCCCCGGCCCATTGACCTGACCCCTCACTGTCACCATCGCTGTCACACACCCTCACCGTATCCGTGAATCTCAAACTCTTCCACGCCCTCACATCACAGCTGGACTCTGTTACCGTAACCCTATCTTCCGTGTACACCTTACTGAACACCTAACCCTAAACCAAGCCCAGACCCCTGGACATGACACCTCACCATCAGCATAGACTTCACCCAGTCCACACTGTTACACTGAACCTCAACTTCGCCCTGGCCCTCACATCACAGCCAGACCCTAACGGTCACCATAACCCTGTCCTCCTAGTACAGCTTAATGAACACTTAATCCTAACCCTAGACCTGGCCCCTGGACATGACACCTCACTGTCACCATTGACATCATCCACGACACACCGTAAGCCTGAACTTTAATCTCGCCATCACCCTCCCATCAGAGCCGGGCCCTAACTCTAACCGTAACCCTATCCTTCTGGGACACCTTAATGAACAACTAACAATACCCCCAGCCCTGGCTGCTGGACTGACCCCTTACCGTCAGCATCAACTTCAACCAGTCCTCACTGTAACACTGAATCTCAATCTCTCCCTCGACCTCACATCACAGCTGACCCCTAACTCTAACTGTAACTCTGTCCTCCCCATACACCATCCCAAACACCTAACCCAAATCCTAACCATGGCCCCGGACCTGACACCTCACTGTCATCATCGACGTCTCTCACGCCTCACTGTAACACTGAACATCAATTTGACACTCGCCCTCACATCAGAGCCGGACCTTTACTCTTAACTATAACCCTATCTTCCCCATACACCTTACTGAACACCTAACCCAAACCCTAGCCCTGGACAGTGGAACTGAACCCACAACGTCACCATCGACTTCACCCATGGCTCACAGTAACCCTGAACATCAGTATCGCCCTCGCCCTCACATCAAAGAAGAACCCTAACCCTATCCTTCCTGTACACCCTACAAAACACCTAAACCTAACCCCAGCCCTAGCCACTTTATCGTCACCATCGACGTCACCCACGCCTCACCATAACATTGAACTTCAATCTTGCATGCGGCCTCACATCAGAGCCACACCCTAACTCTAATCAGAAACCTATCCTGCCCGTACACCTTAATGACCACCTAACCTTAACCCTAACCCTGGAGCCTGGACCTGACCCCTCACCGTCACCATCGACGTCGCCCACCCCTCACTGTAACATTGAACCTCAATCTTGCACTCGCCCTCACATCAGAGCGGTACCCTTACTCTTACCATAATCCTATCCTCCCTGTACACCTTACTGAACACCAAACCTAAACCCTAGCTCTGGCCTGTGGAACTAAATATACACCGTCACCATCGATTTCACCCATGCCTCACAGTAACCCTGAACATCAATATCGCCCTCGCCCTCACAGCCAAGAAGAACCCTAACTCTAACAGTAACCCCATCCTACCCGTACACCTTACTGAACACCTAAACCTAACCCTAGTTTTGGCCCTGACCACTCACCGTCACCATCGACGTCACCCACACCTCACAGATACACTGAATCTCCATCTAGCCTTCGCCCTCACATCACATCCAGACCCTTACTGTTACCATAACCATATTCTCACCATACATCTTACTGAACACCGAGAGCTAACCATAGACATGGATCCAGGACATGACACTTTATCGTCAGCATTGACATTACCCATGCCTCAGTGTAACACTTAACCTCAATTACGCCCTTGCTCTCATATCAGAGCTAGACCCTAATTTTAACCATAAACCTACACTCCCAGTATAACTTACAGAACACCTAACCCTAACCCTAGCACTGTATCCTGGACCTGACCACTCACAGTCACCATCGAGGTCAACCACGCATCCCCGTAACACTGAACCTCAATCTCGCACTTGCCTTCTCATCAGAGGTGGACCCTAACTCTAACCGTAACCCTATACTCCCAGTACACCTTACTGAACACCTAACCCTAACCCCAGCCCTGTATTCTGGACCTGGCACTTCACTGTCACCACTGACATCACTCACGCCTCAATATGACCCTGAACCTTAATCTTGCCCTCGCCCTCACATAATAACCAGTCCCTAAATCAAACCATAACCTTCCTCTCCCCTTATACATTACCGAACACGTAACCCTTACCCTAGCCCTTTCCCCTGGACCTTACCCCTCACTATCAGTATCAACTTCACCCCATCCTCACTGTTACACTGAACGTCAATCTTGCCATTGCTCTCACATCCGAGCTGGACCCTAACTGTACAGTAAACTTGTCATACCCGTACACTTTATGGAACAGTTTACCCTAAACCTAGCCCTGGCCCCTTGACATGACCCCTCACCATCAGCATCAACTTCACCCATTCCTCACTGTAACCCTGAACCTCAATCTCGCTTTTGCCCTCACATCAGAGCCAGACCCTAACTCTAACCATAACAATATCCTCCCAGTACACCTTAGCATACACCTGACCTTAACCATAGCCCTGTATCCTAGACCAGACCCCTCACCATCAGCATCAACTTCACCCAGTCCTCACTGTAACACTGAACATCAATCTTGCACTCACACTCACAACACAAAGGGACCCTAACTCTTACAGTAACCCTATCCTCCCAGCACACTTCACTGAACACCTTACCCTAACCCTAGCCCTGGCCCCTGGACCTGACACTTAACCGTCACCATTGACATCACCCACACCACACCGTAAGACTCAATCTCAATATCGCACTCACCCTCACATCAGAGCCGAACACTAACTCTAACCGTAACACTATCCTCCAACTGCACCTTACCGAACATG
Organism: Smutsia gigantea; assembly: GCA_032199065.1. Classification (NCBI taxonomy): domain Eukaryota; kingdom Metazoa; phylum Chordata; class Mammalia; order Pholidota; family Manidae; genus Smutsia; species Smutsia gigantea. The sequence goes on from JAVSCE010001196.1 coordinate 16,946, forward strand.
TAACCCTAACCCTAGCCCTGGCCCCTGGAACTGAACCTGCACCATAAGCATTGACTTCACCCAGTCCTCACTGTAACCCTGAACCTCAATCTCGCCCTCGCCCTCACATCAGAGCCAGACACTAACTCTAACCGTAACCCTGTCCTCCCAGTACACCTCACTGAACACCTAACCATAACCCTAGACCTGTATTCTGGACCAGACCCCTCACTGTCACCATCGACGTCACCCACGCCTCACCGAAACCCTGAACCTGAATCTCGTCTTTGCCCTCACATCACAGACGGACCCTAACTTTTACCGTAACCCTATCCTCCCCCGTATATCTTATGAACACCTAACTCTGTACCTAGAGATGGCCCCTGGACCTGACCCCTCATTGTCGCGATAGATGTCACCTAGGCCTCACTGTATTCCCTAAACTCAATCTCGCCCTTGCCCTCACATCACAGCCAGACCCTATTACAGTAACTCTATCCTCCCGTATATCTTACCTAACACCTAAGCCTAACTGTAGCCCTGGTCCCTGGATCTGACCCCTCACCATGAGGATCGACTTCACCCAGTCCTTACTGTAACCCTGAACCTCAGTCTGTTTCTCGCCCTCATAACACTGCCCAACCTTAACTCTTACCATAGCACTATCCTCCCCATACATCTTACCGAACACCTAACACTAACCCTAGACATGGATCCTAGACCTGAACCCTCACCGACACCATTGACATCACCCACGCCTCAATTTGACATCACCCACCATATCCCTGTACCTCAATTTTGTCCTCGTCCTCACATCACTGGCAGATCCAAACTCTAAATGTAACCCTGTCCGCCCAGTACACCTTACCAAACACCTAATCCTAACCCTATACCTGTCCCCTGGATCTGACCCGACACCATCAGCATTGACTTCACCCTGTCCTCACCATAAACCTGAACCTCAATCTCGCCCTTGCCCTCACATCAGAGCCAGATCCTAACTGTTACCATAACCCTATCCTCCCCGTACATCTTACAAACATCTAACCCTAACCCTAGCCCTGGCCCTTGGACCTGACACTTCACTGTCACCATCGACATCACCCATGCCACAACATAACAATTAATATCAGCCTCGTCCTCACATCAGAGCCGGACCCTAACTCTAATAGTAAACATATCCCCCATGTACACCTTACCAAACACCTAACCCTAACCCTAGCCCATGCCCCTGAACCTGACCCCTCACCAACACCATCGAACACACCCAAACCTCACTGGACTTCAATCTCGCCCTCACCCTCACATCAGAGCAGGACCCTAACTCTAACCTTAAATCTATCCTCCCTGTAAACCTTACCAACCACCTAACACTAACCTGGCCCTGTCCTGTGGACCTGGCCCATCACTGTCATGATTGACGTCAACCATGCCCGTCTGTAACCCTGAACCTCAACTCTAACAATAAACCTATCCTCCCCGTACACCTTACTGAACACCTCACCCTCACCCTAGCCCTGGGCTCTGGACCTGACGCCTCACCTTCACCATCGACGTCACCCACAACTCACAGTAAATCTGAACCTCAAGCTCACACTCGCCCTCATAGCAAAGCAGGACTCTAACTCTAATGGTAACCCTAACCTCCCTGTACACCTAACGGATCTCCTAACCCTAATCCTAGCCCTGGCCCCCAGACCGGACCCTTCACCGTCACCATCGACGTCACCCATGAATCACGGTAACCCTGAACCTCAGACTCGCCCTCGCCCTCACATCATACATGGGCCCTAACTCTAACTGTAATCCAATTCTCCCCGTACATGTTACAGAACACCTAACCATAACCCAGCCCTAGTCCCCGGACCTGACCCCTCACCGTTACCATCAACGTTACCCACAAGTCACCATAAATCTGAACCTCAAACTCTCACATACCCTCATATCAAAGCAGGACCATAACTCTAACTGTAACCCTATCCTCCCTGTACACTTTACCATACAGCTAACCAAAACCCTAGCCCTGGCCCCTGGACCTGATCTCTCACCGTCACCATTGACGTCACCCATGCCTCACCGTAACCCTGAACCTCCATCTCACCCTCGCCCTCACATCAGAGCCAGACCCAAACCCTATCCCTAACCCTATCCTCCCCCTACACCCCGCAGTCCTGAGGTCAATTTCCATGCAAGGAAGGGCTGGAAACTAGGGGTAATCTGGCACATGTGCTGGGCGTCAGAGATGATGGTAGTGGCAGAATCCTATCAAGGCTTTCCTGGAGATGTAAGGAGGTAGAAGGACCTTAGTGGGATTCAAATCTGAGTTTCCATCTCTATCTTGGCATGAGGAAGAATTGAACATGATCTGGGAGAGTTTATCTCTCTCTTCTTCCAGTATTTCCTGTATATCTACATATGGTTGGGTCATACAGATGTAGTCCTTGTTAGATGCAGGTTTCTCTCTCCCAGTGAGTACTTTTATGTGGCATTTGGTTATAATGAGAGATTTTGTCACCCTGAGAAACTTTCTAAATGATGAGTCTTTTATGGCAGTGTCCTTAAAGACCACTGATGACTCCTTCTTGCCCACAGGATAAAGCCTCCTACACACTCCGATATTTTGAGATATTCACCGTCTGGGCCCTGCTTGTTGTTATGACTTCTCCATACCATCCTCCTTTACCTCCCAAAATGTAGGCACCAGCCCTACAGGCCTACTGTCAATTACTGACCATAAACAGGCAGTTGATTAAGTATCCATACATGAGCCTCTCTCCAATCTCACCTTCTCTGAAAGTATAGTCAAGGTGTTATCAGTGAGTGTAATCAGTCGCTGCTCCAGGACTCTGAGAGCATTTGTCCTACATAGGTCCTGGGCAATTATATTGCTTTTAATGAGTTCCTCTGGGATCTAGGTCCATCTGGGATCCAGGGCCCCTTAGGCCCAAGGATGTGTAGAATGGGAGATGTGAGAAGGGACAAAGAAGACACAGGTGAATGCTACAGAGGCTGTTAGTTCACATGCCTTAGTGAATAAAGGGTAGCAGGACCTTGGGTCTGGGTCCTGGTGTCCCCCTCATACATGCTGGGTAAGTTGATCAGTGGGCAAATGAACTGGTCCCTTAGGGTCCTTCGAACCTTAGAGTGTTAATTTCCCAGATTGTGTGGTGCTCTGAGGATAGTTGTGGAAGTTTGGCAACGCACCTCATTTGTACCTCTCTGCTTCCCAAGACTTCCCCACATTCTAGAAATATTTTGATTAATGCTCACCAGTTATAATCTTTTTATTAATGATAGCATTCTTGAATATTACTGTGTCACGTATTCCTACAAGATTGTATACTGAGAGCACCTGAGGTAGGCTTTCATTCAATCATCTGAGCCTTGGTTTACTTCGGACTCACTAGAGAGCTTTAGAAATGTTTGTACAGGAGACTCTCAGATAGCAACTAAGTTAATCTGTGGAGGCCCAACTATCTTTATTTTTAAAAAGCATCATAAGTCCCATGGGCACTAGCATTGGGGTCACCAGGTGCTAATTAAAAGTGGACTGGCCTACTGAATTAGAAGCAGTGTTTTACCATAACTTCTAGGTGATTTGCTTGGGTAGTAATTTTAGAAGCACTGTGTGTGTGGGTGATTCTATTGTGCAGTCCAGACCAAGAAGTACTGACTTAACAGTCGAAGGAGATGAGAGGCTCCTTGCACCATCAGTGGCAGCATATGCCAGTGCTGTCTTGTCCTGGTCTTTGGGTTCCCCTGTCATAGCCTGGACACTAAGGTGGGTCCCATTCACTTACCAGGGAAGCAAAATTCTGAGAAACCAAGTGTGTGATCCTCTGTAGATGTTTCTTTCCACTGTAACACCAGTGCACAGTGTCCCGAGTACAATGTTGCTAATGCAGTTGATCAAACAGCATCAGCAGGTTGAAAACCCTGACCATTGGGCTGAGTTCTGTCTTTAAGGAAGGAGCTTCTCATACTTCCTAGTGCTCCTCTGCTTTCACTCTCAGCTTTGAGGCACGCTGAGGTGTTTTAGTTCAGCTACTCCAGAGAAACTGATTCTAACAGAATCAGTAAGACTTGTATCTTTATCAACATCTGTATTACATATGTAGATACAGAGATGAATATCTCTCTTATCCATATTAGTGAGATGAGTAATGTATCTGAGGTATTCTAACATTTTACAAGGGTTCAAATTACATCCATAAATCTGAAATAATGTGTCAACTTGACTACCAAGGAGTTTAGGGTAGCGAGTTCTTGTTCCTGGAGTTTATTAGAAGTAGTGATTACAAACTGAAAGAGTTTTACTTCTTTTAAAGTTGAAGCAATGCATGTCTCAGTATGAAGCACAGCTAATAAATATTTATGACACATCGGCTACATGCAGGCCCTGTGCCAGGTGCGGGCTCTGCTGCCCTCATGAAGGCAGACGAGGCCTTCCCTGCATGGAGCTGACAGTCTGGGAGGAAGACAGCTACAAACCTATAACCCACCGGGGCACTGGGAGCTTTGGCAACAAGCCCAGGATGGTGTGAAAGCTTAGCAGCGGGTTCTCCCCTGGTGTGGGGACACAGGGAAGACTTAGCTGAGTAAGTGACATGTTCTGCAGCCGAAGGATAGGTAGGGGCAAACAGGTCAACAGGGAGCAGAGGGAGGAAGATGCTGGGCAGGGGAAAGAGTTGGAGGAAAAGGCCAGAGGCAAGACATGGTGCCTTTTGTCCAGCATTGCTACAGAGGGCAATGTGAGTGCCACTGGGCACCAGGTGGGCTGTGGAGGCAGGCAAGGGTCAGGTCATGAAGCATTTAATGCCCTGAAAGGAATGTGCCTGTGTCTTAAGGGCAATGAGTGTCCATGAAGACTTCAGGGAAAATGATGATCACCTTGGAATGCCACAGTGTGAATGAAGGGTACTGAAGGAGGGCTATTCATCATGGAAGCAGGGAGATGAATTTAGAGGCTGTTCCAAAAGTACAGACAAGGCCTAAAGTCTTCCTGGTCCAGGGTAGTGAGAGTTGGGATAGGAGTGGGTGACTGAGAAGGAGAATTAATCTTTTGGAGTTGTTGACAGATGCCTGGTGATGATGAGAGAGAAGAGGCAGTGAAGGAAACTCTCAGGTTCTCACTGAAGCTCCTGGATCCCTTGTATGTGGAGGTGGGAAACCAGAGGAAGAGGGCATTAGGAGAGGGGCAGAGTGACACCAGGAGTCGTTTGGGGTCTGTTGAGCCTGAAATGCATGTGATACGTCCAAAGGAAGGGAAACATTAAGCAATTGAGGATCATGTAGGTTAGACAGTCATCTGCACCTGAGCTCTAAGTGGTAACCCAAGCTGCTGGAACATATTAGGTTTTCTTGGTGTTATATGTGGAAGTATAAGAGAGCAGTGTTTGGGAAACAGCCCTGGATCATCAGCTTGTAGGATATTGACAAAACAGGAGCCCCTAGGGTCACTGCAACTGTCTGGCCAGGAAGGTATGAGGAAAACTCATACATTATGTGTCTCAGAAGGTAACAGATAAGAATGTTTCAAAAAAGACTGGATATTATTGCGTGTTAAAGAGAAGTGAATAAAATAATAGAAATTCTGATTAAGGATTTTGGAATATAGAGATTATAATTATTTGTGATAAGAGTGATATGAAGTATTTTTGCAGGACATCTAACAGATCACATATCATAGGGACACATTCATTTTAAATTCATGTTTTAATGAACACTTTTTTTTTCCAAAAATACTGGAGACAGAGCATGACAGGAAAGAATCAATCTGTCACGTCAGAGTTCCTCCTCCTTGGACTGCCCATCAGGCCAGAGCACGCCGACCTGCTCTATGCCGTGTTCCTGGCCATGTATGTTACCACCGTCCTGGGGAACCTCCTCATCATCGTCCTCATCCGCCTGGACTCCCACCTCCACACGCCCATGTATTTCTTTCTCGGCAATTTGTCTTTCTCTGACCTCTGTTTTTCCTCAGTTGCAATGCCCAATTTCCTGCATAACATGCAGAGCCAGGTTGCATCCATCCCCTATGCTGCCTGCCTGACCCAAGTGTACTTCACCCTTTTTTTTGGAGACCTGGAGAGCTTCCTCCTCGTGGCCATGGCCTATGACCGCTATGTGGCCATCTGCTTCCCCCTGTACTACACCACCACCATGAGCCCTGGGCTCTGTCTGTCCCTGGTGGGGCTGTGCTGGGTGCTGACCACGTTCCATGCCATGTTACACACCCTGCTCATGGCCAGAGTGCGTTTTTGTGGAAATAATGTGATCCCCCACTTTTTCTGTGATATGTCTGCTCTGCTGAAGCTGGCCTGCTCTGACACTCGAGTAAATGAGTTGGTGATATTTACTATTGGAGGCCTCATTGTCGTCATGCCGTTCCTGCTCATCGTCATGTCTTATGCACGAATTGTGTCCTCCATCCTCAAAGTCCCTTCTGCTCGGGGCATCCACAAGGCCTTCTCCACCTGTGGTTCCCACGTCTCTGTGGTGTCTCTGTTTTATGGCACAGTTATCGGTCTCTATTTATGCCCGTCTGCTGACAGTTCTACTGCTAAGGAGACTGTCATGACTGTGATGTACATGGTGGTGACCCCCATGCTGAACCCCTTCATCTACAGCCTGAGGAACAGAGACATGAAGGGAGCCCTGGGCAGAGTCTTTTGGATAAAGAAAATTCCCTTTTGTGTATGATGGTAAAGATTGGCATTTTTACTTTATTTTACTTAGTGGAAATGTTGGTTTTAACACACACTTCTTATTTTTCACCATGAAGTTTTTGTTTAAATGTCATATTAAATGACTGTACAAGAAGTAAAAGTCTGTAACTGGGCATATGTAGTTTAACTTAGAAAGGGGATCTTGGTGATTTGCTAACAAGGTCTTCCTCTCTGATAGTCACAGGCGATGCTGAAGAAGAATCATTTTATAATTTTTAATTGATATTTTTGTCTCTAGCTGTGAAACATCTAAATTATCATGTGTTCTATTTTTAAATTAAAACCTGTTTTAATAACACTGTTCTCCAAGGGCAATACTATCTAAAACTCAAATGTCTCACTGCCCTCTTTAATCTGCTAAACTGGCCTGTTCTCTGATGACTACAGACTCTTACCTTTTCCTGAATAATGGTTCACATCATTTTGTCTCTTAACCTTTTCTCCTCTGATGTATTTCACGTCTACATTGTCTTTAAACCAGACCTGACCCTAAAGTGCAAAGTGGAGCTCTTTGATTACTACAGCTAAGCTTGTCTTTAATGGGAAGCTAACTTCTACCTGAACCTTAAAAGAAAAGGAAGGAAGGAACCCGAGTCTGCTTAACTACTCACTGTGTGTGGGTGGCTCCCTCCTGCTTCCTATTTTGGAATTTACCAAGAAACTCATCCCTGATCTTGTTCTGTTCTTGTGGTGGTTTCACAGGAATCTCATCCCCATTTCAAATATTAAAAATGTAGAATTCGATGACTTGCCAAGTTCCCAGAATGGGTCAATATTGAGCTCATGTAAGCTCTCAGACTGGTTTTGGGTTTCTCATTTCAAACACCTCCGAAAGAAGGGGACCAAGTGTTTACTTTCATCCTTAACCTCGTGTATGGCATGGTTTAGATTGCCAAATTTGGTTCACTGTTTTTTTTTTAATTCTCCTTTCTCAGTGATGGTATGTAAACAAATTGTTCTACCTCTCTACAACATTCTGCTTGCCTCACATCTCTAACTGTAGTCTAGACCTTTATTTTCATCTTCATACTAGACATCGTCACTTGATCCTCTATGTCACTTGAAACTTACATGCAAAATATTTGACTCGCCCTGGGCTTCCCATGCCCGCTCATTGCTTATATTGCATTTCCTCCTTTAGCTTTATTGAGGTATAATTGATATGCACAAAATTGCCCACTCTTAATGTATACATTTTGAAGGACTGGACCTATGCATACGCCTGTCATACCATCAACTCAACTACGGTAGTAAAGACACATATTACCTCCAGGAAATTCTTTTCATTCATTTGAGTTATTTTTTCTTCTGGTAAGAATGCTTAACATTAGGTCTCTCCTGTTGCTATATTTTAGAGTGCACAATATCATATCATTAACTGCAGGCACTGTTTTGTACAGCCGATATTTAGAATATACTCAGTTTATGTAACAGCAACTTTATACTGTGGAAAATCAATTCTCTATTTTCTCCTGCATCTCACTCCTGACAACTATTCTATTTTTCTCCTCTATGAGTGTGACTATTTTGGGTATCTCCTATCTAAAATGGAATTGTGTGGTATTTGTCCTGTTCTGAGTGGTTATTTTGCTTAGCATTATGTCCACTAGGTTCATCTATGTTGTCACAAATATGAGGATTTTTCTTTTTTCTAAAGCTGAATGATAATCTGTTGTATGCATATACAATATTTTCTCTACCCATTCATTTACAGCTGGACATTTGTATTGTTTATGGATCTTGGCTATTGTAAATAATGCTGCAGTCAACATGGGCGTGCAGCTCTCTCCAGGGTCCTGATTACCTTCCTTTAGATATACACACAGATTCTGGATTGCTGGATCATATGATAGTTTCTATTTTTAACTTTTTGTGGAGACTTCTTACTCTTTCCCATTGTGGACCACCATTCTGCATGCTTACCAAATGTGTATAAGAGTTTTTTTCTCCACTGTTGTTTATTAATTTATTATCATTTTTTAATTTTTTAATTTTGGTGTCATTAATATACAAATACATGTGCAACATTATGGTTACTAGACTCCCCATATCATCAAGTCACCACCATATACACCATTACAGTCACTGTCCATCAGAGTATGGAGATGCTATACAGTCACTACTTGTCTTCTCTGAGTTGTACAGCCCTCCCTGTGCCCCACCAACATTATGTCTGCTAATTGTAATACCCCTTTTTCCCCCTTGTTCCTCCCTTCCCACCCATCCTCCCCAGTCCCTTTCCCTTTGGTAACTGTTAGTCTATTCCTGGGTTCTGTGAGTCTGCTGCAGTTTTGTTCCTTCACTTTCTTTTTGTTTGTTCTTATACTCCACATATGAGTGAAATCATTTGATATTTTTCTTTTTCTGCTTGGCTTATTTCATTGAGCATAATACCCTCTAGCTCCAACAACATGTTGTTGCAAATGTCTGGATTTGTTTTCTTCTAATGGCTGAATAATATTCCATTGTGTATATGTACCACCTCTTCTTTATCCATTCATCTACTGATGGACACTTAGGTTATTTCCATTTCTCGGCTATTGTAAATAGTGCTGCCATAAACATAGGGGTGCATATGTCTTTTTAAAACGGGGCTGCTGCATTCTTAGGGTAAATTCCTAGGAGTGGGATTCCTGGGTCAAATGGTATTAATATTTTGAGTTTTTTGAGGAACCTCCATACTACTTTCCACAATGGTTGAACTAATTTGCATTCCTACCAGCAGTGTAGGAGGGTTCTCCTTTCTCCACATCCTCGCCAACATTTGTTGTTTGTGTTTTGGATGTTGGCCATCCTTACTGGTGTGAGGCGATATCTCATTGTGGTTTTAATTTACATTTCTCTGATGATTAGCGATGTGGAGCACCTTTTCATGTGCCTATGGGCTATCTGAATTTCTTCTTTGGAGAAGTGTCTATTCATATCCTCTGCCCATTTTTTAACTGGATTATTTTGTTTGTTGAGGTGCACGAGTTCTTTATATATTTTGGATGTCAACCCCTTATCGGATATGTCATTTGTGAATATATTCTCCCATATTGTAGGATGTCTTTTTGTTCTACTGATGGTGTCCTTTGCTGTACAGAAGCTATTCAGCTTGATATAGTCCCACTTGTTCATTTTTGCTCTTGTGTCCCTTGCTGAGGGGGTTATGTTCATGAAGAAGTTGCTCATGTTTATGTCCAAGAGATTTTTGCCTATGTTTTTTCTAAGAATTTTATGGTTTCATGTCTTACATTCAGGTCTTTGATCCATTTTGAGTTTATTTCTATGTATGGCGTTTGACAGTAATCCAGTTTCATTCTCTTAATATGTAGCTGTCCAGTTTTGCGAACACCAGCTATTGAAGAGTCTGTCATTTCCCCATTGTATATCCATGGCTCCTTTATCGTATATTAATTGACCATATATATTTGGGTTAATGTCTGGACTCTCTATTCTGTTCTACTGGTCTGTGGGTCTGTTCTTGTACCAGTACCAAATTGTCTTGATTACTGCGGCTTTGTAGTAGAGCTTGAAGTCTTGGGTTATAATTCCCACTGTTTATATTCCTTCTCAGGATTGCTTTGGCTATTTGGGGTCTTTTGTGGTTCCATATGAATTTTAGAATTATTTGTTCCTGTTGATTTAAGAATGCTGTTTGTATTTTTACAGGGATTGCATTGAATCTGTAGATGGCTTTAGGTAGTATAGCCATTTTGACAATATTTAATCTTCCTAGTTAAGAGCATGGGATGAATTTCCATTTGTTAGTGTCCTCTTTAATTTCTCTTAGTGTCTTGTAGTTTTCAGAGTACAGGTCTTTCACTTCCTCCATTAGGTTTATTCCTAGGTATTTTATTCTTTTTGATGCATTTGTGAATGGAATTGTTTTCCTGATTACTTTTTCTGTTAGCTCATCATTAGTGTATAGTAAAGCAACAGATTTATGCGTACTGATTTTGTATCGTGCAGCTTTGCCGAATTCAGATATTTGTTCTAGCAGTTTTGGAGTGGAGTTTTTAGGGTTTTTTATGTATAATATCATGTTATCTGCAAATACTGATAGTTTGATTTCTTCTTTACCAATCTGGATGCCTTGTATTTCTTTGTTTTGTCTGATTGCTGTGGCTAGGACCTCCTGTACTATGTTGAATAACAGTGGGGAGAGTGGGCATCCCTGTCTTGTTCCCAGTCTTAGATGAAAAGCTTTCTCTTCTCACTGTTAAGTATGATGTTAGCTGTGGGTTTGTCATATATGGCCTTTATTATGTTGAGGTACTTGCTGTCTATACTTATTGTTTTTCTATTTTTTAAAGTTTATTTTGATATCATTAATCTACAATTAAATGAGCAATATTATGGTGATTACACTACCCCCTTCATGAGGTCCCCCCCACCAAACCCATTACAGTCACTGTCCATCAGTGTAGTGAGATGCTATAGAGTCACTACTTGTCTTCTCTGGGTTGTACAACCCTGCCCGTGCCCCCCTAACATTACATTTGCTAATTGTAATGCCCCTTTTTCCCCCTTGTCCCTCTCTTCCCACCCGTCCTCCCCAGTCCCTTTCCGTTTGGTAACTATTAGATCGTTCTTGGGTTCTTTGAGTCTGCTGCTGTTTTGTTCCTCCAATTTTTTTTAGTTCTTATACTTCACATATGAGTGAAATCATTTGGTACTTGTCTTTTCTGGCTGGGCTTATTTCATTGAGCATAATACCCTCTAGCTCCATCCATGTTGTTGCAAATGGTAGGATTTGTTTTCTCCTTATGGCTGTATAATATTCCATTGTGTATGTGTACCACATCTTCTTTATCCATTCATCTACTGATGGACACTTAGGCTGCTTCCATTTCTTGGCTATTGTAAATAGTGCTGCGATAAATATAGGGGTGCATCTGTCTTTTTCAGACTGGGCTGCTGCAGTCGTAGGGTAAATTCCTAGGACTGGAATTCCTGGGTCAAATGGTATTTCTATTTTGAGTTTTTTGAGGAACCTCCATACTGCTTTCCACAATGGTTGAACTAATTTGCATTCCCACCAGCAGTGTAGGAAGGTTCCCTTTTCTCCACATCCTCGCCAACATTTGCTGTTGTTTGTGTTTTGGATGTTGGCCATCCTCACTGGTGTGAGGTGGTATCTCATTGTGGTTTTCATCTGCATTTCTCTGATGATTAGTGATGTGGAGCATCTTTTCATGTGCCTGTTGGCCATCTGAATTTCTTCTTTGGAGAATTGTCTATTCATGTCCTCTGGCCATTTCTTATTTGGATTATTTGCTTTTTGTTTGTTAAGGTGCATGAGTTCTTTATATTTTGGATGTCAACCCCTTATTGGATACGTCACTTATGAATATATTCTCCCATACTGTAGGATGTCTTTTTGTTTACTGATGGTGTCCTTTGCTGTACAGAAGCTTTTCAGCTTCATATTGTCCCACTTGTTCATTTTTGCTTTTGTTTCCCTTGCTCGGGGAGATATGTTCATAAAGAAGTCGCTCATGTTTATGTCTAAGAAATTTTTGCCTATGTTTTTTTCTAAGAGTTTTATGGTTTCATGACTTACATTCAGGTCTTTGATCCACCTTGAGTTTACCTTTGTGTATGGGGCTAGACAGTAGTCCAGTTTCATTCTCTTACATGTAGCTGTCCAGTTTTTCCAACACCAGCTGCTGAAGAGGCTGTCATCTCCCCATTGTATATCCAAGGCTCCTTTATCAAATACTAATTGACTGTATATGTTTGGGTTAATGTTTGGATTTTCTATTCTGTTCCACTGGTCTGTGGGTCTGTTTTTGTGCCAATACCAAATTGTCTTGATTACTGTGGCTTTGTAGTAGAGGTTGAAGTCAGGGAGCGTAATTCCCCCTGTTTTATTCCTCCTTCTCAGGATTGCTTTGGCTATTCGGGGTCTTTTGTGGTTCCATATGAATTTTAGAATTATTTGTTCCAGTTCATTGAAGAAAGCTGTTGGTAGTTTGATAGGGATTGCATTGAATCTGTAGATTGCTTTAGGTAGTATAGCCATTTTGACAATATTTATTCTTCCTAGCCAAGAGCATGGGATGCATTTCCATTTGTTAGTGTCCTCTTTAATTTCTCTTAGGAGTGTCTTGTAGTTTTCAGAGTACAGGTCTTTCACTTCCTTTGTTAGGTTTATTCCTAGGTATTTTATTCTTTTTGATGCAATTGTGAATGGAATTGTTTTTCTGATTTCTCTTTCTGTTAGTTCATCATTAGTGTATAGGAAGCAACAGATTTCTGTGTGTTAATTTTGTATCCTGCAACTTTGCTGAATTCAGATATTAGTTCTAGTAGTTTTGGAGTGGAGTCTTTAGGGTTTTTTATGTACAATATCATGTCTTCTGCAAATAGTGACAATTTGACTTCTTCTTTACCAATCTGTATGCCTTGTATGTCTTTGTTTTGTCTGATTGCCGTGGCTAGGACCTCCAGTACTATGTTGAATAACAGTGGAGAGAGTGGGCATCCCTGTCTTGTTCCCGATCTTAGATGAAAAGCTTTCAGCGTCTCGCTGTTAAGTATGATATTAGCTGTGGGTTTGTCATATATGGCCTTTATGATGTTGAGGTACTTGCCGTCTATACCCACTTTGTTGAGAGTTTTAATCAGGAATGGATGCTGAATTTTGTCAAATGCTTTTTCAGCATCTATGGAGATGATCATGTGGTTTTTGTTCTTCTTTTTATTGATGTGGTGGATGATGTTGATGGATTTTCGAATGTTGTACCATCCTTGCATCCCTGGGATGAATCCCACTTGATCATGGTGTATGATCCTCTTGATGTATTTTTGAATTCGGTTTGCTAATATTTTGTTGAGTATTTTTGCATCTACGTTCATCAGGGATATTGGTCTGTAGTGTTCTTTTTTGGTGAGGTCTTTGCCCGGTTTTGTTATTAGAGTGATGCTGGCTTCATAGAATGAGTTTGGAAGTATTCCCTCCTCTTCTATTTTTTGGAAAACTTTAAGGAGAATGTGTGTTATTTCTTCTCTATATGTCTGGTAGAATTCAGAGGTGAATCCATCCTGGCCGGGGTTTTGTTCTTGGGTAGTTTTTTGATTACTGATTCAATTTCATTGCTGGTAATTGGTCTGTTTATTTTTTCTGTTTCTTGTTTGGTCCGTCTTGGAAGGTTGTATTTTTCTAAGAAGTCGTACATTTCTTCTATGTTTTCCAGGTTGTTAGCATATAGATTCTCATAATATTCTCTTATAATTCTTTGTATTTCTGTGGAGTCTGTCATTATTTTTCCTTTCTCATTTCTGATTGTGTTTATGTGTGTAGATTCTCTTTTTCTCTTAATGAGTCTGACTAGGGGTTTATCTATTTTGTTTATTTTTTCAAAGAAGCAGCTCTTGGTTTTATTGATTTTTTCTATTGTTTTATTCTTCTCAATTTTATTTATTTCTTCTCTGATCTTTATTATGTCCCTCCTTCTGGTGACTTTGGGCGTCATTTGTTCTTCTTTTTCCAATTTCAGTAATTGTGTCTTTAGACTATTCATTTGGGAATGTTCTTCAATCTTTAAATAGGCCTGGATTGCAACATACTTTCCTCTTAGAACTGCCTCTGCTGCGTCCCACAGAAGTTGTGGCTTTGTGTTGTTGTTGTCATTAGTCTCCATATATTCTTTGATTTCTGTTTTGATTTGGTCGTTAACCCATTGATTAGTTAGGAGAATGTTGTTATGTCTCCATGTATTTGTGAGAGTTTTTCATTTCTTTCTAAAATTTATTTCTCCTTTTATACCTTTGTGATCTGAGAAGTTGGTTAGTAGGATTTCAATATTTTTGAATTTACTGAGGTTCTTTTTGTGGCCTAGCATGTGGTCTATTCTGGAAAATGTTCCATGTGCACTTGAGAAGAATGTGTATCCTGCTGCTTTTGGGTGCAGAGTTCTGTAGATATCTGTTAGGTCCATCCGTTCTAGTGTGTTGTTCAGTGCCTCTGTGTCTTTACTTTTTCTCTGTCTGGTTGATCTGTCTTTTTGAGTGAGTGGTGTGTTGAACTCTCCTAAAATGAATGCATTGCTGTCTATTTCCTCCTTTAATTCTGTTAGTTTTGTTTCCCATATGCTGGCGCTCCTGTGTTGGGTGCATATATATTTGTAATGGTTATATCCTCTTGTTGGACTGACCCCTTTATCATTATGTAATGTCCTTCTTTATCTCTTGCTACCTTCTTCATTTTGAAGTCTATTTGGTCTGATACAAGTACTGCAACACCTGCCTTTTTCTCCTTCTTGTTTGCATGAATTATCTTTTTCCATCCCTTCACTTTTAGTCTGTGTACGAGTTTGAATTTAAAGTGAGTCTCTTGAAGGCAGCATACAAATGGGTCTTGTTTTTTTATCCATTCGGTGACTCTATGTCTTTTGACTGGTGCATTCAGTCCATTTACATTTAGGGTGATTATGGATAGGTATGTACTTATTGGCATTGCAGGCTTCAGATTCGTGGTTACCAAAGGTTCAAGGTTAACTTCCCTATTATCTAAAAGTCTAACAACTAACTTAGTATGCTATTACAAACACAATCTAAAGGTTCTTTGTTTGTTTGTTTGTTTCCTTCCTCCTTTTTCTTTCTATTCCATTCTTTATATATTAGGTATCATATTCTATACTGTTTGTCTATCCCTTGATTGACTTTGGGAATATTTAATTTAATTTTGCATTTGCTTAGTAATAGCTGTTCTATTTTCTTTACTGTGGTTTTATTACCTCTGGTGACAGCTATTAATCGGTAGGAACACTTCCATCTATAGCAGTCCCTCCAAAATACACTGTAGAGATGGTTTGTGGGAGGCAAATTCTCTCAGCTTTTGCTTATCTGGGTATTGTTTAATCCCTCCTTCAAATTTAAATGATAATCTTGCCATATAAAGTAATCTTGGTTCAAGGCCCTTCTGCTTCATTGCATTAAATACATCATGCCACTCCCTTCTGGCCTGTAAGGTTTCTGCTGAGAAGTCTGATGATAGCCTGATGGGTTTTCCTTTGTATGTAATCCTATTTCTCTCTCTGGCTGCTTTTAATAGTCTGTCCTTATCCCTGATCTTTGCCATTTTAGTTACTATATGTCTTGCTGTTGTCTTCCTTGGATCCCTTGTGTTGGGAGATCTGCGCACCTCCATGGCCTGAGAGACTATCTCCTTCCCCAGATTGGGGAAGTTTTCAGCAATCACCTCCTCATAGACCCTTTCTAGCCCTTTTTCTCTCTCTTCTTCCTCTGGTACCCCTATAATGGGAATATTGTTCCATTTGGATTGGTCACACAGTTCTCTCAATATTCTTTCATTCTTAGAGATCCTTTTTTCTCTCTGTGCCTCAGCTTCTTTGTATTCCTCTTCTCTAGTTTCTATTTCATTTTTGTCTCCTCCACCATATCCAATCTGCTTTTAATACCGTCCACTGTGTTCTTCAATAATTGGATCTCTGACCGGAATTAATTCCTGAGTTCTTGAATATCTTTCCGTACCTCCATGAGCATGTTAATGATTTTTATTTTGAACTCCCTTTCAGGGAGAGTCATAACATCCATATCATTTAAATCTTTCTCAGGAGTTGTGTTCATAATTTTACTCTGGACCAGGTTCCTTTGGTGTTTCATATTTGGGTATGGCGCCCTCTAGGGCCCAGAAGCTCTACTCTCTGGAGCTGCTCAGCCCTGAAGCAATGCCGGGATTGTAGGGGACTGGTATTGGTGCCTCCGGGGAGGAAAGGGCTGTTTCCTGGTTCCTGGCTGCTATGCCTGTCTCCACTGCCTGAACCAGTGGGCTGGGCAAACAGGTATAAGCCTCTGTGCTTTGCGTTTTTAGTTGCTGTAGACAGATCTTCCCTCTGGCTGGCCTAACACCAGGGAAGGACTTCCCGGTTTGCAAGCCCATTGGGGCTGTCCAGAAGAAAGGGGCACTAGTCTGCCTGTCACAGAAGGGGTCCTTGGAGCTGTGTAGGCAGCCAGGGAGGTGGAGCACCTGAAGATCGTGAAAGCTCCCAACCTGCTGGGCAGAGTGCACCCAGACAATTTTGTCTGCCTGTCCTTTCTCCTGAGCAGTAAGCTCCGTGCAATCCTTGCCCCTTTAGCAGCCCTCTTGCTAAGGGCTTCTTTGTTAGGAAGTCTCTCAGACTGCCCGCCTTTCTTTTGTCCCCAAGCAGCTGGGTATGGATCCCTGCTTTCACAAGCAGCCTGATTCTTAGTCTCTCCAGGAATTCTGCCTGTCTTAGCTTTTCAACCCCCTAATTACAAGAGTATCATGCAAGCACCATGAAATGTAGGTTTGTGCTCCCAGAGCAGATCTCCAGAGCTAGGTATTCAGCAGTCCCACATCTCCACTCCCTCCCTGCTCTGTTCCTGTTCCTCCTGGCAGTGAGCTGGGGTCGGGGAAGGGCTTAGATCCTGCAGAACCACAGCTTTAGTATGTTACCCTTTTCTGTGAGGGCTGCTCTTGTCTCCAGGTGTATGCAGTTTGTTGCCGTCCTCTTTCCCATTGCTCTTTCAAGAGTAGTTGTAGTAGCTTTATTTTCATATTATATGAGGTTTTAGGAGGAAGCCTCTGTCTCACCTCTCACGCCGCCATCTTTAATCCTTTTTCCCTCTGCCCATTTCTTAATTGGACTATTTGCTTTTTGTTTGTTGAGGTGCGTGGGTTCTTTATATATTTTGGATGTCAACCCCTTTTTGGATACGTCACATATGAATATATTCTCCCATACTGTAGGATGTCGTTTTGTTCTACTGATGGTGTCCTTTGCTGTACAGAAGCTTTTCAGCTTGATATAGTCCCACTTGTTCATTTTTGCTTTTGTTTCCCTTGCCCGGGGAGATATGTTCATGAAGAAGTTGCTCATGTTTATGTCCAAGAGATTTTTGCCTATGTATTTTTCTAAGAGTTTTATGGTTTCATGACTTACATTCAGGTCTTTGATCCACCTTGAGTTTACCTTTGTGTATGGGGCTAGACAGTAGTCCAGGTTCATTCTCTTACATGTAGCTGTCCAATTTTTCCAACACCAGCTGCTGAAGAGGCTATCATCTCCCCATTGTATATCCAAGGCTCCTTTATCAAATACTAATTGACTGTATATGTTTGGGTTAATGTTTGGATTTTCTAATCTGTTCCACTGGTCTGTGGGTCTGTTTTTGTGCCAATACCAAATTGTCTTGATTACTGTGGCTTTGTAGTAGAGGTTGAAGTCAGGGAGCGTAATTCCCTCTGTTTTATTCCTCCTTCTCAGGATTGCTTTGGCTATTCGGGGTCTTTTGTGGTTCCATATGAATTTTAGAATTATTTGTTCCAGTTCATTGGAGAAGGCTGTTGGTAGTTTGATAGGGATTGCAGTGAATCTGTAGATGGCTTTAGGTAGTATAGCCATTTTGACAATATTTATTCTTCCTAGCCAAGAGCATGGGATGCATTTCCATTTGTTAGTGTCCTCTTTAATTTCTCTTGGGAGTGTCTTGTAGTTTTCAGAGTACAGGTTTTTCACTTCCTTCGTTAGGTGTATTCCTAGGTATTTTATTCTTTCTGATGCAATTGTGAATGGAATTGTTTTTCTGATTTCTCTTTCTGTTAGTTCATCGTTAGTGTATAGGAAAGCAACAGATTTCTGTGTGTTAATTTTGTATCCTGGAACTTTGCTGAATTCAGATATTAGTTCTAGTAGTTTTGGAGTGGAGTCTTTAGGGTTTTTTATGTACAACATCATGTCATCTGCAAATAATGACAATTTGACTTCTTCTTTACCAATCTGGATGCCTTGTATGTCTTTGTTTTGTCTGATTGCCGTGGCTAGGACCTCCAGTACTATGTTGAATAACAGTGGAGAGAGTGGGCATCCCTGTCTTGTTCCCGATCTTAGATGAAAAGCTTTTAGCTTCTTGCTGTTCAGTATCATGTTAGCTGTGGGTTTTTAATATATGGCCTTTATGATGTTGAGGTACTTGCCGTCTATACCCATTTTGTTGAGAGTTTTAATCAGGAATGGATGCTGAATTTTGTCAAATGCTTTTTCAGCATCTATGGAGATGATCGTGTGGTTTTTGTTCTTCTTTTTGTTGATGTGGTGGATGATGTTGATGGATTTTCGAATGTTGTACCATCCTTGCATCCCTGGGATGAATCCCACTTGATCATGGTGTATGATCCTCTTGATGTATTTTTGAATTCGGTTTGCTAATATTTTGTTGATTATTTTTGCATCCACGTTCATCTGGGATATTGGTCTGTAGTGTTCTTTTTTGGTGAGGTCTTTGCCCGGTTTTGGTATTAGAGTGATGCTGGCTTCATAGAATGAGTTTGGAAGTCTTCCCTCCTCTTCTATTTTTTGGAAAACTTTAAGGAGAATGGGTGTTATTTCTTCTCTGTATGTTTGGTAGAATTATAAGTGAATCCATCTGGTCCGGGGCTTTTGTTCTTTTGTAGTTTTTTGATTACCTCTTCAATTGCATTGCTGGTGATTGGCCTCTTTAGTTTCTCTGTTTCTTACTTGGTCAGCCTTGGAAGGTTGTATTTTTCTAAGAAGTCCATTTCTTCTATGTTTTCCAGCTTATTAGCATATAGATTCTCATAATATTCTCTTATAATTCTTTGTATTTCTGTGGGGTCTGTCATGATTTTTCCTTTCTTATTTCTGATTCTGTTATGTGTGTAGGTTCTCTTTTTCTCTTAATGAGTCTGACTGGTAGTTGTGGCATAGTATGTGGTCCATTCTGGAAAATGTTCCATGTGCACTTGAGAAGAATGTGTATCCTGTTGCTTTTGGGTGTAGAGTTCTGTAGATGTCTGTTAGGTCCATCTGTTCTAGTGTGTTGTTCAGTGCCTCTGTGTCTTTACTTATTTTCTGTCTGGTTTATCTGTCCTTTGGAGTGAGTGGTGTGTTGAAGTCACCTAAAATGAATGCATTGCTGTCTACTTCCTCCTTTAATTCTGTTAGTATTTGTTTTACATATGCCGGCGCTCCGGTGTTGGGTGCATATATTTTTGAAATGGTTATATCCTCTTGTTGGACTGACCCCTTTATCATTATGTATTGTCCTTCTTTATCACTTGCTACTTTCCTCGTTTTGAAGTCTACTTTGTCTGATACAAGTACTGCAACACCTGCTTTTTTGTCCTTGTTGTTTGCATGAAATATCTTTTTCCATCCCTTCACTTTTAGTCTGGGGTATCTTTGCGTTTAAGGTAAGTTTCTTGTTGGCAGCATATAGATGGGTCTTGCTTTTTTATCCAATCTGTTACTCTGTGTCTTTTGATTGGTGCATTCAGTCCATTTACGTTTAAGGTGATTATTGATAGATATGTACTTATTGCCATTGCTGGCTTTAGATTCGTGGTTACCAAAGGTTCAGGGGTTGCTTCTTTACTATCTAACAATCTAACTTAACTTTCTTGTTAAGTTATTGTAAACACAGTCTGATGTTTCTTTATTTCTCTCCCTTCTTTTCTTCCTCCTCCATTCTTTACATACTAGGTGTTTTATTCTTTGCCTTTAGTTTGTGTTTAGATGGTCTGCTTTCTTTGCTATGATTTTATTTTCTCTGATGACAGCTTTTAAGCCTTAGGAGTGCTTCCCTCTAGAGCATTTCTTTAAGATGTCCTGTAGAGGTGGTTTATGGGAGGCAAATTCTCTCAGCTTTTGATTGTCTGGAAATTGTTTAATCCCTCCGTCATATTTAAATGATAATCGTGCTGGATACAGTATTCTTGGTTCATGGCCCTTCTGTTTCATTGCGTTAAATATATCATGTCATTCTCTTCTAGCCTGTAAGGTTTCTGTTGAGAAGTCTGATGTTAGTCTGATGGGTTTTCCTTTGAAGGTGATCTTTTTTCTTTCTCTAGCTGCCTTTAATACTCTGTCCTTATCTTTGATCTTTGCCATTTTAATTATTATGTGTCTTGGTGTTGTCTTCCTGGGGTCCCTTGTGTTTGGAGATCTGTGGGCTTCCATGGACTTCGAGACTTTCCTTCCCCAGCATGGGGAAGTTTTCAGGAATTATTTCTTAAAAGACACTTTCTATCCCTTTTTCTCTCTCTTCTTCCTCTGGTACTCCTATAATGCGAATATTGTTCCGTTTGGATTGGTCACACAGTTCTCTTAATATTCTTTCATTCCTAGAGATCCTTTTATCTCTCTCTGCCTCAGCTGCTCTGTGTTCCTGTTCTCTAATTTCTGTTGCATTAACAGTCTCTTGCATCTCGTCCAGTCTGCTGCTGAACCCGTCGATGGCTTGTCTCATTTCCGCATTATCTTTCCTGACTTCCCTCATGTTCTCCGTTAGCTCTTGCATATTTCTCTGTAGATCCATCAGCATGGTTATGACTTTTATTCTGAATTCTTTTCAGGAAGATTCTGCATTTCCATCCCTTCAGGTTCCTTCTCAGTGGTTGTCTGGGTCTTGGTGATTTTTGTCTGTATCATGTTTCTCTGTCTTGTCATGTTGATAGGAGAGGTCACTTGTAGGTGCCACGTATGTCAGCTGGGCTCGTTAAGGCTTAAAAAAAAACACAAAAAAACAATGAAAAAAAAAGCAAAAACAGAAGGAAGAGAAAGAAAAGAGAGAAAGAAGGAAGAAAGAAAAGAAAGAAAAAGGAAAGGGAAAAAGAATAATAAACAAAAAAAGCAAGAAAAAAACAAGCAGAACACAAGTAAGAGAAAGAAAAGAGAGAAAGAAGAGGGAAGGAAAAGAAAGGAAAAGAAAGAGAAAAAGAAAAAGAAAAGAAAGAAGAAGAAAAAAAAAGCCCACATGGAGTGGATTCCCTAAGCGTGCTGTAGGTGTCGCTGTTGCTGTACTTGTCCACAGCCGCATCCGCTCCGCTTTTCGTAGGTCTGGCCAGAGCGGTAACGAATGGGAGGCTATTGTTTTCTGTATAAAGTTCCAGCGTGGCTGCTCCCTTCTCTCCATCACCAGCAAAGGGGACCGAATTTCCCCAGGACTTCCAGCATGCAAGGCTGAGCCTGCTGGGGCAATGGCGTTCCCTCGCTGGGCCCCAGACCTCTCCGAGACCGCTACAAACTGCATGCGCTTTCCTCTTGTCCCATGGCGCTGGCTGCACGGTCCTGGTGCGTTCCCGCCTCAAAACCTTCACCTTCTGCCTCTCCAATGTCCGATGCACTGCGTGATGTGTGTCAGCGCTCCCGGCGCAGACCTCTGAGGCTGGTTATTTCGCGGACATGCTCTTCCACTCTCTCCCAGCTCCGAATCCTCTCATCCTGCAGGCGTGCTGGGCTGGGTCAGTGCTCGGGTGCCACCGGGTCGCAGCTCCTTATCTTACCCGCCTGTGGGGTGCTGAGTCCTCCCGGGTGTGGCTGCAAGCTGTGCACTTTCCTGTGTCCTCTGGTCTCTTTTAGGAATAGTCGTATTTGCTGTATTTTCATAGATTTATATAGGTTTGGGAGGAGATTTCTGCCGCCCTGCTCACACCGCCATCTTCCCGGAAGTCAACATCCCAATTTGTAAAGTAGATGAAAGACTCAAGGTAAGACATACAAACATTCAACAAACGCATGATCAGGCATCGCACAGCATTAGTCGCTATGGAAATGCATATTAAAGCACAGTGACACCCCTACACACATGGCAATGGCCACACTCAGGAAAACTAAAAATCATAGGTTGCCAGGGACATAGAGGAATTGGAGCCCCTAAACTTTGCTTGTGGAAATGTCAAACGTGCAGCCTGTAGAACAGCTTGGCTTTTCTTGGTAAAGATAAAATACAATCACCTAACTTGGGTATACACCCACCCCTAGATATATACCCAAAGAAATGAAAAGGCTGTTCAGACAGAACCTGGCCCATGAGTTCGTGGCAGCACTGCTCACCACAGCAAAAAGGTAGAAACGACTCAAATGCCCATCAGGGTGTGAATGGATGGACAAAGCGCGGTTGATCCATGAACAATCCCTCCTTCAAATTTAAATGATAACCTTACCAGGTAGAGTATTCTTGGTTCAAGGCCCTTCTGCTTCATTGCATTAAATATATCATACCACTGTCTTCTGGCCTGTAAGGTTTCTGTTGAGAAGTCTGATGATAGCCTGATGGGATTTCCTTTGTATGTGATCTTTGTTCTCTCTCTAGCTGCTTTTAAAAGTCTGTCTTTATCCTTGATCTTTGCCACTTTAATTATTATATGTCTTGATGTTGTCTTCCTTGGGTCCCTTGTGTTGGGACATGTGTGTACCTCCATGGCTTGAGAGACTATCTCTTTCCCCAATTTGGGGAAGTTTTCAGCAATCACCTCCTCAAAGACATTTTCTATCCCTTTTTCTCTCTCTCTTCTTCTGGTACCCCTATTATGCGAATATTGTTCCGTTTGGAGAGGTGACACAGTTCTCTCAATATTCTTTCATTCTTAGAGATCGTTTCTTCTTTCTGTGCCTCAGCTTCTTTGTATTTCTCTTCTCTAATTTCATTTTGAACTCTCTTACTGGTAGATTTGTGAGTTTGGTTTCATTTGATCCTCTTTCTGGAGATTGTGAGATTTTGGTCTGAACCATGTTCTTTTGACATTTCATATTTCTGTGTGATGCCCACTAGTGTGCAGAAACTCCAGTCTCTGGAGCTGCTCAGCCCCTAGCGAGGTTGGGGGTCACAGGGGAGCAGAGCTGGTGCCTGGTGGGAGGAAAGATCTGTTTCCTGATTCTCATCTGTGGTGCCTGTCTCCAGTGTCAGAGCCAGTGGGCCGAGCACACACAGGTAATCATCTGTGCTTTGCGTCTCTAGCTGTTGTAGGTGGGGCCTCCCTGTGGCTGGCCTGACGCCTGCACAGTGACTGTGGGTTTGTGAGCAGATGCCTGCTGGCCAGAATGAAGGCTCGGCAGGGTGTATTTCACAATGGGGGGCCTCGGAGCTGTGTAGGCAGTCAGGGGGATGGAGCACCTGAAGTTCCTCAAAGTTCCCAACCAGCTGGGCAGAACGTGCCCAGGAAACCTTGTCCAGCTCTCCCTTCTCCTGCGCAGCAAGCTCCGTGCCCACCCCACCCCTTCAGCAGCCCTCTTGCTGCTAGGAAGCCCCTCAGACTGCTTGCCTTTCCTCTGACACAAAGCGGCCGGGTGTAGATCCCCTCCTCCACAAATGGCCGGAATGTCAATTTCTCAAGCACTCCGCCTGTCTGAGCTCCCCAACACCCAGGGCACCACACAATATAGGACTCTTCCCACAAAGCAGGTGTCCAGGGCTAGGTGTCCAGCAGTCCCAATCTTTCACCCCCTCCCCCGCTCTGTTTCTCTTCCACCCCCCGGTGAGCTGGGGTGGGGGAAGGGCTTGGGTTCCCACAGATTAAGGCTTTTGTATGTTACCCTGTTTCTTGAGGTCTGCTCTGTTCGTGAGGTCTGTATGCAGTCTGGTTCAGCATTCTTTCTTGTTGCTGTCTGAAAGTTAGTTGTATGTATCAACTATATTTTTGTACTGTTTTTTGTTTTGGAAAGAACTCTCCGTCTCACCTCTCATGCCGCCTTCTTGAATCTGTGTTACACTGCTGAATTTTATCAAACATTTAGTGAAGACCTACTACCCATCCTCATTAAAGTTTTCGAAAAAATAAAAGAGGAGGGAACATTCTCCAACTCATTCTATGAGACCAACACCACTCTAATAGCAAAAACAGGCAAAGACACCACAAAAAAAGAAAATTACAGACCAATATCCCTGATGTACATAGATGCATGCAAAAGTACTCAATAAAATATTAGCAAACCAAATTAAAAAGTATATAAAAAAGATCACCCATCATGATCAAGTGGGATTCATCCCAGGGATGCAAGGATGGTACAACGTTTGAAAATCCATCAACATCATCAACAAAAAGAAGGACAAAAACCACATGGTCATCTCCACAGATGCTGAAAAAGCATTTGACAAAATTCAACATCTATTCATGATTAAAACTCTCAACAAGATGGGTATAGAGGGCAAGTACCTCAACATAATAAATTCCATATATGACAAACCCACAGCCAACATACTTAACAGCA
This sequence comes from Smutsia gigantea, assembly GCA_032199065.1. Taxonomy (NCBI): domain Eukaryota; kingdom Metazoa; phylum Chordata; class Mammalia; order Pholidota; family Manidae; genus Smutsia; species Smutsia gigantea. The sequence goes on from JAVSCE010001196.1 coordinate 41,634, forward strand.
AGAAGCTGAAAGCTTTTCCTTTAAGATTGGGAACAAGACAAGGATGCCCACTCTCCCCACTTTTATTCAACATAGTTCTGGAGGTCCTAGCCACGGCAATCAGACAAAACAAAGAAATAAAGGGCATCCAGATTTTCAATGAATAACTCTAACTGTCCCTGTTTGCAGATGACATGATATTGTACATAAAAAACCCAAAAGAATCCACTCCAAAACTACTTGAACTAATATCTGAATTCAGCAAAGTTGCGGGATACAAAATTAATACTCAGAAAACTGTTGCATTCCTATACACTAGTGATGAACTAGCAGAAAGAGAAATCAGGAAAACAATTCCGTTCACAATCACATCCATACAAATTAAATACCAAGGAATAAACCTCACCAAGGAAGTGAAAGACCTATAGCCTGAAAACTACAAGACACTCTTAAGAGAAATTAAAGAGGACACTAATAAATGGAAATTCATTATTGGCTCTTGGCTAGGAAGAATTAATATTGTCTAAATGTCCATCCTACCTAAAGCCATACACAGATTCAATGCAATTCCTATCAAAATACCTACAGCATTCTTCAATGAGCTAGAGCAAGTAGTTCTAGAATTCATATGGAACGAGAAAAGACCCTGAATAGCCAAAGCAATCCTGAGAAGGAAGAGTAAAGCAGGGGGATTTATGCTCCCTGACTTCAAGCTCTACTACAAAGCTATAGTAATCAAGACAATTTGGTACTGGTACAAGAACAGACCCATGGACCAGTGGAACAGAATAGAGAGCCCAGGTATAAACCCAAGCACATATGGTCAATTAATAAATGATAAAGGAACAATGGATATACAATGGGGAAATGAGAGCCTCTTCAGTAGCTGGTGCTGGCAAAACTGGACAGCTACATGTAAGAGAATGAAATGGATTACTGTTTAACCCGATACACACACAAAAAAAACACTTAAAATGGATCAAATACCTGAATGTAAGTCATGAAACCATAAAACTCTTGGAAAAAAATATAAGAAAAAACCTCTTGGACATAAACATGAGCAACCTCTTCATGAACATATCTCCCCGGGTAAGGGAAACAAGAGCAAAAATGAACAAGTGGTACTCTAGCAAACTAAAAAGCTTATGTACAGCAATGGATACCATCAGTAGAACAAAAAGACATCCTACAGTATGGGAGAATATATTCATAATGACATATCCGATAAGAGGTTGACATCCAAAGTATATAAAGAGCTCACACACCTCAAGAAACAAAAAGCAAGGACTTCCGGGAAGATGGCGGTGTGAGCAGGGCGGCAGAAATCTCCTCCCAACACTATATTTATCTACGAAAACACAGAAAATACATCTATTCCTAAAAGAGAGATGAGAATACACAGGAAAGCGCACAGCGTGCAGCTACACCCGAGAGGACTCGGCACCCCAAGAGGCGGGTAAGATACGGAGCCGCGACCCGGCGGGACCCGAGCCCTCCCCCACCCCAGCGCACCGGCGGGAGGAGAGGAGTCAGAGCCGGGAGGGAGTGGAAGCACACCCCGCGAAGTAGCCAGCCCCGGTGATCTGCGCGGGGAGCGCTGACCCACATTGCACAGTGCAGCGGAGATTGGAGAGACAGAGGGGCAGGATCTGAGCGGGGAACGCACCAGGGTGCTTGCAGCCGGCTCCCGGGAAGGAAAAAAAAAAGCGTGCGCTTTCTTCAGCGGTCTTAAAGAGACAGGAGGCCAGCGGAGGAGCCAGATCGCCCCAGCACACTCAGCCCAGCAGGCTGGGAGTCCTGGGGAGTTTCAGACGCCTTAGCTGGCGACTGAGGAGGCGTAGTCATACTTACACTTCTCACTGAGATCAACAGCCTCCTATTCGTTCCCACCCCTGCCAGAGCGATAAAGGGCGCTGCGGAGCGGCACAGTCACAGCTGTGTAATAGTGGGGCAATAGCGCCACCTAGAGCATTCCCACAGAATCTACGTCCGGTGGGCATTTTTTTTTTGTTTTGTTTTTTGTTTTGTTTTTGTTTTTTCTTTTCTCTCTTTTTTTTTCTTTTTTCTTTCTTTCTTTTTTTTCTTTTTTTTCTCTTTTTTTGTCTTCTCTTTTTAAAGTCTTAAAGAGCCCAGCTGACATACGTGGCAACTATCAGTGACCAAATTATACAGCCATGAAAAGACAGAGGAATATGGTTCAGACCAAAATCAACCAGACAACCCCAGAGAGGGAGTCTGAAGGGATGGAAATGCACAGCCTCCCTGAAAAAGAATTCAGAATAAAAGTCATAACCATGCTGATGGACCTACAGAGAAATGTGCAAGAGCTGAGGGAGGAAGTGAGGGAACTGAGGAAAGACAATACAGAAATCAGACAAGCGATCGACGGGCTTAACAGCAGAATGGATGAGATGCAAGAGACTGTTAATGGAATAGAAAACAGAGAACAGGAGAACAGAGCAGCTGAGGCAGAGAGAGATAAAAGGATTTCTAGGAATGAAAGAATATTAAGAGAACTGTGTGACCAATCCAAACGGAACAATATTCGCATTATAGGAGTACCAGAGGAAGAAGAGAGAGAAAAAGGGATAGAAAGTGTCTTTGAAGAAATAATTGCTGAAAACTTTCCCTCGCTGGGGAAGGAAGTAGTCTCGCAGTCCACCGAAGCTCATAGATCTCCCAACACAAGGGACCCAAGGAAGACAACACCAAGACACATAATAATTAAGATGGCAAAGATCAAAGATAAAGACAGGGTATTAAAGGCAGCTAGAGAGAGAAAAAAGATCACCTACAAAGGAAAACCCATCAGACTATCATCAGACTTCTCAACAGAAACCTTACAGGCCAGAAGAGAATGGCATGATATATTTAACGTTATGAAACAGAAGGGCCTCGAACCAAGAATATTGTATCCAGCACGATTATCATTTAAATATGATGGAGGGATTAAACAATTTCCAGACAAACGAAAGTTGAGAGAGTTTGCCTCTCATAAACCACCACTGCAGGATATCTTAAATGGACTGCTCTAGATGGAAGCACACCTAAGGCTAAAAAGATGTCACCAGAGAAAAAAAATCATAGCAAAGAAAGCAGACCATCCAAATACTAACTAAAGGCAAAGAATAAAACACCTATTATAGAAAGAATGGAGGAGGAGGAATAAGAAGGGAGAGAAATAAAGAAACATCAGACTGTGTTTACAATAACTTAACAGAAAAGTTAAGTTAGATTGTTAGATAGTAAAGAAGCAACCCTTGAACCCTTGGTAACCACGAATCTAAAGCCAGCAATGGCAATAAGTACATACCTATCAATAATCACCCTAAATGTAAATGGACTGAATGCACCAATCAAAAGACACAGAGTAACAGAATGGATAAAAAAGCAAGACCCATCTATATGCTGCCTACAAGAAACTCACCTCAAATCCAAAGATATACACAGACTAAAAGTGAAGGGATGGAAAAAGATATTTCATGCAAACAACAAAGAGAAAAAAGCAGGTGTTGCAGTACTTGTATCAGACAAAATAGACTTCAAAACGAAGAAAGTAGCAAGAGATAAAGAAGGACATTACATAATGATAAAGGGGTCAGTCCAACAAGAAGATATAACCATTATAAATATATATGCACCCAACACAGGAGCGCCAGCATATGTGAGACAAATACTAACAGAATTAAAGGAGGAAATAGGCAGCAATGCATTCATCTTAGGAGACTTCAACACACCACTCACTCCAGAGGACAGATCAACCAGACAGAAAATAAGTAAAGACACAGAGCACTGAACAACACACTAGAACAGATGGACCTAACAGACATCTACAGAACTCTACACCCAAAAGCAACAGGATACACATTCTTCTCAAGTGCACATGGAACATTTTTCAGAATAGACCACATACTAGGCCACAAAAAGAACCTCAGTAATTTCAAAAATATTGAAATCCTACCAAACAACTTCTCAGATCACCAAGGTATAAAACTAGGAAATAAATTTTAGAAAAGAAATCAAAAGAGAAGCTCCACAAATACATGGAGACTTAACAACACTTTCTCTATTAATCAATGGAGTTAACGACCAAATCAAAACAGAAATCAAAGAATATATGGAGACTAATGACAACAACAACACAAAACCACAACTTCTGTGGGACGCAGCAAGGCAGTTCTAAGAGGAAAGTATATTGCAATCCAGGCCTATTTAAAGAAGGAAGAGCATTCCCAAATGAATAGTCTAAAGACACAATTACTGAAATTGGAAAAAGAAGAACAAATGAGGCCCGAAGTCACCAGAAGGAGGGACATAATAAAGATTAGAGAAGAAATAAATAAAATTGAGAAGAATAAAACAATAGAAAAAATCAATAAAACCAAAGGCTGGTTCTTTGAAAAAATAAACAAAATAGATAAACCCCTAGCCAGACTCATTAAGAGAAAAAGAGAATCTACACACATAAACACAATCAGAAACGAGAAAAGAAAAATCACGACGGACCCCACGAAATACAAAGAATTATAAGAGAATATTATGAGAATCTATATGCTAACAAGCTGGAAAACCTAGAAGAAATGGACAACTTCTTAGAAAAATACAA
>JAVSCE010001197.1:0-14704 GCA_032199065.1 Smutsia gigantea
AGAGTCAAAATGGGTCCGCAATGTTTCCCAAGTGCCCCACTGAGTAATTGGGGCTGATGATCCCAGCCAAGGTCACATTTCTGTATCCTATGATTGAAATATGTCACCCCAACTGAGTAGAAAGTTAAATCCATTGAAATGAAGACTGTGAACGGAATGACTATTTGGGGTCCTCTTGCATTTTTCCTGGTAGAGCCTGATGCTCATAAAAAATGATTTTTGCACAGGGTTTCAGAAATGAGTGTTTCGTACCTTTATCTTTGCCTTGACAATCTCTTTCTGGGCCATTTTAACCCTCTGGGAAAAGAGAAGTAAAAACCTTCAAAGGCAATGATATCTTGTTAAATTAAAAAAATAAATGGCAATTGATATAAATCCCAGAAATAAAGAGCAAACCCTTTTCAAGTTTTACTTACTGAATGGCTTAAAGGACGTGTTGCAGCCGTCTGTGACTTTTACCATAAGATGAGATAAATGTACTGTGCTCACTGTACAGAAGAGGGAATGCTGCAGAATAAAATGTCATTTTCCCCGATGTTTTATTTGGAGCTGCGATATTTTAAAAAGAAGATACACATCAGCTCCTTTTGGCCTGATACTGTTTTAGGGTCTGTTTTTTTTTCCCTCAATAGATTATATATTTCCTCAAAATGCGATTCTGTGGAAATCGTAACCATGTTGAATTAAATTTTATCACTTAGTTGTGCAATTTCCTCTTTCCCTATACATTTATTTTACAAAGAAGGTTAAATGACTTTTCTATCATGGAAATGAGATGATTCTTTATTTTTTCCTATGGAGTGAGGTGCAGGATCTAGACATACAGTAAAGTAACTTTGAAAAGATCTGCTTACCCTAAATCAGAGTGTTGGAATGGTGGAATGAAATTTTGAGTTCCAATATTTGAGATGACTTTCTTATTTCTGCAGGACATGGCTACACGTTGATTTATTGTGCCAGTGGATTTAGGTTGGTGTTCATATGGTGTAGGAAATTGGATGTGAAGTTAACTCCTGATTCCTTCCTTCAGGGGTCAGGGTAACACTACAGCTGCTTCCAGGCAGTTAGTCTCCAACTCTGTACAGAAATACAGTCTGCAGGGGTTTTTCCTCTCCTCCCCATTTTGATATTTTATAAATGACTTCCTCAGTTGTTTTCTGTCATAAGCTACATGTATGTTACCAAACAGGACATATTCTAGAGGTTTTATAAGCTCACTAGGGGATGGAAGTAGTGCTAGAAAGGAGAAGGGATTCCTGAAAAAAGACCCTGTCCGTGAAACATATAGACACATGTAATTGCTCTCCTTTTACTTGAAGACTGCATATATTCATTTGCGGACAGACAGTTTCAGTACCCTTAGTGGCACCTTGCAGCCTGTTACTTTCTTTTGGAAGAGGGTTATGTACCTGAGGCAGGATGTGGCATTTTTCTGAAGTACCCTACGAATCAATAATAAAAGGCTTTACTTGATAGGAAACCATTTCAACATGACGGCAGTAAATCATTAAAATATGGTGCCTATTTCTGTATTTTATTGTGGTTTTTTTTCAGCCCAAGTTATGTAGTTAGACTGGAAAATATTTGGGAAGATGGGAGAAAAAATACCATTTTTAAATATGGGAATTACTAATTTTGTTTCCTGACCGGTTGCTTCAACAAAATCAGGGGATCTAACTAACAAGTAGTCACAGTGTTCCTAAAACTGGACAAGATATTAAAAGGAATTTTTATTATGTTTGTAATGTACATGAACAAACATTGTTATTTTTAAATGACTACTACACACATTTTCCAGAACAACTGAACATGTAGGATTCATTTAAGGTTTCTATTTCAAAATCTTTTAGTCGGCTACCTTCTGAAGTGTTTGGGATATACATTGTCTTACAACAGATACGATCTTTGGTGTTTGGCAAACCTTGTGTTTTTATAAACAGACTACTCTAAAATTTGTGGCAGCAGAAGCACCCAAGTGTTGAATAATAAAGTTTAAAAGTAGCAGGTTTTCTGGTAATGCTCAACTTATAAAGCATAATTATAATGGCACCATTTGGGTAGCTATAGATAGGCCATGTCAGCATTTTTATTATTAAATTCCAATTCTCTTTCCATTAGCTGTATCAGGAATCTCAGAGAGGAAGGTGCTCAGCCCTCTGAGACATCCAGGTATTATAGAATTCTGGGCTGAGTCAGAGGACCCTGGGCTGCATTTCAGGCTCTGTTGGTTATTAGCCTTGTGACTTCTGACCTCGCATTTTACCTCTTAGTGTTCAAGATAATCATTTTAAAAAACAGAATAGTTACATATCGTGCTAAAGAAATGAGATGTGTGTGTAAGGGCTTACCTTCAGGCTATGTCTGAGAAATACATGGAATTATTATTAAGGGTTCCCCAAAGGGGTATGAATGTAACAGTGCATTTTTTTCTCATACCCTAGTGTAAATCTTCATAGGCTCTTTCTAATATCAATTACAGTTAGATTGTAGGCAATAGCATTCAGTGAGTCAGTAAGACAGGCAAATTAAAAGCTCTGGTTGCTAACTTTCCCCTCAGTTCTCAGTTTTTTCAGCAGTACTCATATGGGAATATAGTTATCATAAGTAACTAAAACAATAGTTGCTTTTGAATAACATTCAAAGAATGGTAACTGAGGGTCTTGTGTGTGAGAGTGTTTTAAGCTGAATCCTTTTGTTTAAATGCCCCTGAGTACTTAGGTTTGTCTGTTTTTGGTACCAAGAGTACACAAACGTTCACAAACCAACTTGATACTACCACTTCCCTTGGGTCGACTGACCAAAAAGCTACTCTCATCTACCACCTGATTAGCAAAAGCATAGTGAGTTTGAATACTGAGTATAATAGAGGACATAAGAATATAAAGATAATAGTTCTGTCTTAGAATTTGCTCGTTGCAATAATTACTAATGTTCTTTAGGGGGAAGCAATCCCCCATGTGTCACTACTTAACACTGCATTTCTTCTCTGTTCTTGTATCATGACATAAATATATTGATATATACAAGAAGGTTAGTGATATGACCCTCCGTTTATGTTTTTAAGTGACTGGATAATCAGGTGAAAAAGGTTTTCTATTTTGGGTAAAGTAGAATTGGAAAGTAGAAAATTAACCCTGTAAATAAAAGTAAATGTACATGGACTTAAAGAACTTTTCTGCTATAGAGCAACCTCCTCTTCCTAATGTCCCAGTGTCTTGCATTTTATGTTAAGGATCCCCAATATTTCTTTGCTTCAGATGAACCTCATCATGCTGGTTTATCTGTCTGTATTGCTGCCTACAAGTAGCAAGCATTTTCTTGGTTTCCTATATTTTAAAAACGCATATTCCTTCATGTCTTACAGATATGCTTGAGATTTGCTCTAGCAGATTTACAAAGGAATATTATAGGAATGTAGACAGGCTTGTTTATTTGACAAATTCTGCTAATCACCTTATAAATGTGCTTTTAATTTTCACCCAGAGAATGCCACCCTGGAGTATCTTACACTGCAGATAGCTTTCTATTACAGGCCAACCACATAGCTCAACAGACATATAACCCTTGCTACTTACCCTTGACCAGTGGCTTACAATGAAAGATCCTTAATTGACGTACGTTTTTGGTTTCCCTGTGTAGAAACAATTTTCAGGTGCCAAAACTTTAAGACTCCTAAAGCTTTTAGCTTTAAAGAGAGGATAACTGACCAGCCTTGTGTTGCTTTCCTATCACACGATCTAAAATTGCCAAGCAGTGAACTGTGGATGAAGCAGAGGGAGAAAGCAAAGCACTTTTAATGTTTTTCTTCTCAGAATCTGTTCTTTCCTGTTTCTAAATTACAACATTAAAAGCAATCTTTTTCATGACAAGCTATTCAAAGGGTGTGTTATAGTTATTATGTTCAGATATATAAAATACAATAACTGACACTTAATGAGCTATTTTGTTCATACAAGAGTTTCAGGTGTAAGAATATATATTTAAGAGTAAAATTAGATTGTATTTTGTAATACCTCTTAGGTCAGGAAAATTTAAGTACAGTTTGGACTTACCAAAAATTAAATGGACTGTGAGTTGTGATCATATAATTATAGACTCTCACTCTTTCAGTATGTTTGTTGATTATGTAGCTTATTCTTTACATGAATTATAATTACAAATATATCACTGTATGAATAATCATAAAATTATTCATAGGGGTTTATTTTCTCATGGCTCTATCAAAGTGAGTTAATTGGCAGGTTCTTACCTTACCAACATTGATGTGTAATATAACTATGACTTAGTATAGTTATCTTCATCATTTTCTGGTATAAAGTTCCCCTTTTGAATTAAAAAAAAATTGGAAGGCTACTTAATCATTGCTGTACTTTCAGTATCAGTTGATTGAGAAAATGCCTAATAATAATAATAGCAGAAATAAATTACTATGAATATAATAATTATTTTAAAAATGAATTTGATTGTGTATAGTCACAACCAGGCCTACTTATATCTGTGAAATACATTGTTTTTCTACATAGAAAGTTTGGCATGCATGTAGATTCCACACCCCTTGGAGTAAATCCTGCAGCCCTGGTAAATAAAAGGTCTATGTCTACAGCCAAACTACTTGCATTGCATATGCATGTGAATCATGTTTATCTTACATACAAAATGAAAAGCAAGTGTATGTGGTGGTGGAATGTGGATCAAAGAAGTTGGGTTTTTGGGATAGATAGACTTGGAGAGTCTAATTTCCTAATAACCTGCATTTAAAGTTCCAACACAGGTAAATTCACATTCAAATTTCAAGATTCAATTATTATAATATAAAGTTTTGGGGTATTATAAAATAATTGCATTTTAAAGGTAAAATAAAACATTGTTTTAATTGCAGTCAAAATGGAAATGAATTATTATAAACATAGCCAAAGGTGATTACATTAGCCTCATAAAAATCTAATGAAATTATATGCAGTGTATAAAGGGATGCCCCATTAAGTCAACAGGAAATTTTGAACCACGGGAATGAAATTAAGTTTCCAAGATCTCACAAATCATTAGCTCTCCCATGATGCATGATTCTAGTTTCTTGATATGGTACAAGCCCTCAGATGAGTACTATAGTTACATAGCAATATGTCTTGGCATATTTTTTTAGTAATGTGCAGCATAAGGAAAATAATTGTTCTTGTTGAGACTAATTTTAGTGCATCTAATCCTTTGGTCTCTAGTTCATTTTATTGACTTATGGTTACTCACATGATGCTGCCACGTGGAAGCTGTGGACGTTTTTTCCCTTTATCCATACTGTGCCCTCTTGATCTCGTTTTATCTCTGGAGACAGAATACAGGGAGAGTTGGGAAACTAGGTCACTTGTGGGGCCTCCTTTCCTTTTCCGTACTGTCCTCTTTCCCATTAGCTTTGTGTCTCCCCACCTACAGGGAACTGTTCTTCTTTGGAGCCCCTCCATTTTCCTGACTTGTACACATCCCACTCTGGACATCTCTGGCATTTAGGACTGCCATCATTGTCTCAGTGTCCCATGCTGCTTTCTTTTGTCCAACGTCATTCACGTAGGGAATCTTATGAAAGCATCTTTCAGCCATGTTTTACCCCTCTTGAAGAGATGGAATTTCATATTTCAGTTCTTCATCAACAGGGTCACTCTGCTTACATAGACAAGAAAATAATGAACCAATTTGGAAACAATGAAGGCGTATTCTTTTTGTCAGGTTTGCCAAGCTGCCACAGCACAGAAAGGAAGTGAAGGAGGTTCAGTCATCTGTGATTTTTGTCAAGATGTTTAACACAGGAATCACGGTGAATATGCTGAAGGAGAATGTTTGGAATGATAGGCTTACCCCCTTGGAAGTACAATCATGACATTTGGAGAAAATATGTCATTAATTTTCTCCTGACCGAGAAAAAAACCTTCAGTAGGCTGCATTTTCATTGATAAGGTGGACGGGCTATGCAGGAGTCCTTTTGTTCCGGCTGGATCTTGCAAGTGTCCTCCAGTCTTACTGGGTAGGCAGCTGCCTAATGTACCTGTGTGAAGGCATGACACTGGCTACAAACACTGTGATGTTCCCAGCCTCTCTGCCAACTTCATTTCAGAAGGAACACAGCCAGAGGAGCTAAACACAGCAGTAAAAATGGAAAACTGAGAGACTTAGAATGGTATCAGGTATTTTGTGTAAACAAAGCCTCATGTGGCCAAGGGAGAAAATTTGAATGTAACAAATGAGGCTGGTGGCTTTCAGTGCTTGGCTTTTGAATACCCCTGTTAAAGCCCCTAATTGTTCTCACCATGACAGAACTCCTGAATGGTACTCAAGAGGCTCCTGCGCCACAGTGTGCAAGTAGACGCATTCAAGGGCTCTCTGGGGGGTATGGGCTCTGCTGCTTTCCCTTGTCGGGGTTCTCCAGCAGGGCCCATAATAACACAGTCACAGAGCAAGCCGCTCCTGTCAGCAGGGGTGCTCATCACAATGAGCGGATGGTTTAGCTTAACTTCAGGAGGCCCAGATCCTGTGGGTTTCCTATTGCTGGGGCCCAGCACTGTGTGTGGCATATAGTAGGTCCTCAGTATGTCACTGTGACATGAACAGATGCTTAAGCATTTAGTGACAGCAGATCAGATTTGGACCAGTGTTTTCCTAAACCCACGCATGCTTCATTATAAACTGAGACAAAAACTGTTGATTGAGGAAAGTGAAAAAGCAAAATTGAGTAATAAAGGAGAGAGGATTAATATTAGGTACTTTGTAACCTATAAATAGACAGAGGGAGAAGAAATGGCCTACCCCTCCTCCCTCTCTCCCTTCCTTATTTCCTTCCTTCTCTCCTGCTTCCTTCTCCTTCCTTTCCTTCCCCCTTCCTTCCTTCCACTCCAAATACAGACATTGAGTGTCTTCGGTGTGCAGGATGCTATAAGAGGGCCTGCATGGGATAGAGAGATGAGTGATGGCATATGTCTGGGACCAAAAGATGGTTAGTCAAGGGTAGGGGTGAGAAACAAAATCATATATACCTATAATTCAAGACAGTCTACTATGTGTACTCCTAAGAGAGGTGTCAAGTATGGTACTGGTTTGAGAAAGGGTCAGAACACATGCGCTTGCAGGGATTAGGAGTGTCTTGTTAAAGGAGGTGAGGTTTAGTCAGACTCTGAAGGAGTTCACATTGGTGTGGAGAAGATATAACACTCCAGGTAGAGGGAGCTCGAGAACAGAGTAATTGTAAGCGGGAACAAATGGCATGAGCTTAGGGAAGAGCAGATGTTGTACTTTGCCCAGAGAAAGGCCTATGTGATGCAGAGTGTCAGAAGATAACGCTGGAGCTCCAAGTCCCCAGGTCTAGCAGGTGGGAGCCAATGGAATGGTATTTTAGGATCATAAAGAAAACAGAACATTTTATGACCTACTCAGATTTAGGCTTTAGGAAAAATAACAAATTAAGAGTCTGTATTTCCACGGTACCTTTGATTCCCAGTTGTGTGCATTTACCAAGGACTCCTGAGTTCCATCTTTATTTCAACTTTCTTTGTGTTGAACTCCTGTTCTCAAACAGCCGTCATGAGCTCTCTTCATTTCCTTTTCCTCCTTTCTAAGACTATACCACTGATACCAGTGCAAGATAAATACAGAGGCCAAAGTTTAAAGTTAACTAATTTTTAAAAGCAGAAGGCCACATTCCATAATGGGATGTACCCATGCAAACTCTCTTTTCTTAGTAGGTTAAAAATTTGCTACCCACCCTAGCAAAAATGTAACTCCAATAAGCATGTTTAAAGTTTCTTTCTTTATAGTGATGACAACAGCAAACTGATCTGAAAGGGACAATTCATTTGGGAGGATGGAGAAGTTTGGGGAAGGCAGCTGGGGAGAAAAAGAAAAGGAAAATGCTTTATATAATGTAATGGCAAGGGAGAAAAATAAATTCCAAAATAGTTTTATGTTAAGATCATATGGAAGAAGAATGTTGTTTTGGAGTATAATATTCATTCAATAATACAATAGGATTTATTCCTAGCAAGTGTGAACTCTGTTGTAAACTCCTAATAATTATAACAACTTTGAATAGATGGAAATCAGAAAATGAGCTTCCTAAAATTAAAAAAAACATTTTAGCTGAGTTTAAATTCTTTCCCTTGTCAAGTACTTTATCTACACTTCTAATAAGTGGAAGAAAAAAACCAGCAGGGGTTGTTTTTTCATACTTTCTCTGATCACTCCATATTGGAAGTTCTAGTAAGTTGGGTATTGGCCAAACATTGAAGATAAAATGAAAAGGAATACAATTTATTTAGGCACAAGCTAAGTATTATATGCATGATCACTAGAATTCATCCAAAAGAACAAGCAACACAGTCTAGTTGTCATCAAAACTCATTTCTTTAGCCCTGAGGTTTCAGCTTCCATGATAGAGCATAGCAATTTGTACTTACAAAAACTTTTGAAGACAGTGGGACCACCAGGGTGTGCCTTGGGAGGGCTTCTGCTGCCCCTCTCAGATCTCTGTCAGTATTCCCTTCCCCCTCCCACCATACTTTATGATGAATACTGGATGCTTTCTTAGTATTCTCCAAAGAGCCCTACCATGTCAGCTGCACCTTTCAAGTCTGAGGGCTTTTCCAGCCACAATGGCACAGGCTAAGCCCCTCCTATGCTGAAATTCTGGAGCTGTCACTCTCTCAGATGATCACTGTGCAGCAAGTGTGGCTTATGCTGGCCGTTGGTAAACACTGACCATTGATCCTATTAAATGAGCAGAATCGCTCCTCTCAATATGCATTTTAATTGGTTAACTCCTTCATGTGAATGAATGAGAAGTACTATTGGAGGGTCTTGTCTATAGTAAGGATTGTGTGTTTAACATGGGCTGAAGATGTTAAAGACAGTTTGTGACATCAAATGCTTATGTGCTAGTGTGGAAGACAGGAATGTTCTATTGGGTTCTCTGTAAACAGAAGGTTTAGTTGCTTCTGAGACAGGGGAAGCAACTGAGTGCAGGTGTGGTTGCAGCTGAGGCCTCAGCCGATCCAATGGGTACTTCAAAATTGTCCGAAATTGAGTCAAGTGTTGAGGCTTTCTATTCCCACCTCAGGCAGTCACTGGCTGTGGGCTGCCCTGTGGGATGGGCCATAACCTTGAGCAAGACAGTTTCCTGCAGCCAAGGGCAAATTCCAGTGAAGGACTCAGCTGTGAGCTTTCAGCTGCAGGATGGGTACATGGGCCATGAAGAGGTGGAATGGAAGCTATGACAAGGTTGTTTTATTACTTTGCCCCTTGAGGCATGCTGCAATAATGCCACAGGAAATTACTTAGGAAATACTGTGCAATCTTAAGTATTTGTTTAACGGGGTAAAGGCACTAAATATTATTGAGTACAAGGCTTTGCTCTATGTAGTTAAATTTCAGAGAATATGATTTTCTGAGGAATGTACTTGAATCCATAATAATTACTCCTGTTATACGTTACCAGACCCTCAATATTTAATGAGCATCTCCTATGTGCCCTGGACTTGCATAGGGAGAAAGGTTGGAGTTGATAATCCAGGCCCAGAGTATTTGCCTGGGAACTTTATTCTTCAGTGGTTTATGTGCTTGATTCCAGGGTTAAGGGGAGGAGTTGGTGGGAGGTCAGGGAAGGGGCAAGGAAATGGGGCAGGGTAGTGTGGGGTCAAGTTCTCTCAATTCAAAATATGCCGAGGCAATTGTTTGGGTTGTATGGAACAAGGCTATAGAGGGATAGTCAAAATTGGAAAAGGGCAAGACTCCATGAAATGAATGGTAGTGGAATCAGCTGAACATAGAATCACTAATACCGAACAGACATAGTGAAAGCAGTGTTTCTTTAGCATTAGTCAAGCTGTGATTAGAACTACTGAAGGGGCCTAGGTCTGAATATGATGAATTTGAAATCACTGAAATAATACATCTTATAGTTCAATTTTCAGTGACAGGAAGAGATTCATATAACACTATTCACTTTTATATTATATGACAATACTAGTTTATTTCCTTAATGCATGGGAAGTGCAATGACTAGATTTTAAATGCTTTCTTCAGCCCTAGTGAGGTGATAAGAGCACCTTCTGTTTATTTCCTGTAAAGATATTCAATCACATTGAATACACTGAGACCAATTGTGCCAGTAATTTTTAAAAGCAGTGTTGTATCTAAATGGGCAACCATTCATTAAATCATTGAAAATATGAATAGGAATGAACTTAACACACCTCCTTAAAGATATATATAATCTCTCTACTACAACTCAAATAATTATCCATTAACTGATCTTCACTTTATAAATAACCACTCTGAGTATTTTTCCCCTCACTTGACCCGACATTTGACTAGGTGGTCAACTCAATTCCGTTCAACAAATACTGCCAGATTATCTGCCTTCTCAATGCTAAATGCAAGTGCTAGGCTAGAATGAGCAATTTGCTCATTGCCAAAGCAATTAAAGAAGTACACTGCTAAGTATTTGAAAAGATACGTCTTCAAAGAAAAAAGTAGTTCTCACCCCTGCTACCAGGCTTGCTCTAAAACATTGGATCCATTCCTTCTCCAGGCTTGGCCTGTGTTTCGTAATTTAAAAAGTGTATGCTATTTTTAAAAGACCAGGAATTCAATGAAGATGATATTTCTTTTCCATTACAATACCCCCATGTGTTTATGGATGTATACATTTTTTTCAAATAAATATTATTAAGCTTATTAAGGTGATTTCAGCATCTCCACATATTTCCTATATTTTTCATTCAATATAACTTCAAGCCTCCGGACTCATAAGTTGTTACATTTTTACTGTTTGCTTCATGCTATTTGTATACAGCACACTTGTCTTTTATCCTCATAGACATGAGTCA
This sequence comes from Smutsia gigantea, assembly GCA_032199065.1. NCBI lineage: Eukaryota > Metazoa > Chordata > Mammalia > Pholidota > Manidae > Smutsia > Smutsia gigantea. The sequence continues at coordinate 10,866 of JAVSCE010001197.1, forward strand.
ATTGATTTTAGCTTTGCCACACAAAGCATCATAACCCTTAAAGTAGGTAAGTCATGTTATTTTAAATTTCCTAGTCAAGAGGTATGTAGGTGGTATGGGAGATGAGTGATGCCTATTGGAACAGACTGCATCAGAAGCTATTTAAACTTTATCTACATTTGTAAGTAAAAAAAAAAAGAATTACTATTTCCTATTTTCAAGGTTTAAATTAGCTTTAATTTCTTATTATTGTAATCTGAAATGGTGTGGGTTATTGCTGTACGCATCTTCCTTAAACTCTCCCAATTTCCTGGAATCAAAGATGCAACCTGGTAGATCTAAATTCATCCTTGATTAGTTTTGGAACTCCTGCTAGCCTAATCTTATTAGGTGTACTGTTAGTTTTACTGTTACTATGGCTATGATAACAAAAGTATAAAAAGAATGCATATAATAAAACGTCATCACGTGGCTTCAGTCCACATTTTGGAACCTGAAGGATATTAAGAAAATCCAAGGTTCAGTTTAACTTCACTGGAGTCATTAGTTTGGTCACAGATGTTAAAAAGTCCTACCTATTATATTTAAGTCCTTACCACTCCCAGAAAAAATTACAGTACCCCAAGTGTATATTTGTGTATACACAAGTTTACTTTCTGAGACTCTCAAAAGGTAACTGGAAAATCTTTAATACTGAAGGATAGTCTCTTAGAAAACTTGTTTGCATGAGACCTGTTCTAATTTTATGTTGGAAATATTAAAGTGCGAGATAACTTAGGGCAGTACACAAAATGTGTTCAGTTCTAATCTGTGTCCAAACCAAAAAGAGCTATATAGACCAGGACACTGACCATTGAATATAAAAAGCTTGAACCAAGGACAACATGACTCCTGGCAACACTACAAAGGATATGGATTTTTGCCTGTGATATACTTCTGCCTTCAGTTTAAGCAGCTCTCTATCCTTTTGACCCCCAAGTGCTGACTGAAATCGTTTTGATTTTTGAATTCTAAGTGTTCCTCACCACAGAGACGACTATTTTCCTAAGAATATAATGTGCTCCTGAGCCACCAGTAGCCATGTTCTTTTTTCATCAAATTTACCATTTTCAAAACTGATTTCTGCCTGTCTCCCCTACTTGAATGTAAGGCTCAGAGGATAGGACCTCATCTGTCTGGCTCACCACATATCTTGGGGTCTAGGAGAGTCCCTCACCCACAGTATGACTCAGTAATCATCAAAGAAGGGAAAGGAGGGAAGGAGGGAGGAAAAGAGGGGGGAAAGAAGGAAGGAAGGATCTCCCCAGGTGTCCTGGTTTCAGCAAGATAATAGGAGAAAGAAGAGTTTGATGAGAACACAATAAGCCCAGCTTGGTAGAAATACGGCATTTGCATTATTGATATTTTGTTCATGACACAAGGTTATTTATATAGTCAAGGTAGTGTCTGTTCCATCCCTCAGGTCAGAACACAGGCCCCATCACATGCCCTAAACTGCCAGGTCAGTTGAGAAAACACCCAGAATGTCAAGCTGACAGCTTAGAACCTATGACCAAAGGTTTTGCTTACATCAATTAAGCAGAAGGCAATGTTTTAGGACCATTAATCTGACAATAATTTTTAAGATGAGTGAGGGAGAAATAGACTGGAGTGTACATTTAGGGGGCTATTGTATTTTTATAAATTACAAGGTAATAAAATTCATATTTTTTAGCTTTGTGCCTTTTTCCCCTATATTTTTTTCCCCTACCTATGATTATCCATCAGTAAGCCTTTAAAAAAACCATCCAATGTTCATTTTGACTCTCTCCCCTCATATTAACATATCCTCTTCCAACTGCAGAAGATACCATGGTATACTAGAACTGATCAAGGCATGCCTGAGTTCCAGTTTTGGCTCTAACATTTACCAGCTGTGTAACCTTTGACAGGTCACTTAGTTGTTTCAGAGTTTTGGTTTCCAGATCTCTAAAGAGAAAAAAATGCCTACCTTTAGGATTATTGGGAAAAGTAAAAATATTTGCAAAGCATATTTAATGCAGTACTTGACAAAGAGTAGTTACACAGTAACACAGTAAATGGTAGTCCTCATTATTTTAATATTTTAACATGTGTCATATCATTAAAATATAGCAGTTAAGAACATTCTTTAGCTTTCTCACATACTCAGTGGTCAATTTTCCATCCTCATTCCAAATGATCAAGCAAAAGGGATGACCCAGTGTTCAGATGCTTGGTACATTTTCTTTACTTGGCTTTCAGGATAGCACAATCTCTTGGCTTAACTTCTATTTCATTCTTTGCGCCTTTTCCATCTCCCTTGCTGGTCTCTTCCCTTCCTCTCTTCTGCATGTTGGAAAAATGCCCTGTGGCTCAGCTCTTGTTCCTCTTCTCAGTCTACACTTACCCCTTAGTGATTTCATCCACTCACAAGGCTATAAACACCATCACTATCACCCCTTGCTACATTTTATATACCCACCTTAGTCTCCTGAACTCCGAACACGTATGCCCACACAGCTTATTTGACATCACCACCTCCTTGACATTGATCACTTATCTTGTCCAAAATGGAACTTCTCTTTTCCTACCTAAAACTGATCTACTCATAATTTTCCCATCTGACCTGGTGTCAGCTTTATCCCTCCATTTGTTCAGGCCAAAAATCTTGGAATCAGCCATCATCCCTCTTCCTCTCTCGTACATCACATCCAAAGTATCATCAAGCCCTGTTGGTACTATCTTCACACACGTCCAGTATGTAATCATTTATTACCACCTCTGCTACCGTCACCTCTGTTGGCGCCTCCAACCATCTCTTTCCTAAATCGTTGCAGTAACCTCCAACCTGACTCCGTGCGTCTGCCACTGCCCTCTATAATCTGGTCTCCCTACAACGGCTGCAGATGTCCTTTGAAAACAGAAGGCAGCTCATGTCACTCTACTCCAGGTCTTGCAAAGGTTGCTGGTTTCACTCAGAATAAAAGCAATACTTATAATGGCCTAGAGACGTTGGCCTACATTACTTCTTTGATTTTATTTCCCCTGCTCATCCAGTCTTTTCTTACTCTCTTATTTCTCTCCATTCCTAACTTGTTATTCTTTGAACAGGACGGGCAAGTTCCTGCCTTAGGATCTTTGCACTGGCTGTTGTCTCTATCTGGAGCGTATTTCCCAGATCAGTCTCAAGGCTCTCTCACTCACCTCCATCATTTGGGGCTGTTATGTATCATTTTGGCATTTTTGTGTCATCATCTCCCTGAGACCTACCCTGATCATGCTCTCTAAAATTGCAACACACCCACCTCCACACTCCTGCTCTCCTAACCCACTTCCACTTTTAATTTTTGTATGCACTTCCTACCGTGTAACGTTTTTCCATAAGTTACTGTTTTATTTTGCTTATTTGTTATTGCTAGAGTTTTACCTTCACAGGGATCTTTATCCATTTAGTTCACTGAGGTATCCCCAGCATGAAGAACAGTGGGAATTTGGTGACAAGTTATTAAAGGAATAAATATTGTTATAAAATAGATAATAATTATCCATACCTAATGATACTGTCATCAAGATCTAAATAAGATGATGCAGTTAAAGTAGTTATCAGAGGGCCTGACACATATTAGAGGCTCAGTAAATGGTGGCGATTATGAAGTGTCTCATGGTAGTTAACTCACATGCTGTATACCAAAAATCCAAAGTATTACAACATGAACCACTTTCTTCCAACTTAAAGTTTTCACTAACTAGCACCATGGCAAGAGACTATCTGCTCTCAGTATAGACAAGCATACCCTATTTTATTAGGTTCCTCTAGTAAAGGCCGAAGATACAGAAATATTCAGCAATAGTTCACAGCT
>JAVSCE010001198.1:0-223142 GCA_032199065.1 Smutsia gigantea
TGTATCCTGTTGCTTTTGGGTGTAGAGTTCTGTAGATGTCTGTTAGGTCCATCTGTTCTAGTGTGTTGTTCAGTGCCTCTGTGTCTTTACTTATTTTCTGTCTGGTTGATCTGTCCTCTGGGTGAGTGGTGTGTTGAAGTCTCCTAAGATGAATGCATTGCTGTCTATTTCCTCCTTTAATTCTGTTAGTATTTGTCTCACATATGCTGGCGCTCCTGTGTTGGGTGCATATATATTTATAATGGTTATATCTTCTTGTTGGACTGACCCCTTTATCATTATGTAATGTCCTTCTTTATCTTTTGCTACTTTCTTCGTTTTGAAGTCTATTTTGTCTGATACAAGTACTGCAACACCTGCTTTTTTCTCTTTGTTGTTTGCATGAAATATCTTTTTCCATCCCTTCACTTTTAGTCTGTGTATATCTTTGGATTTGAGGTGAGTTTCTTGTAGGCAGCATATAGATGGGTCTTGCTTTTTTATCCATTCTGTTACTCTGTGTCTTTTGATTGGTGCATTCAGTCCATTTACATTTAGGGTGATTATTGATAGATATGTACTTATTGCCATTGCTGGCTTTAGATTCGTGGTTACCAAGGGTTCAAGGGTTGCTTCTTTACTATCTAACAATCTAACTTAACTTTCTTGTTAAGTTATTGTAAACACAGTCTGATGTTTCTTTATTTCTCTCCCTTCTTATTCCTCCTCCTCCATTCTTTCTATAATAGGTGTTTTATTCTTTGCCTTTAGTTGGTATTTGGATGGTCTGCTTTCTTTGCTATGATTTTTTTTTTTTTTTTGTGACATCTTTTTAGCCTTAGGTGTGCTTCCCTCTAGAGCAGTCCATTTAAGATATCCTGTAGTGGTGGTTTATGAGACGCAAATTCTCTTAACTTTCGTTTATCTCGAAATTGTTTAATCCCTCCATCATATTTAAATGATAATCGTGCTGGATACAATATTCTTGGTTCGAGGCCCTTCTGTTTCATTACGTTAAATTTATCATGCCATTCTCTTCTGGCCTGTAAGGTTTCTGTTGAGAAGTCTGATGATAGTCTGATGGGTTTTCCTTTGTAGGTGATCTTTTTTCTCTCTCTAGCTGCCTTTAATACCCTGTCTTTATCTTTGATCTTTGCCATCTTAATTATTATGTGTCTTGGTGTTGTCTTCCTTGGGTCCCTTGTGTTGGGAGATCTATGAGCTTCGGTGGACTGCGAGACTACTTCCTTCCCCAGCGAGGGAAAGTTTTCAGCAATTATTTCTTCAAAGACACTTTCTATCCCTTTTTCTCTCTCTTCTTCCTCTGGTACTCCTATAATGCGAATATTGTTCCGTTTGGATTGGTCACACAGTTCTCTTAATATTCTTTCATTCCTAGAAATCCTTTTATCTCTCTCTGCCTCAGCTGCTCTGTACTCCTGTTCTCTGTTTTCTATTCCATTAACAGTCTCTCGCATCTCATCCATTCTGCTGTTAAGCCCGTCGATCGCTTGTCTGATTTCTGTATTGTCTTTCCTCAGTTCCCTCACTTCCTCCCTCAGCTCTTGCACATTTCTCTGTAGGTCCATCAGCATGGTTATGACTTTTATTCTAATTCTTTTTCAGGGAGGCTGTGCATTTCCATCCCTTCAGACTCCCTCTCTGGGGTTGTCTGGTTGATTTTGGTCTGAACCATATTCCTCTGTCTTTTCATGGCTGTATAATTTGGTCACTGATAGTTGCCACGTATGTCAGCTGGGCTCTTTAAGACTTTAAAAAGAGAAGAAAAAAAGAGAAAGAAAGAAAGAAAAAAAGAAAGAAAAGAAAAAACAAAAACAAAACAAAAAACAAAACAAAACAAAAAAAATGCCCACCGGACGTAGATTCTGTGGGAATGCTCTAGGTGGCGCTATTGCCCCACTATTCCACAGCTGTGACTGTGCCGCTCCGCAGGGCCCTTTATCGCTCTGGCAGGGGTGGGAACGAATAGGAGGCTGTTGATCTCAGTGAGAAGTGTTAAGTATGGCTACGCTTCCTCAGTCGCCAGCTAAGGCGTCTGAAACTCCCCAGGACTCCCAGCCTGCTGGGCTGAGTGTGCTGGGGCGATCCGGCTCCTCCGCTGGGCTCCCGTCTCTTTAAGACCGCTGAGGAAAGCGCGTACTTTTTTTTTCCTTCCCGGAGCCGGCTGCAAGCACCCTGGCGTGTTCCCCGCTCAGATCCTGCCCCTCTGACTCTCCAATCTCCGCTGCACTGCGCAATGTGGGTCAGCGCTCCCCGCGCAGATCACCGGGGCTGGCTAGTTCGCGGGGTGCACTTCCACTCCCTCCCGGCTCTGAATCCTCTCCTCCCGCCGGTGCGCTGGGGTGGGGGAGGGCTTGGGTCCTGCCGGGTCGCGGCTCCGTATCTTACCCACCTCTTGGGGTGCCAAGTCCTCTCGGGTGTAGCTGCACGCTGTGCGCTTTCCTGTGTATTCTCGTCTCTCTTTTAGGAATAGATGTATTTTCTGTGTTTTCGTAAATAAATATAGTGTTGGGAGGAGATTTCTGCCGCCCTGCTCACACCGCCATCTTCCCGGAAATTGATCCCAATGGTCCTTTTTAATATGGAGGATATTTCTGTCAATTCTTAATCCTCTCTGTAGTAGTTAAAGGAGGTATGCATGAGGCTAAAGTCCTGGGTTACTTTCTCTTACCTTTAACAAATCTTTTCTGATGAAATGTATATCGAAAGTACTAAATAAATATTCAACTAATTTGAGTTTTTTCTGCTTTCTTAATACTTATGTCATTTATGTAATGTGTTTAAAAATCATTAAAATGATAAAGTGTAAAGTATGTTGTTTGTAAATGAAATAACTGTGCCTGGCTTAATCTTTTCATTTCCCTAGACTAAATTAGAGGTTTGCTTAGACTTTTACTCTCGGAGTGTGGTTTCAATTACAGTATTTTGTAATTAACTTTATTTTATGAGGATTAATGAGCTTATTTTATAGGTCTCATCACAACTACATCAAGGAAACTAGACCGAGAGCAGCAAGAGGAACACATATTAGAAGTAAGCATTTCTTTCTTTTTAATTGGTTTTAAAAATACTATAATTATAAAGATACTTATGGGAAAGAGTGATCTTGTTCATATCAACTACTATTCATAGCCATGGATATTTCATTATTATTAGTTCTGATTATTAATAAACAGGAATATAAAACATTGTGAATGTAGTTTATGTCACCGCATATGCCTTTGTGTCCCCAGAATATAAGACCACCGTCTTAAGTTCCATTCAAATTTTTGCACTTTTTACGTGTGCGCGTGAACACACACAGAGCAAACAAAACTGAAAACATTATTACTTGGAATTTTTCATTTACATTTGTAATATTTTTCTGTAGGCCTTCTACAGCTTATTTTTCCCTCAGTATTCGAGGTTTTTTATTATTAGATCTATCAATATTAGCTTTTTAACTGTGGCTAGCTTGATTCCAGTTGTTTTGTATTTGCTCTAAAACAATTGTATTGTTTATGCATTTTTAAATTAATTATATAAAGTTTGTGCCTTTAACAGTTTCCTAAAATAAAAGGTTGAGGTCTGACACATACTCCTCCAAGATGGCCTTCTATGGGCTTCTCATGCTCATGGATTATTTATATGTCTTCTAGTCCTTGAAAGAGGAAACACAGCTTATCGTTTTCTGGTTGTCTTGTTTCTGGTGGACAGAAACTACATTCAGGAAAAGGTAGAGGAGTAGCTAGGAGGTGGGGGTGGGGGTAGGGTGTCATGTGGACGCCAGGCCTGACGTCATTGCCGGGGCCCTTGCCGCAGACCAGGGAGAGGCTGAGAGAAAAGGCGGCCCTCGGCAGGGCAGATGGGACCCAACAAACCTGTGACCTCTGTTTTTTCACTCACACATTGCAAGCTGTGTTACTTACTGGCTTCTGGTTACTGAACCCAACCTAGGAACGGTTTGATGATGAATCCTACAATGCATATATGCGGCTATGTTTCTCTCCTAAAGGTCATATGAAAACTGACCAGAAGGAAACATCTTTTGCTTCCTTTAGATCTAATAATAAAAAAAATCTCAAGAACACAATAATACTGAGGCAAAAAAATTTTTGAGAGGTTAAAATTCAAATAGTACTTGCAATTTTGTTTTATTTTGAGAGTCTGGGAAGGTAAATCGTGTACTTTGAGTAGAACAACTACTTTCCTTAAATACTCCTGGTAAGAACTGTCAGGATACCCTCATATTTCTACAAATAACAGAATTTACACCTATCGAGCTTCAAAAAGAAAATAGTTCCACAGAAAACTGCAATCTACTTTAATGTTTTAGTGTTTCACTAATTAATTTGGAATGATGTGGGTGAGGGGAGAATATACTGACGGCAGTTGTTTTAAAGTACACACTGAAGGAAAAAACATTTTTTAAGCGTGACATTGTTTCTTATGCCTGTAGAAGCATTCACCTAAATCATTTACTTAGAATCAGAGTTACTTTACGTTTCTTTTCTTGAAAACCTCATTTAATGTGTTGGTCTTCAATTTAAATGTTTACGTCCACCCTAGTAAACATGGAAAACTTATGTACAATAGAAAAACAAAAACATAATAAGATGAGCTTTAGTGGTATTAAAAGGCCTGCTGCTTAACATCTATTTTAAATTGATGATTTAACTTATTTCATTGATGAAGCTTAAAAATGACAGATTTATAATGCAGTATGTGGAGACTTTAAGTACATAGAGTATGTTATTTTTAAATATTTAATAAATGACTATTTAATACATCTTCAATTGTCAAACTTGGTATTTGTTAGCTTAATGTCTGGGACATTCACATGCAGTTACAGTCTTGCACGTAGGCGGTGCAGCGGAGTAAGGAGAGAACAGGGGTTCATGGGGGTTCTTCAGCCTTTGCCTGCTTCCTGAGCCCCAACCTGAAACTGGGAGAGGTTGTCCTGCTTTCTCACAGGGCTGTTGGCAGAAGAGGGGATGGTGTGTGTCATAGTGTTGCGTGAACAGTAGAGGTTTATACAAATGGTGATTGTAAGTAAGAAGAAAGCATTCCCTTGTTACATAGCATATTTTGAAAACACTTGATCTGTTTAAAAAACAGGTTACTGTGACAGACAATGGCAGTCCCCCTAAAGCAACCATTGCAAGAGTAATTGTGAAAATCCTCGATGAAAATGACAACAAACCTCAGTTCCTGCAAAAGTTCTACAAAATCAGGCTCCCAGAGCGGGAAAAACCGGAACGAGAAAGAAACGCCAAGCGCGAGCCTATATATCGTGTTATAGCTACAGACAAAGATGAAGGACCCAATGCAGAAATCTCCTATAGCATCGAAGATGGAAATGAGCACGGCAAATTTTTTATTGAGCCAAAAACTGGAGTGGTTTCATCCAAGAAGTTTTCTGGAGCTGGAGAATATGATATTCTTTCAGTGAGTTAAGATCCTGTCGTTGAATTTCTTACACACTTCATTAATCTAGTTTCATATCTCTTACAACTTTATTCAGTAAACGGTCTCAGTGTTTGTGACCTACCAATGGAAAGGAAGGCTTTGCTTTTCCCTTCTCAGCTGTCACTGTGGTTATTTATGTTGAGTATGGCATGAAGAGGTTGCTCTTTTTATCAAGCATTAAACACATGGAATATAAAAATACAGATACTAATTGTTTGAAATTGGTACAGTTTAAGACCAAACCAATCCATGCTTCAGTTATGGGATATAACTTCTAATTTGCTGGGGTTTTTTTTTTATCCCCTTTGCCTGTATTTATAGATTAAGGCAGTTGATAATGGTCGCCCCCAAAAGTTATCAACCACGCGGCTCCACATTGAATGGATCCCCAAACCCAAACCATCCCTGGAGCCAATTTCATTTGAAGAATCATTTTTTACCTTTACTGTGATGGAAAGTGATCCGGTTGCTCACATGATTGGGGTAATATCTGTTGAACCTCCAGGCATACCTCTTTGGTTTGACATCATTGGTAAGCATTTCTCATGGTTTTCATTGTCTTTATGTAGGTTATCCTGGGAAGAACCTGTCTGTGGTTTTCTGATTTTTGGGCACATCTTATAATTTAAAATTGGGAATAAGACCTATAAGTGGAGAATCTGTATTAAATTGTAGCATTTTGATTGCAGAATTTTCACAGTATCCATCATGTTAAACTTGTCTAAAATAAGTGCTCTTTAGGTACCATATCATTAGTATAAAAATGTGGTTTTTAAGAGTACATCAAGGAGTTACAGCGAAATCAAAACATTTTGGTCCCAAAACACAGCTTCTTAATTTTTCCCTCTTTATACGTAACATATGGCACATTACTATTTTTAGTGAATATGATTTGAATGTTTAGAATAGCTATGCCTCTGTTACTGTCACATCAGCATTTTATAGGGAATAAGCTTAAAATTTTTAATCGTGCAACTTAAAAAGTGTAGTGCCAACTATGACTTTCTAAGTTTTAATTACCTCATTTTCCAGTAGGAAGCAGGGTTCACTAGATTAAATCATCTGATGATAAAAAGTACATGCTTAAGCCAATACCTTTTTTTGGTCATTTAGTATTGCTTAGACATAGAATGAATACCCTATTACAGCATACTTTAAAAAACATTCACATTAGACTTTGACACCTTAGTTTCTTAAAATTCTGTTTCTTCACTGTTTAATTCTAAGGGGATGTTTAAAATCATGTGTACTGCAGTACATGTCTAGTTGGAGCTTCATATCTCTTTTCCCTCTTCTACCTCTGAGCCACCCTACTGCCAAATGCTATTCCAGGTAGTCAAAGCTGATGAGACATGAGCTGCAGGGGCCACAGGGCAGGTGGAACTTTTCTTGAATTTTCACACTAGACAGTAAGGCCATTGTCCCAGTTTCCATTCATTGTATGATATTGTTGATGTCATCAACACCTATGAAACCATTAGCTTAGTTTTAAAGGAAAAAAGAGATTATTTTTATAGCTGTTTTCCCAATTTCAGTCCGTCATATGAGATTGTTGATGGCATCAACACTTACAAAACCATTAATTTAGTTTTAAAGGAAAAAAAAAGATTATTTTCATAGTTAACTGTCCTCCCAATTTCAGTCTATTGTATGAGATTGTTGATGTATGTCATTAACACCTATGAGATTATTTTCATAGTTAACTACATCAGAATAGTTTGTTAGCTTCCTATTAACTCCTCCCACACTTCCAGATGAGCCGGCTGCCACCGTGCAGTGTCCAAACCCACCATGTGATGCTGACTGCATTGGAAACCGGTTTGATTGATTGCTCTCCCTTGTTTTGTGCTTGCCTTCCATGCCTGCTTGCTTCTTTTTGGCTGTGCCAGGAGACACTCTTGCTAGAGAAGTGTTTTACATCTTTCAGATGACTTGTGACCCGAACTGTACAGCAGAAGGTATCTGCTGAGATCACATAATTTGTCTGAGATTATGAGATCTAAAATAAAAGCATCAGTTTAAAAATTTTTTATTTCCAGTGACTGTCTTTCATTGCTCTTTCTTTTCATAGTGTGCACATGGTCACCCCTACCAATTGCAAATGTACTGACGTCTTAACGCATCCCTAGATCCTTATTTGTAGGTTTCACTGAAGACTGTGTTTGGTATGTGTGTTATTTGCTTTTTGGTTAGATTTAGTAATAGAACTTTATTGTGACATTACAACTTTATTTTCATTCCATTTCATTTCATTGATATGTAAGTATCTGAAGTTCAGTGGACTTGAAAAGAGACTTCTGTCTGGACTCTAATTGGGAATGCGTTTAGAAGTGTTAGTAGCACAAAGACTCTTGCTTTATTAAGCTTTGAATTTACCAACAATGGGGAAAATCTCTTTTCAGATAGTTTGTAAGAGCCAGGACTAATTGATGTTAACAACCACTATTTCTTTTTTTTTCAGAGTTAACCGCTTGTTTTTGAAAGTTACTTTATTAGGGCAGTGTACTCAAAGAATTGCAGATTTATTTTTGAATAATTAAACTTTTAAATGGCCAGCCTTAGTTACCAAATTATGTTTTATATAGCCACTGAGATGTAAATTAAAGAGATATCCAGAAGCCCTGAAGAAAACAAATGGAAAGGAATTCCTTGGCAATGTTAGCAGGATCTTTCTGTTCTCAGAGTTGCTTTCTTGCCTTCCTCTCAGCTTCCTTGACAATTATGGCCAACTTTGCCTTTGTAAGACTGTCTGTCTAATTGGCTTTTTTCTTGTCTTGCAAAATGAAAGCTCCTTGGAATCACCTTGACCGAAAGATCAGAAGTGTTTTTTTTTTTTGTTTGTTTGTTTTTACTGCCAGTAAGAATTAGAAAGCCATACAACAGATGACAGATTTTTTTTTTCATCCCGTGACCTGTTTTTATTTTTCTATCTTTCCAAATTTAAACTAGGTGGCAACTATGACAGTCACTTTGATGTGGACAAGGGCACAGGAACCATCATTGTTGCCAAGCCGCTGGATGCAGAGCAGAAATCAAACTATAACCTCACAGTCGAAGCTACAGATGGGAGCACCACTATACTCACTCAGGTACGTGAATCCCTGCCGCTTGATTTGGCAGAGGAGTGTGATAGGGCATCTGGGTGCAGGCTCCACAGGCAATAGCGACAGTTGGTTCTACCCTTCTGAGGTTCTCAAATCAGAAGTTACTGGGCTGACATACTTTACACAGCTGCACACCAGGGATTTTTATTTAGGGAAAGAAAATGAACTACAAACCCTAATTTAGATTTTGCTACATGTGATGAACAGCTTTTGAAAATTTTGGAAGAAGACTTAAAAACACGCACACATTATGCCATCAAAATCTTTTAATTGTATACCCACTTTGTACTGTAGTGAGTGTATGAAGTGTGTCACTATTGGGAAGGAATTGTCCGGGTCATTTTCATGAGAGCTGGTTAGTGATTGATCAACTTTGTATCACCTTTTGGATTTTTTCCCCCCCTTGGCTACCTTAACTAGGGTTTATAAAATGACTGATAAAAATTGTCCTCATCAGTCCTTCAGCATCTTTATTTGTTCCTATCTGATGATTAAGAGATGGCCAGATTACTGAGATTTTAAATTTAAATGTTAAAACCCTATAAAATTAAATTTAAATTCTCTTTGATTTTCAGTGTGGGCTATTTGAGAATTTATTCAACACTTGTTATGCACCAGGAATTTTTCTAGAAGCTGAAATATTAGACAACAAAATTCTTCCATCTTGTTGCTCGTGTTCGGATGGTAGGAGCTGAAAGCTTAAATATAATCTGCTATATCCAAAGAGTTAAAAGGAAAAAATTAAATAGTGGAGGATAAAATGGTTCTGAATTCCAATTTTCTAGCTTTAGATCATTCTCTTTTAAATCTTATGTGAGACAGATCACCTAAATGATTTATATTAAAATACACTGAAGAATGAGAACTATGATCTGTGATGTCTTTTCAAAAAGTGAGTAGATGATTTAAAGACAGTTGTAAAAAGACGTTATTCCTTTCTGCAAATGCTTGCGATTTTTAATGTATTTAAAATTGCTATATGTACCATGCCTTGGGGTCATATTAAGATGGTCATGTCAAAGTTCTAGTACAATATTAAATTTTAGTTTTGTAGGTAACTGTTCTCATTGTAGAAGTTTGACTTTAGAGCATTAAAATGTGAATTAAAACACCAAGAATTGTAATAAATTTAATTCAGAAATGTTTAAGGAGTGTAACTGTATGTAGACCAGTTCAAATAATCAATAACCAGAAATCTAGCCAAAGGAGAGATTGAGCCGTAGGAATGGCCCTGTGTGCCAAGCATTCCCTTTACTGAAGATAGATTTACTGGTAGCATTTTCACTTATTACATAACTGAGCAATTAGCAATAATATCCCCTTTCCCAATAATTGTAGTTTTAGTTAGTATAGTTCAGAACTTTGTATGAAATGTGGTATAGAGACTGAAATTCCTGTAAAACTCAGAAAGTGTGTTCTAGTCTTTTTGTAGGGACACAGGAAATATTAAGTTTCAGTGCTTCATTTATGCTTCTATAACTTATTTTGAGTTATTTTCAGAGGGTCTTGATAATATCCTAATGAATTGCTGGCAGGGAGATGCAGTCAGAATCTCAGAGAATGGTGAGAGAGCCCAGGCTGTGTGTGACCTGTTAAGGCCAAAGGGGACAATCAATAATTAGGCTTCAATTTCCAATCTGGGGTTAAGAACAGGGACATAGGAATCTGGGTGCAGGCGGAGCAGCAGATACCATTTAAAGAGGGACACAAAGACCAGAGGCAGACCAGGAAGTCACTGGAACCCAGCTGGGCAGATCAGGTTTGTAGTTTAAACTCAGGAACCAACAGAGTGGGGTTTGCTGCGTCAAGGTCAGTAGCTGAAGATGTCGGGTGTGAGGTTCGGAGGGCGCTGTGGGGCTAAGCCGAGGGGCAGCCTCAGTAGAAGCGGGCAGTCGGGGGGTCGTGGTGTAGTGGCCAGTGCTCTGTTGTACAGCTCTCCTCCTTCCTGTACTGCCATTTTCTGCTTAGGGTGCTGACTGGCATTGATTCAAGTCACTGGGCTTTATCTGGCATCTCAAGTTAACTTATCAAATCCAGTTGACTTTTTTTTCTTTCTTTGAAATAGCTGTGCTTTTTCATGTTTTCTTTCAGTTTCTCTCAAGTATCAGCATTGCATACTGTGGAGCAGGCCATTCAGTTTGAATTTCAGGTCTGCCTCTTTATTCCTTTCCATGGGCCAAAACCCTCTGCCAAAACCCTCTGCTTCCCTTTTCTCATCTGGAAAACAGGCATAGAGATTCCATCCTTGAGGAGGGCTCATAAGGGCTGAGATAACACGCAGGGTGCTTGATCCTAAAGCTCCCAGAGCCTGTGAGCCTGTCACCCATCGAGCGCTCACAAAGCCTTCACTGTTGCACACCAGCCCCAGTTTGGTCTCTTGTTCCCCATTTGCCACTTAAGCCACCCTCGTGTCTCCTTCTCTGTCCCTGCAGTTCATTTGCACTGCCTGCTGAATGGTCTGGGCTTTCACTGTGCATGCAGAACAGTCTGCCTGATTGGGAAGAGGAAGTAAACGTAAATTTCCTCTGGTCAAAAGGTTCAGAGCATATAGGATATATACTTCTCCAGCCTCTGCTCAGGACTCGTGGCTCTGCCAGTTGCATCCCGCCTTCTCCCTGCTTCTTTACCGTATTATCCCTTAGCTCCAGGTCGGAGACAATGTTTGATTGCACTTCTTGCCCTCATATTTTTGACCAAGCTCTTCCTTCATTCCATTATGTATTCATCTGCCAACCTAAAACCTATGCAGGCAAAGCCTTTTCTCCTCCTAAAGCGTTTTGAAAGTCCCAGACCATCTCTTGATGCCTAAAAACTTACTTGATGATACATGAAAGCTCATTAGGCCTCCTATGGGTAAGACAGTGCCTGACGAGGCTGAGAGCACCTTGAGGGCAGGGACCATCACACAGGAATTTTCAGTCATTATTAGTATGTCAGGTGCCCTACAAGTATGTTTCTGTTGAATCACCTGAGCAGAAATGGTTGTTTTTACTTTAGCCCTTCCTATGTACTTGTGATTAATTGGTGTTGGAGCAGGTTTTGACTCTCTCTGCCCAACCCTGACTCCATGAGAAAATTAATTTTTAAGTTTATAGTGGAAATGAATATAAAATGAATGAATTTGTTCAGATTACCTTTATAAACATCTCTTTTGGGTCATTGCTGACCTTTAGAATTGAGGCATCTGTAGTTCTAAATGTTGACATAACTTTCACAGAAAGTCTTTGGTTGGTGACTGTTTTTAGTATTCATGTAAAGCAGTCCACCACTGGTATTGTAGTGTTCTAGAACACTGGCACAGTCCTCATGGAAGGGGCTCCTGTGCGTATGCCTGCACCAGTGTCAGTAACAGCTTTACCTGGTCACCCCTGGGACTGGGGCCTCCTGTGCCATTTGGACTAGCAAACCCCTTTATTCCATATGAGCCAACGAAGCTCATATTTCTTGTCATAACTACAAACTGTGTGTAAATGATAGTGATTTCCACTATGCCTTACCCACATACATCTTTTCATTTTGAAAATTAATCCTCTTACTAGTCAAGTAAAAAGAAAAAACATTTTGAAATTTAGCTTAAGACTGAGTTTTTTAACATCTGCTTGTTTTCTCTGAAGTTTTGATTCTGTGTTGACATTAACAGTTTATCTTTTTTTCAATGTAATTAAATTGCTTTTAGGATATAAATGTTTACTATGTATATATAGGTTTTATGATCACAGAAATACAAGGACTTTAAAGCACATTCCTAATTTTTCTGTATATATATATATATATGTATGTATATAATCTATCAGTAGGAATTTTGAGTTTGAAAGATGGGAACAAGATATTTAGATACTGTAACATCTAGTCTCATAGTCGCCTCAGTGGCTTGGTTGTTACAGATTCAAATCTGGTAACAGGAAATTAGTCTTCTGTGTATACTGGTAAAGTAAATTCTCTGTTACCTTTATATGAGTAATCTAAAAATCTCTCTCCTATGGAGATACAAGAGAAATTCAGTCCATATTTCAGAAAGAAATGTGTGAAAGGTGCTACATTTTCTCACCAAAGATAGTTTCAAGAATTTAGGTCTTCACTTTCTTACCCATGTGTATATAGGTGATATATCAATGAGACATTTTTAAAGATATATTTATTTTAGATTTTTGTTGCTTTTATTTCTCATGTATATTTCCTTTTTCTAAAAAGTCAGCTTTTTATAATGTGCATCTGATATTTCCCCCTGATTCTTTAAATAGTAAAATGTCATTATTAGGAATATTACTATGTGAATCATTTTGTCATTAAAGGTATTCATCAAGGTAATAGATACTAATGACCATCGTCCTCAGTTTTCTACATCAAAATATGAAGTTGTTATTCCAGAAGATACTATGCCACAAACAGAAATTTTGCAAATCAGTGCTATGGATAAGGATGAGAAAAACAAACTAATCTATACTCTGCAAAGCAGTATTGATCCATTGAGTCTCAAGAAATTTCGTCTTGATCCCGCAACTGGCTCTCTGTATACTTCTGAAATGCTTGATCATGAAGCCATTCACCAGCATGTTCTTACAGTCATGGTATGGCTTTCTGCTTATTCTTCTGCCACCATTTGGTTCCAGAAGGGCTTCATGTGTTTCAGAGTGGTTTTTAATCAGTTATAAGGAAAATCCCAATAGGATTGTAATGTGTTGATTCTTTTAGGTACGCGATCAAGACGTCCCCGTAAAGCGCAACTTTGCACGCATTATTGTTAATGTCAGCGACACAAATGACCACGCGCCCTGGTTCACGAGCTCCTCCTACGAAGGGCGGGTTTATGAATCAGCAGCTGTGGGCTCTGTCGTGTTGCAGGTTACAGCTCTGGACAAGGACAAAGGGAAAAATGCAGAAGTGCTGTACTCTATTGAATCAGGTATTTTTGGAGCACTTACTAGACGTATAACTTCAAAAAATATATTTCTTTTCTAAAGCTAGTTCTAAATGTTGAAACATTTCTGTGTATCACTATAAAAACTGCTTAAATTGATCTTTAGCTACCATTTTACATGTTCAGAGAAAGGAAAAAAAAATTTTTTTTTTTAACTTGTAACTCATTAAAAAATAAAGCCTGCGAGTCCTAACTAAATATGGGTAAGTTCTTGGAGATTCCTAGCAGTCACATAATTCAGGACTCTGAGAAGTCCTGCCGTAAAGAAAACTTTATCTGAACAATTCGGTACTTCCAAAATGTTTTAACCACACAATTACTTTCCTCCGTAATATTTGTTAACTATGAGACACTCTTAGGAAAACCCTGGCCAGTAATTTAATGTTTTATTCTTCTATTGGGCAAAGCAGGAAATTCATCCAATTTGCTGACTCATCCTATTGTAATTTATAAAACACCAGTGTTTTCCCTGCTCCTGTCAATTATATATTTGACTGTAATTTAGTCAAACATAACAAGGGTGTCATGCCTCACTCCTTTCCAGTTTTAGCTTTCCTTCCACTTCACCTCCACATACCTTTAACTGTTGCATTTTATTCATGGAATTAGGGTGTTTCACTAGGCCCCAGGCTGGGAGTTGAACTTGAGAAAATATTGAAAAGCCTGAAGGGTTTGAGTTGGACAGAAGGGCAGGGAAGACCAGCTGGAACCGTGGGCCTGGACATTTCTTCTAGGTATGGCAGGTCAAGAGGTCCCAGACTCCATGAGGATCACCAAAAAGCAGTTGTGGCAAAATGAAGTGTTTTTGTTCTTTGCTTTATGCTGCTATCTAGTCATTCATTTGTTCATTCCATGGATTCCTTAGGCTCACTTTATATTCCAGTGCCATGCTGGGAGCATTCATACGTGGGCTTGATAGGTAGGGGTTACTGTTGGTACACAAATGTATGTTCTTGCAAAAAGGAAGCCCCCAGTAGAAACAGGTCTGTGTTAGAGCATATATGATCTATATAGTCAGAAATCACCATGCTTTTGCAACTTTTCCCTATTCCTGCCAAATGCTGTAAGTGATTAAATATCGAGAAGGCAGCTTCCATTTTTCCTAGAGCCATAGTTAGTATAAAGAATATAGTCTCATTCTTGTCTTTGTCATGATTTTAGGGAATTGAGACCTTCCATTTAACTTGCCTTTTTTTTTAAGTAAGTCCACACTTCTGCATATTTAGAAATTGTATCTTTCCTTACCTTTCCTAGGCATCAGCATTGGTAGAGGTGAAACTTAACTATAGGTCATATAATCAAGAGCTGAGTAAATGGAGAGTAATATTTAAAAAATACTTAGTGTATTGTATGTGGTTAAAGTACTTTTGTATCTTAATGTATTTGAAGTTTATTTCCCTGAAAATGACCAAATTGAGTCCATTTACTCACAAATAAGAATCCATACACTAGCTGTGGCCGCACTGTCAAAATGCATCATCATATAGTTAGTGCCCTGAATAAAGATAAAGGTTTTTCTACTGCCTCAGAAATTGAGCTGTTAGAAAAAACAGTGCATTCCATTTGTGCATGCCTGAGCCTTTCAAGAAAATAATTTCCTCATAGACAAACTGACTGGGTTTGTGTAGGAGAAAATGTTAAAACTTTCCCTTAGCTTTCACATAATTTTCAACAACTGGGTGGTTAAAATGTGATTGTTGGTGCCTGACAAAAGGCGTGTGCATTCTTTAAATGCTTGTGATGACTGATGGGGTTAGTAATTTGGTATTCCAAGAATGGAATTATATCTGCACCCAAAAAATAGATACCAGTGACCTATTCTGATATAGAATCTGGTCTTTGAAGAAGATTTATTTTTAATATGTATTTGTTAATATAAAAGTTGTGCTAAATAATTACAGGAAACAACTGGCATTAAACTGTAGTCGAATTGTGTGTGTATAACAATGTTGAAATAGTAAGAATTATAAAATGGTCCTACAGTCTTTCATTGAACAGTTCATTCCTAATCACCTGCTTTAATTTATGTCAGATCACATTTAATAATCTTCAAAAGACCAGTTAAAACTTCAGACTATAACACAGCGTGTTTTTTTTAGCAACAATTTATTAAGCAAAGATTTGGTCTGATTAGAAGTGTTTAGGGAAAAAGAAATTAAAGCATCTTTTCAGAAACGATTGAGTTATGTGCTTAGAGATACATCAGTGCCATACTCTGTGCTGTATGGTATTATCTTGTCTTTACATATATACTTTAAAGTAGATTATTGTAACTTCAAAAAGCTGTAGTACATAGAAATGAAAGTCACTCAGTATATATGCTTATTGACTAGAACTGGCTTTCTTTCCCAAACTTAGGTTGCGTATAATTGCAGTGAACACTTTAGAGAGTTTGCCATCTGCCAGGCAGTTGGCATCGTACTGAGCAGCCACAGCTTCTCCACTGTGGGAGGAAACAGGTTCCTTTGCACAGCTCTCTGACCTACCCTTTGTGGGGGTATATGTGTGCAATACAGTCATAGCCAGTGAGCCAAATTTGCATGCTTGTCCAGATAATTGCCTGTTCAAGTAGAATAATTTAAGGCTATTTTGAAATCACCAATATTTCCATCTAAAGTAAATGACCAAGCCTTCAACCTAGCACAAACTTCTGTCACTGCTCTATTAATTCACTCACTAATACTCTGCGTGTATTTCAGTGTGTGGTGACCTATTACTAAATCAGATCAGGGCACGTTCAAGCCACTCAGCAACTCTCAGTGTTTTTCCAAATAAACCAGAGTTGCTCTCCCATCTACAAATCTGATGATTTCTGCCTTAATATATATGCATGTGGGGTCCACATATTAAGTGACTAGCTGGGTTCCTCTTGAGCCTTGTTATCAGTGACAAGCTTGGAGCTGTCTTTATCAGAGTCAAGAGACAAGGTAATAAAGAATGTTTCTGAATTTTTACATGCTGGTGATTTTTTTAAAATCAGAGATTTCCAATTAGTACACATTCCTTTTGCTAATACTTGAAGTGCTTAGTCTAACAAATGTTTGTTGGTAACAATAGAAGGATAAATGCAGAAAAATAAAACCAAATATACATGTAGTGTCTTTCTGAGCCTACATACTAATTTGTTTCTGGTCAGCCTGTTCAGTATTTAATCCGTTACCTTTCCACACATGTGTAAAAGTTCTTCCATTCAACAAATACTCACAAAACGTCTCCTATGTGTCAGGTGCAGGTGATAAAATAACGAATACAACAAGCCATGCTTAAACAGAACTTCTGTTCTAGGGAGAGAACCGATAAGAATGTTGCAATGGGTGCTGTAGGAAAAACAGGCTGAGGAGGCAGCAATAGCCATCCTGAGTGGGGAGGTAAAGGGAGGCCCTCACCATCACATTCTCTTGGGTGGAACCTGAATGAATGGATGAGTGAATGCATGGGAAAGCCCTGAGCAAGTACAGTCATCCTGAGATGAGAAGGTGCCCTCCTGATTGAGGAGTGAGGAGGCCTTATGGAGGCTGAGGCACTGTCTTGGGGCCTGGCTGCAGGGCCAGGCAGACTTAATCTGGCCTCACAAAAAATTGTCATGGATCTTGGGGAAATGTATTGAAGGAAATGAGGGCTGTAGAGGAAGTGTTTACTAGTAATGATGTGGCGAAAGAAGTGCTTGGTTAATACCCTAGTTTCCAAATCACACTAAGTAATTCTGGTCTGAGAAAGGCCACACTTGACTGCAAACCTAGAGGAAACCAGGATTTGAAAATGGAGTGAAGTGACAAGTCTGCTTTGTTTTGGGTAAGTGTAATAGTTCTTTTGGGGAAAATAAATTTGGTTCTATGACTAGGATAATGGATTCTGGATTCTTGTTTATAAAACAGAGAAGGCAGAAAGGGTTGATGGATGAATCAAATCTGAGGACCCTTACACTGTCTTTGATCTATCCAAAAAGATAGTAAACTGCTAAACTAGTAAACTGCTGGTTTCTTAAAAAAGGTTTCAATCGCTGATATGCAACGATGGAATATCGTGGTGTTGCTTTGCAGCTAAATACTTGTATATATAATTGTTAGAAAAGGTGCAGAGAAAAGCAAATAAAACATTCTTAGAGTTTCTCAGCCTCAGCACTATTTAGTAATCCTCTCCCTCCAAGTAGTGATAACCAAAAATGTCTCCAGATATTGTTGAAGGCCCCCCCCTGGGCAAAATCGTTCCTGTTGAGAACCACTGACCTCGAAAATCAATTGACCTGAAAAAGATTAAGGGAATATTATTGAAATCTTAAATTTATGCAGCATGGCAGATTATATACAAGCTTATTCATCAATTCCCTGGATATTTAAAATAAGGGACAACTCTCTTGAAGCCTGTTAAATTTTCTTAGTGAATCAAAGTCTTCCCTTTCAGAATGAATAAAAATCTTGAGAATTTGCAAGTAACAAATGCTGAAAATATAAATAAGTTCCAAAGGATTTTTGAGGGACTCTTATAGAATTATTAACTTAATTGCTGCACGGAAGGATAACCATATCCTTTTGCATCCCATTCCCAGTTTAACCAGTGGAGAGTGAGTTTTGGCTTTGGGTACTGAGTGTTGTTTCTTGCTTTTCATAATTTTCGGATGAAAAACTGAAAAGTCGGCCTTATTTTATTTAGGTTGGTAGAGATGAAACAAGTTGAATCAAACAAGTCCCGTTCAAATGTTAACCCCTGAATTTCTCTTTAATTTCAGCATATAATCTTTAAAGATATCTTTGCTTCTGTGTCTCCCAACACGACTTCTGTTGGTCCTTGTGTTTTTCCTCTAACATTCTTTTTTTTTCTCCTCCCAGGAAATATTGGAAATTCTTTTACAATTGATCCCATCTTGGGTTCCATAAAAACTGCCAAAGAATTAGATCGAAGTAACCAAGTGGAATATGATTTAATGGTAAAAGCTACAGATAAAGGCAGTCCACCAATGAGTGAAATAACTTCTGTACATATCTTTGTCACAATTGCTGACAATGCCTCTCCTAAGTTCACATCCAAAGAATATTCTGTTGAAATTAGTGAAGCTGTCAGCCCTGGGAGTTTTGTGGGGATGGTTGCCGCCCACAGTCAATCATCAGTCGTCTATGAAATAAAAGATGGAAATGTAGCTGATGCTTTTGATATTAATCCACATTCTGGAAGCATCATCACTCAGAAAGCCCTGGATTTTGAAACTTTGCCCCTTTATACATTGATAATACAAGGAACTAACATGGCCGGTTTGTCTACAAATACAACTGTTCTGGTGCATCTGCAGGATGAAAATGACAACTTGCCAGTTTTTATGCAGGCAGAATACACAGGACTCATTAGTGAATCGGCTTCAATCAACAGTGTGGTCCTAACAGACAGGAATGTTCCCTTAGTGATCCGAGCAACTGATGCTGATAGGGAGTCAAACGCTTTGCTTGTTTACCACATTGTTGAACCATCTATACACAAATATTTTGCTATTGATTCTAGCACTGGGGCTATTCATACGGTCCTAAGTTTGGACTATGAAGAAACTAGTACTTTTCACTTTACTGTACAAGTGCATGACATGGGAACACCCCATTTGTTTGCTGAGTATGCAGCTAATGTGACTGTCCATGTAATTGACATTAATGACTGCCCTCCTGTGTTCCCCAAATCATTCTATGAAGCATCTCTTCTGTTGCCAACCTACAAAGGAGTAAAAGTCATCACAGTAAACGCTACCGATGCCGATTCAAGTGCATTCTCGCAGTTAATGTACTCCATCACTGAAGGCAACATTGGAGAAAAGTTTTTGATGGACTACAAGACTGGTACTATAACTGTACAAAACACAACTCAGTTGCGAAGCCGCTATGAGTTAACCATTCGAGCTTCTGATGGCAGGTTTGTAAGCCTCACCTCCGTGAAAATCCATGTGAGAGAAAGCAAAGAAAGCCAACTAAAGTTTACCCAAGATTTCTACTCCGCAACAGTGAAAGAGAATTCTACAGAGGTCAGAACACTCGCTGTCATTACGGCTATTGGGAACCCAATCAATGAGCCTTTGTTTTACCATATCCTCAACCCAGATCGCAGATTTAAAATAAGCCGGACTTCGGGAGTTCTGTCCACCACTGGTCTACCGTTTGATCGTGAGCGGCAGGAGACATTTGACGTGGTGGTAGAAGTGACGCAAGAACATAAGCCATCAGCAGTGGCCCACGTAGTTGTGAAGGTCACCGTAGAAGACCAAAATGATAATGCACCAGTGTTTGTCAACCTGCCTTACTATGCTGTTGTTAAAGTGGACACTCTGGTGGGCCAGATTATTCGCTGTGTGACCGCCATAGACAGAGACAGTGGCAGGAATGGGGAAGTGCATTACTACCTTAAGGAACATCACGAGCACTTTCAAGTTGGAGCCACAGGTGAAATTTCACTGAAAAAGCAGTTTGAACCCGACACCTTAAATAAAGAATATCTCGTTACCGTGGTTGCAAAAGATGGAGGGAACCCAGCCTTTTCGGCTGAAGTTATTGTTCCAATCACAGTTATGAATAAAGCCATGCCTGTGTTTGAGAAACCTTTCTACAGTGCAGAGGTTCCAGAGAACATCCAGACACACAGCCCAGTGGTCCACATACAAGCCAACAGTCCAGAAGGGTTGAAAGTATTCTACAGCATCACGGATGGAGATCCTTTTAGCCAGTTTACTATTAACTTCAACACTGGAGTTATCAATGTCATAGCTCCCCTGGATTTCGAGGCCCACCCAGCATATAAACTGAGCATACGAGCAACCGACTCCTTGACGGGTGCTCATGCTGAAGTATTTGCTGACATCATCGTGGAAGACATCAATGATAACCCTCCCGTGTTCATTCAGCAGTCGTATGCTGCAACCCTGTCTGAGGCATCTGTCATTGGAGCGTCTGTCATTCAAGTGAGAGCAACAGATTCTGATTCTGAACCCAATAGAGGCATTTCCTACCATGTGCTTGGGAATCACAGCAAGAATCATCATCATTTTCACCTGGATCGCAGCACAGGTCTCATCTCACTTGTCAGAACTTTAGATTATGAGCAGATCCAGCAGCACACAATTTTTGTAAGGGCTGTTGATGGTGGCATGCCCCCACTGAGCAGTGATGTGATTGTCACAGTGGACGTCACTGACCTCAATGATAATCCGCCACTATTTGACCAACAGATTTATAAAGCCCAAATAAGCGAGCATGCCGTTCATGGACATTTTGTGACCTGTGTAAAAGCCTATGATGCAGATAGCTCAGACATAGACAGGTTGGAATACTCCATTCTGTCTGGCAATGATCATAAGAATTTTGTCATTGACAGCGAAACGGGGATTATCACACTCTCGAACCTGCACCGGCACACCTTAAAGCCATTTTACAGTCTTAACATTTCTGTTTCCGATGGAGTTTTCAGAAGTTCAGCCCAGGTTCATGTAACTGTAATTGGAGGCAATTTGCACAGTCCTGTTTTTCCTCAGAATGAGTATGAAGTGGAGCTTGCTGAAAATGCTCCCTTACACACCCTGTTGATTGAGGTTAAAGCAACTGATGGGGATTCTGGTATTTATGGCCACATCACTTACCATATTGTGAATGATTTTGCCAGGGACAGATTTTACACAAATGAGAGAGGACAGATATTTACTCTGGAGAAACTTGACCGAGAAACCCCAGCAGAGAAAGTCATCGCAGTCCGTTTAATGGCTAAGGATGCTGGAGGGAAAGTTGCTTTCTGCACCATTAATGTCATCCTTACAGATGACAATGATAGTGCGCCACAGTTCCGAGCAACCAAGTATGAAGTGGACATGGGGTCCAGTGCTCCCAAAGGGACATCAGTTGTTAAGATTCTCGCAAGTGATGCTGATGAGGGTTCCAGTGCCGATGTCACCTATGCCATCGAAGCCGATTCAGAAAGTGTTAAAGAGAACTTGGAAATTAACAAACTGTCTGGTGTAATTACTACAAAGGAAAGCTTAATCGGCTTAGAAAATGAGTTCTTCACCTTCTTTGTTAGAGCTGTGGATAACGGGTCTCCACCAAAAGAATCTGTTGTTCCCGTCTATGTTAAAATACTTCCCCCAGAAATTCAGCTTCCAAAATTTTCAGAACCATTTTATACCTATACAGTTTCAGAAGACATGCCTATTGGAACAGAAATAGATCTCATCCGAGCAGAACACAGTGGGACTATTATTTACAACCTAATCAAAGGGAATACTCCCGAAAGTAATAGGGATGAGTTCTTTGTGATTGACAGACAGAGTGGGACCCTGAAACTGGAGAAGAGCCTTGATCACGAGACAACTAAGTGGTACCAGTTTTCCATACTTGCCCGGAGCACTCATGATGGCTATGAGGTGGCAGCATCTGTAGATGTTAGTATCCAAGTGAAAGATGCAAATGACAACAGCCCTGTCCTGGAGTCCAACCCATATGAGGCATATATTGTTGAAAACCTGCCAGGGGGAAGTAGAGTCATCCAGGTCCGGGCATCTGATCTTGATTCAGGAACCAATGGCCAAGTTGTGTATAGTCTCGATCAGTCACAAAGTGTAGAGGTCATCGAATCTTTTGCCATTAACATGGAAACAGGCTGGATCACAACCCTCAAGGAACTTGATCATGAAAAGAGAGACAATTACCAGATTAAAGTGATTGCATCAGATCATGGTGAGAAGGTCCAGCTGTCCTCCACAGCCATCGTAGACGTGACTGTCACTGATGTCAACGATAGCCCCCCACGATTCACAGCCGAGATCTATAAAGGGACCGTGAGTGAAGATGACCCACCAGGTGGTGTCATCGCCATTCTGAGTACCACCGATGCTGACTCTGAAGAGATCAACAGACAAGTTACATACTATATAACAGGTAAAAAATGGAAACTTAATGGTTCAATTTAAAATTAAGTCAGAAGTATAAGTATGAGATACATATTTTACGGCAACTGAGAGTCAAAGGGATGATTTTAGTTAAGTAGAAATAATATCTATGAAGTTACACTGGAATTTCTTTGAGCAAAGTGCATAGTTGTTTCATTAGACAATTTTTGGTTTTTATGACTCCTGTTGAAATTCATACTTAACGTATAATAAATATGTTGCAATTAGAAAGGAAAAACGAGTTTTAATATGAGCTAAAATTATTTAATAGTCTTCATATTTTATTTGGCTTAATGTGTTTAAATACACATTTTAATGCTGCTTGGACTACAAAAAAAGTGGGAAAATTACCAAATTGAAATTAATTTGTTTAAAACAACCTTAATTCTTTCAGACCTTATCATATTTCTTTTGTACAATTATTTCTCCTGTTAATTTATTTCTTACTGCAATGAATTTGACTGTTATCTTCTTTCATTGGTTTCGTAGGAGGGGACCCTTTGGGGCAGTTTGCTGTTGAAAATATACAGAATGAATGGAAAGTCTATGTGAAGAAACCTCTAGATAGGGAAAAAAGGGACAATTATCTTCTCACTATCACAGCCACTGATGGGACCTTCTCATCCAAAGCTATAGTTGAAGTAAAAGTTCTTGATGCCAATGACAACAGCCCAGTTTGTGAAAAGGTAGGCTATTCTTTCTTTAAATTTATATATTATAAATTTAGATTTCCTTCTTAGACCTTTCAGTAGGACTGCCTGTGGTGTAATTCAAATGTGTTTCATGTTATCTCCTGCCATCTACACAGAGGTGAGTGTTAAATGAGTTAGATTTGCTTCAGAGCTATTTTAGGGAATGCTAAATAGCTTCAACACCTTCCTCAGACATGCTATGAATTACAGACAGGATTATAGTTGAGTTTAACTCCACAAATGCTCTGTATAGTTTTCATGGAGGGATTCCCTTCTGTGGCTGTGAGGTTATCCGGGGAATACCTGGCCGGTAGTTGTTGATATGAAGCTGTGTTTTGCTGTAACAGACTGTGTTTTGGGCACTTGCTCTTGTACACACCAGAGAAAGGGAGCCGTTGGTGAGGTGGCTCCTGTACCTGTGGGGCCCAGCATTGAATCTGAGGAGAGCTGTTGCCTGCAGTCGCCGGCTGAGGGCTCGATCGGGAGGGCCTCGCTGCAGCTGGAGGAGTGGGGTCAGGTTGGCCTCTGAGAAGCAGTGATTACATGATCAAGGAGAAGTGGAAAGGCAGGGGGCGTGAGGGTAAACTAGGTCACAGAGGAGGCTGGGTAGGCCCTTCCGGGGAGGTGGGACTTGATCCTTGAGAAAATAGGGACTCTTTGAATCCTTTCATATTTGAAAGATGATGACATGAACCAAGAGTTCCTTAAAGAGCTGTGCTTGGTAGGATTGTGTCCATTTACACAAGGCCAAGGGAAAAAAGGGGTGCATGGTGGTAGGCAGGGGTGGCAGAAGGACAGAGGCACCCCAGGAAGCTGGTGGTCCTTTGTCCTGCCTGGATGTAATGGCCTGGCAAGCAAGAAGGGTCAGGGTGGACTTGTGTCCTGCAGGAGTGACTGGGAGGAAGACCAAAACTAATCCCCATGGAATGGGAATTGGTTTGCAGAGACATGACGAGGCATGTTGAGTTCCCTTTGAGATTTGTTGAGTTTCACTCAGTGGGACATTCAGTTGAATGTGTCTTTTAGACATTTAGAGGAGGTGACATTGAGGATGGAGATAAGGGGAAGGGCTTGTAAACCAGGCAGTTTCTATGGATAACTGATAATTTGACTCATTTGAGAGGACAGTGACAAAAGGAAAAAAGATGAGAAGAGGGGTTTCTCTAAGGAGATGTAAGCAGGTGAATGGTACCAGGGCAGTGATGTTGAGAGCAAAGGGGAGACTTCAGGAGGCGGGGTGGTGAGCAGAGGAGTGACAGCTAACAGAGGACTGAGAGATGAGCCACGCCACATGCGCCCTGACCGGCTTGGGTGTGGCAGTCTCGGGGTCATGGTGTGGATGGACGCCTGATGCAGGGGATTTAAAAAGCAGCTGAAGTGCATTAATGAGGAAGTAGGTTGGGCGAGTGAAGAAAGGGGGGAATAGAAGGAAAGAAGGAAGAGGAGCCATAGGTTAAAGGAAAGCTGGGTAGAGGACAGTGACTTCAGGAGTGGAAGAGGAGCTCGCTGCAGTGGGCTGAGGTGTGCCGTAGCTGGGCAGGGGGCAGGCTGTTCTCAGGGAAACGGGCACGGAATATGGTCCTGAGGGGAGTGGAGCTTACGGGGGATGAAGACCTCATTCTCCATGTTTGTATACATTTTGGTAGTATTTATAGGGGTGGGGTGTGAAGATAACATGGGGGGGTGAGGCTAATATATATATATATATGTGTGTGTGTGCATATGTAAATATGTGTCTTTAAGTGAGTGTGTTGTTTGGTAATACTTCCCTATTATTTGGATGAATACCCTATCATCTTTGGGAATAGTAAAACTAGGACACTGGATCATTTGAAATCATCAGTATTGCAGAACATCCTGTTTCATGAGTCATAAAATGCAGTTCACCTAAAATTGAGCTCACATTAAGAAAGTAAATTCAACAAAGTCTTATCTGTTTGTCTTACGTTTTTTGGTTTATGGCATGGTCTCTAGTTGGAACTGGAAACAACTGTTCACTAGAGAGTTTGGTCAGATGTGAAGAAGAGGGGTGGGGTCGGGTAACAGAAGAGGCCTGGCGGAGCACCTCTGACCCCCACCCCACCACCACTTGGGGAATCTTTGTTTTCTTCCATGACACGAGGATCACTTCTCTGTCAACTGTAATGATACGGTTCTGTGTTACGAACACTTGCAAACAATAAATTTCTGTATCAGAAATAAGGAGATAAGATATAACAGGCATTTATTTTCTCATTTTTAGGCAAATACAGAATGCTACTTACATTTTCTCATAAGGTTTTTAATTAAATATGAAACCAGCTGACAAAGTATTCAGGGCACTGTAGGTTAAATGCCACGTCCGACTCTTGCAGCAATGTGGAGTTAACTGTTAAATGACTCCTCTTCGTTTCACATGTGTTTTTAAAGAAAACTAGTTTTGAAAGCTCCTTGGACTTTAATGTCTTTTCCCCTGTTTCCCATGACCAAAGTTAAATGAGTTATTTTCCATTATTCTCTTGGCAGTCATGGTAATAATATTATTTAAAATCTTCCTAGACTTTATATTCAGACACAATTCCAGAAGATGTCTTTCCTGGGAAACTGATCATGCAGGTCTCTGCTACAGACGCAGATATCCGGTCCAACGCCGAAATTACTTACACATTATTTGGTCCAAGTGCAGAAAAATTCAAACTAAATCCAGACACAGGTAAAGATGGAGTTTGGGGCAAAATTAATTGTGTTCCAATGATGTCATATATGTGGGTGGTAATAGATTGCACAGAATTTGAAATTATAGCTGTTTCTCGTCAAATTTACTCAAGTGCTACAAAATTGGCATCTTTTAGAAATCTAATCAGCAATTTAATTGCTTACACATTTGGGTAATAATTAAATGCAAAATCTGGGGGTGAGATAAAAAATTAATAGCAACAATATCACCACATCGAACTAAGATCTTAAAATTTGTAATTTGTATTAACTTCTTTTGTTTAAAAAAAACTCAGAAGTTAAAGTATATCTCAAACTTTCTACTTTATTATCCATTTTACATACTTCATTTTCTTGAATTTGTGGCCATAAATTTGTAATTTAGCATATTCATTAAAATGATTAATGGCATTTTGTTTGTCCTTATATCTCTAGAGTTTGTTCTCCTCTTAACAATTTGTATTTTGTTGAATGGTGGTCAAGTAACATTTTTCTATTTCCTTCTTCCCCCTGAACAGTGAACTCATTGTAAGCATATGAATCCAATTTTTGAGTCAGTTTAAGAATATTTTAAACCTGGTAAATTAGGTAGCTGTTTTGCTTTTGTGCCATATTATCTAATGCAAGAGGCCCTAAGCTCGAGATCTGTATGAGTTAAAGAGCTGGCCCCTGGCAAGTGCAGAACCTGGAACTCAGCACGCTCACGCAGCTCTCCCTTCCATCATGGGTACCGTCAGCCTCCACACAACGGGCCGGTCCTCAGAGCTTGCAGTTGTAAGGGAGGGGGCGGGAAAGAATAAAATGCTGTTGCAGTTCACATCTTAAATTCCAATTGAGTCTGTTCATTTTTGTTTGTGTTTAGGTGAACTTAAAACATTAGTGCCCCTGGACCGTGAGGAGCAAGCAATCTATAATCTCCTAGTGAAGGCCACAGATGGAGGCGGGAGATTCTGTCAAGCTCACATTGTGCTCACGTTAGAAGATGTGAATGACAACACCCCTGAGTTCTCTGCTGACCCTCACGCCATTACTGTGTTTGAGAACACAGAACCTGGAACCCCACTGACACGAGTGCAGGCCACAGACGCGGACACAGGTGTGGACTTGATGGTGCTGTGGCTCACACTGTGCCCAAAGACCAGGATTCATCTCTGCTTTAAAGCCCATTCCAAATCCAGCCTTAACCCCATGCATGGTGAATAGCTCATGGCCGTGTGTTAATTCCTTAGCATTAAAAATGGTAGTCTCCAGTTTGTGCCCAGAGAGCTTGTTGTAAGGTACCTGTAGTTAGTAACTGTATGAACTGATCTTCATATCCCACTGAATTAATTAATGAAGTGTTATTTTGTGAATAAACCATCAGTGACATAGAGATTTTAGTATCATAGGAACATAACAGAAGCAAATGCTATATTTTTATAGTTGTACAAGCATTTGAAATTTTTAATGGTCAAAATAAGACTAAGATGTTTACTCACAGCATTTTAATAGCAAAGAATAAAAGTAATGTCTTTGCTCATACTCATACCAGAGAATTAGAAGAGCAAAGTGTTACTTTTCAAATAAATCCTTATCACTGCAGCTCAATAATAAATAGACTTTGTTTTAAAAAAGCTTAGCACAAGGTTCTCTATAACAATTTTTAAAAGCCAGGTAACAAGGAAATTATATTTGTTTTAATTCAGTAAATTATTTATCTTAAAGGTTACTCTTTTAAGATCATAGCCATAAGAATATTTTAATAATGTACATTAGTATTTTCCTTTTTTAATCTTTTTTTCAAAAAAATTTTTTTTTCATTTCTTGAAATAAAACATTCTGATGTGATGTCCTGTCTTCACAGGGTTGAATCGGAAGCTAGCCTACTCACTGATTAACTCTGCTGATGGACATTTCTCCATTAATGCACTGTCTGGAATTATTCAGTTAGAAAAGCCTCTGGATAGAGAGCTACAGGCGGTGTACACCCTCACGCTGAAAGCTGAAGATCAGGGTTTGCCAAGGAGGTTGACAGCTACCGGCACTGTGGTTGTGTCCGTTTTGGACATAAATGACAACCCACCCGTGTTTGAATACCGTGAGTATGGTGCCACCGTGTCTGAGGACATTCTTATTGGAACAGAAGTCCTTCAAGTGTATGCAGCGAGTCGGGATATTGAAGCAAATGCAGAAATCACCTACTCGATAATAAGTGGAAACGAGCATGGAAAATTCAGCATAGATTCTAAAACAGGTAACCCACCCCGGAAATGAGAGGAAGCCCTCTATTCTGCTAAAAAGCTAAATTGTCCAACACTTT
Source organism: Smutsia gigantea (assembly GCA_032199065.1). Classification (NCBI taxonomy): domain Eukaryota; kingdom Metazoa; phylum Chordata; class Mammalia; order Pholidota; family Manidae; genus Smutsia; species Smutsia gigantea. Next base: position 28,061 of record JAVSCE010001198.1, read on the forward strand.
ACTTGATACAAAGTGACAGATTATACATACCAGTAGATGCTCGAAAAAGATAAAACTCTTTTGCGTTGTTATTTGAAGTGGGATTCAAAATAGTTTATAAGACTTTGTAGTTCTACATAATAAGATATATTTCTAGCATGCCCATTATAACTATAAGCAAATTAAATAGAAACCTTAAATGTCACACTCTAGTAATTTAGTAAAGATATAAAATGTAGTAAATCCCTAAAGAATACAGAATGGAAGATAGTAAAGAATCTTACATAATCATTCCTCTTTACTGCCCCACCCCAACCATCAAATTCATGTGAAATAGCTTCCCATGTGAGACAGTAAGTTTAAACCTCTTTGGTCTTAGTTTCTATAGGGGGCATCTGACAACTCATTAAATTGACTTCTTTATTCTAGTTAAATGTAATAGTGGAAGTTGTTAGAATCACACTTACTGAATGACTGCCAGCAACGTCAGAAGTCACAAGCACTGTTGACTCTTGCTGCCTAAATACCTTTGTAGTCTTGTTAACCTGTGGTCTGAAATAACTGTAAGTCTACTGTAAAATGCTCTACTCAGACTGTCTTTAATAGTATGGATGAAGAGTGGGTGTGTAATGAGGCTTCTGCAAAACGTATTTTAACACATACCAGAAAATTGTTACTTTTAGGGCTCTTTTGCCCCATTCTCTTTTTAAGTAGGATGGACTATTTTAGGAGGTGAGAAGGAAAGATGTTAAAGGAATTGTTAAATCAAAAAGGGATTTTTTAAATGATAGGGTATAAATAAAGGGTTAGTCTAGTCATTTTTTTCAAAGATGCACATTTCTGTAAAAGAAAAAGTATGAAGAAAAAAGGAAACTAAGAGCCAAAGTGTAGAATTTTTCTGTGCTCCCTTTATAATATTAGAGTAATGTCTGTGATAAACTGTGGTTGAGAAGAGCTAAGTATATCATCATTTTTATAGCAGTACATAGATAGTATTGACCAGGAAAACAATTTAAATAACACAGAGAGTATCAGGAAAATAAGAGAAATAAATAAGGATCCAGGGATGGGAAAATTACTAATTTTTAATTGGCCAAATTAAAACATTGAAAGGGTGCATAAATGATACATAAACTTTTGAAGCAAAAGTTTAAATTTGTTTAAAAGTGTCTATTTCTGTCATGGTAGGAGAAAGGGGTGACATCTTAAATTACTGGAAATAATTTTGCTCCTCTGTACAGGGGCCATATTTATCATCGAGAATCTGGACTATGAAAGCTCTCATGACTATTACCTGACTGTAGAGGCTGCTGACGGAGGCACACCTTCATTAAGTGATGTTGCAACTGTGAACATTAATGTGACAGATATCAACGATAACAGCCCAGTGTTCAGTCAGGACACCTACACGGCAGTGATCAGCGAAGACGCCATGCTGGAGCAATCCGTCATCACGGTGTGTGTTTTCTCCCCCTGCAGTTTTCTTTCTCTGGATCTTTGCAAGAGATTGTTAGTAATATTGATCCAGTGTTTGTAGCGGCCTTACTTGAAAATAATTTCAAGGTACGGAAATGCCTTTTGTTATCCCAATCAGTTACTGACTCTGTTGTAAATAAGTGCCTGATAACCGCTCGGTGTTGGTCTCAGAAATGGGCCTAACAGACTCCTTCCCTTCCTCGGCTGTCCCATAAGCAGGACTGTGGTGTTTTGTAGGTTCTGGCGGATGACGCTGATGGGCCCTCAAACAGCCACATCCGCTATTCCATCATCGGTGGCAATCAGGGAAGCCCATTCACAGTTGACCCTGCCAGGGGAGAGGTGAAGGTGACCAAACTTCTTGACCGGGAGACGGTACGTGAAAACATTTAGCTTAAACTGTTTACAAAGTCCCAAATGAAGAAATAGAAGTTCCTTGTGTTCCTATCTGCCGAATCAGCCCTGTTCTCAAAGCCTGATGAGCAAGATATAAATACTTGTAAAGCAAATACAGTATGACAATCTCAAGAAACTAGATGTGTTTCATACTGATGTGAGGTTTGGATAATAAAAGGCTGTGTTCAGGGAGCTCCGGACTGTTGGTGAGCCCAGGCATAGCATAGCGAGGAGACACTTAGTGGGGCTAAGGTGAGTCCTTAGTAGAGTCAGTGTTAGAGTCACGAGAAACCAGGGACGTTGGAAGACCAGTGACAGTTAATCGGTTGTGAGGCAACAGGAAGCCTCGGTTGGGGAAGTCACAGAGACAATTGAACCAAAAGACAAGTGGAGAGACTTCGTACAGGAAAAATGGGAATCCACACAGCATAGGGGTTTCTCCGGCCCTGCAGAGAAAGCAGTGGTGTCAGACAGTCGGTTTTCTTTGTCTTGCTGTGACTGGGCAGGGTGTTTAAAGAGGAGCGGGGAGGGCATGTGGTGTGAACTTAGCACTGGGAGAGGTTGTTGAATGTGTTTGGATGCTGATTTTAGAGGAGAGTGGCATCTTTAAGTAAAATTATTTAGCCAGTATTTGGAGATTTCAGTCAAACTCAAGAGATGTGAAAACTAGAAAGAGAGGCATGGTACATGGCTCTGGAGATGATGTTAAAAGCGATCTGAGGTTTGAGACAAATGTGAGCAGACAGGAGAGGCACTGCAGGCTGCAGCTCCCCCTCCCCTTGCCCCCCCCAGTAGAGGGAGGGGAGCCGCTGCAGGAGGGCCCACAGGGAGGAGCTAGAAGTGGAGGGAGCCTGGGTTTGGGGAACTGGAACTGGAAGGACATTGGTGGTAATAAAGAAGTAGCTGCAGAATAATGAGTAAATCTAAGCTTAGAGGAATTAGGGGATAGTGGTGAGGTCTATTTTAATTCCTTTCCGACCTGTTACCTTCGAGCAGGGATATCCCACGAGTTCAGGAAGCACAACTCTTAGTACTGCTGTTCCTTGGGCAGAACAAAATTTAGCATTTGTGACCAAGGTACTTCTCAGCCTGTGCAATGCACTCATGTCCACTAGGAGATGGCCTGTGGTGGGTCCCAAGCAAGTTTGCCCTTTTTTGTAGGAGTATCTGGTCGGGACTAACATTCTGCAGAACGTACTCTGGGGTTTTGCTGGCTCTCTGGCTTCTTCAGCCACTCCTGGAAGAGATGGCCCTGGAAATGAAGCTGCCTCCCTTGATCCTGTTTCTTTTGCAGGAAGTGGCAAATAAACAGTCTTGAGGAATTTAGATAGTTAACTGCATTCTAAGTATAAAATTGATGGGGATGTGATCTGTAGTGTCCTGAGGTGTTGAAATGAGAAAGCACTCAGGGGAGAAACAGCTTCCATCTTCGTCCAGCTGAGAATCACATTTGGGCCCCGGAGAAGGTGGCCTTGCCTGTTGTTACTAAGGCAGCAGCTTTTGAAATATATCACCATTTTTTTTCTCATCATTTATATTCATTTTCTGTCTTAATTTCTGTTAATAGATCTGCAGGTTTTTGACTTACAATGCTTTAATGGTATGAGTAGTTTTTGAGAGTCATCAAAGAATTTGATCACTGTTGGTAACTTTCTGTTGAGCAGCTACGTTGCATTTTATAAATAGTTATTTTAAATGTACTTGTTTGTCCATTTTGTAGTTACTTGCAGTGTCCTTGCCTGTAGGTTAGGGAATTGCCCACACATGGGACCCAGCTAAGGACTAGTTACTCAGACCTGCCCTTCCCGGTTGTCAGGAGTGTGATTCTGATGAACCCTGTTCTTTGGCCTTGTGGTAAGACATATGCCTTCTGTCTTGTCCCCAAACAGATTTCAGGCTACACGCTCACAGTTCAAGCATCTGATAATGGCAGCCCTCCCAAAGTCAACACAACGACAGTGAACATTGATGTGTCTGATGTCAATGACAATGCCCCCATCTTCTCCAAGGGCAACTACACTGTGATTATCCAGGTAATCTTGGGGTGCTGAAGGGCTCATGGTCTTTTGGAAATGAGCTCTTTGTTGGCCTCAGTAGCTCATTTGAAATAATTTACTTTTCCAAAGATTACTTTTAAAAAAAATAAGAGTAAAATTAGAGGGGTCTGTGTCAATACTAAAAGATGACATTTTCAAGATTCAACCAAGCTTTTATTTTTTGGTTTTTAAGACCTGGCTAGCTTGATTCTTAATCTTATTTTCTGCCTCCCTTGCTTTTCTTTCTTGCTCCTTCTTTCCCCATCCTTGACCTTCCCGTTTCATTCCCTCCTCGCCCATCTTATTCTCCCTCCCCTTCCTTCATCTCTCTTCTCTCTCTTTTTCAATTGGAACATCAACACAGCTTTATTTTCCATGTATTTCACGTTATAGAAAATGTGTGTGTGTCTCTTCCCATGCAGGTTCGGTTTTGTTGACAGCTGTGTGTCTTCTGTTGTTTGCTTTTATTTATCCTATGCAGGAAAATAAGCCCGTGGGATTCAGTGTACTGCAACTTGTGGTGACAGACAAGGATTCTTCTCATAACGGTCCTCCCTTCCTCTTCTCTATTGTGAGTGGAAATGACGACAAAGCCTTTGAAGTTAACCAGCAAGGAGTCCTCCTGACCTCAGCTGCCATAAAGAGGAATGTGAGAGATCATTACTTACTGCATGTGAAGGTATTAAGGCTTTCTTTATGATGTCATCATGGCTTCAACAAGGGGGCTTGCTTTGGTGGCCATCTACATAAACAGTTTACATTTCGTAAGAAGACCGAGATGAGTAGGATTGTGGTCTTTTTTGTGTTTTGCCTCATTTTTATCCCACCACACTTTGAGGGGCCTCGCTTGTTGAGTTGGTGACTTCTCTTATAGACACTAATGGAGCTAAACGTCATTATGTATGAGTGAAAGGGCTGTAAAGAAGGACTGTCCTTTGCCTTGTGATGCTCCTCGTGCAGAGAAATATGTCTCTAGTAATTGGTAAATTTTCAGAACTTGGACCATGTAAATATATTTTCATTAAGAAGTTGTAATTGATGACACAGACAAAGGTGATTTTCTTTTCCTTTTCTTGTAGGTGGCAGATAATGGAAAGCCTCCGTTGTCATCATTGACGTATATTGACATTAGGGTTATTGAGGAGAGCATCTATCCTCCCGCTATCTTGCCACTAGAGATTTTCATTACTGCTTTTGGAGAGGAATACTCGGGTGGTGTCATTGGAAAGATTCATGCCACAGATCAAGATGTGTATGACACTTTAACCTACAGGCTTGATCCCCAAATGGACAGCCTTTTCTCTGTGTCCAGCACAGGCGGGAAGCTGATAGCGCACAAAAAACTGGATATAGGGCAGTACCTTCTCAATGTCAGCGTAACAGATGGGAAATTCACTACAGCGGCTGACATCATGGTGCACCTTAGACAGATCACACAGGAGATGTTGAACCACACCATTGCCCTCCGCTTTGCCAACCTCACTCCAGAAGAATTTGTGGGTGATTACTGGCGCAACTTCCAGAGAGCTCTACGGAACATCTTAGGCGTGAGGAAGAACGACATACAGATCGTTAGTCTGCAGCCTTCTGAACCTCATCCACACCTGGATGTCTTGCTCTTTGTAGAGAAATCAGGTAGTGCCCAGGTTTCCACAAAACAACTTCTGCACAAGATTAATTCTTCCATGACCGATATTGAGGAAATCATTGGTGTCAGGATATTGGATGTGTTCCAGAAGCTCTGTGCAGGCCTGGATTGCCCTTGGAAGTTCTGTGATGAAAGGGTGTCTGTGGATGAAAATGTCATGTCAACGCACAGCACGGCCCGTCTGAGCTTTGTGACTCCCCGCCACCGTAGAACAGCTGTGTGTCTCTGCAGAGGTAACAGGCACGCGTGTTTGAAATTGGGTGGTACGGGTTCTTTCATGTACGACCTTTCAGGCTATGCACTCAGGATCATTTTCTTGAAATTTGTATTAATTGGCTCTCTCCCTGCTCCCTTCTTTTTTTTTTAAACAAAGAGGGAAAATGCCCACCTGTCCATCATGGATGTGAAGACAATCCGTGCCCCGAGGGTTCTGAATGTGTCACTGGCCCCAGAGAGGAGAAGTACACCTGTGTCTGCCCAGGTGGCGGGTTTGGTCAGTGCCCAGGTGAGAGCTCGGTGATGAAGCACGCTTCCATTTAAAAAAGTCACTTTCAGAGTTTCTTGTCATTTTCTTCTTTGTTGGAGTTGAGAAATAGTATAAAGTCTGTTTATTATAGTAAGGCGAACATTCAGATGAAGGAAAAATAATGAGTAATTTTTCCTTCCTCTCAAGTAATAATTCACCCAAGTTAATAGTTTGATGCTCTGTCTTCTTTACTGTTATCATCAGTGCTCATATGAACACATAGTCCCATATGTACAGATTTATTGTCCTTTTTCTTTAATGTCCGCTCTTAAAAAAAAAAACTAAACTAAAACTAAAACATTACCATACCTCATATAGTGCTCTACCACTTGCTTTTTTCCACTGCTTAAGGAAATGGGTTATGGGCATCTTTCCAATCCATACATGTAAACCGAGTGCTAGTAAATAGCTGTAAAGTATTTTCTAGCATGGCTATACCATGATTTCTTCAACATTTTCCTATGTATAGAAACCAGATTGTTAAAATGTTTCCTTCTATTAAAAAGGGAATCCTTTAAGCACTTATTCTTAAGTGTTGGTCCTTGGGTTTCTAACTAGGGTATAACTGCTTCAAAGATTAACTACGTTTTTAATATTTAATATTTAAATATGTCATTATGTTATAGTTTCCCAAAAAGTTATCCCAGTTCCTGTTTGTTCCAGTCCTGTGTGAGGGTTTCATTCCCCATTCTCTTGCTAATTCTGAAGGTTTTCAATTAGAAAGCATCTGAAATAACACCAACTTTTTAAATTTGCATTTCTCTGGCTATTGTAAAGTTGTCTTTTCATTTGTACACTCCTACCAGTATTTCCTCTTCTGTGATGGGCTGTTTATATTCTTTGCTTGATTATCTGGGTTATTTATTTCTTATTTTCAGTGTGTGGAGCTATGTGTGTATTATGTATGTTAACATTATCTGTATTCCAATGTATGTTATTAATCTTTTGGTTTATTTGTGTTTTTTGTCATTTTGAAGGTTAATTTTTATTTTGCCAGTTGTGCATAATTTTACATAAAATTCCCATCTCTGGAGATTAATAGTATTTCCATCAGTTTTGGAGAATGGGGATTGTGTTGTATCTAGCTTGAGAATGTTTCCCAAACCACCTTGAGGCTACATAAATATGTTCCTTAATTGCCTTTTAATAATTTCATATTGAACATTTTTATATATAATTCTGATTCTTTCAGAACTCATTTCTCTTTGATATTGTTGTCTACTTTTATTCTCTTCCAAAAGGAAATCCATTTATGCTGTTCATTAAGCAGACAGATATTTTCCATTGGATTTGAGCTTTGTAATGCCATAACCTTAAATGAAAACTTGGGTTGGTTTTGGTGGTGGGCAGAATTGGGAATTCACACTTTTAAGAACATAAACTTAGTTCTGATTTGTTTATTTTTGCTCTGTGATTTACAGGGACTTCATCTGTAACATTCACTGGAAACAGCTATGTGAAATACCGTCTCATGGACAACGAAAACAAATTAGAGATGAAAATGACCATGAGACTCAGAACATATTCTACTCACGCAGTTGTGATGTATGCTCGGGGCACTGACTACAGCATCTTGGAGGTATATTTTGGTATCTCAGATTATGGAAGACTTTAAAAGTATAAATCCATTTTTTTGTTCAGACTGTCCATTTTTTGAAAAGAAACAATAGAGTAAGCAATATGATTGGATTCCACATTGCAACAGTGCATTGACACCTATACAAATTTTAGGCTTTGTAGGGTGAAAAGCTCTTTTCACTTCACAGTAACAGAGATTGACTTCCGGTTTTTACAAGTATTTTTAGGTCATGTGACAGTTAACATTCAAACTCTAAGTGCTATTACATCTTAGGAATGTTATGAGGAGATCCTGCATGGCCTTGACTTGAGAGTTATCTTGCCTACCTTTTTGTTTTTGAAGCATGATTCACTTTTGACTGTTGATATTACCTGATGCTATTTTGGGCTGTTGTTCAGTTAACAGTTACTTATTTGTCATTTTCATACTGCTTTCGGGATGCGTAGTTGGCACTTGAATTTGATGTCCCTAAGAGGGCCGTGTTTGTTACTTTCGTACAGAGAACAAATGAGCATTATTCCGTGGCACTTAGATGCAAGGCATCACTAACTTCCTGCCTTCAGTCTCCAGACATTCCTCTCCTTTTGATGTTTGATCAGAGACTACAATAGAAGATTCTGTGAGACTAATATGAACGGTAATTGTTTCTGTCACAGATTCATAACGGAAGACTGCAATACAAATTCGACTGCGGGAGTGGCCCTGGGATTGTCTCCGTTCAAAGCATTCAAGTCAGTGATGGGCTCTGGCATGCAGTGTCTCTCGAAGTGAATGGAAACTACGCTAGGTTGGTTCTAGACCAAGTCCACACTGCATCAGGCACAGCCCCAGGGACTCTGAAAACCCTAAACTTGGACAACCATGTGTTTTTTGGTGGCCACATCCGCCAACAAGGCACAAGGCATGGGAGGAGCCCTCAAGTCGGTAACGGTTTCAGGGGCTGCATGGACTCCATTTATTTGAATGGGCAGGAACTCCCTTTAAATAACAAACCGAGAAGCTACGCGCACGTTGAAGAATCAGTGGATGTCTCTCCTGGTTGCTTGTTAACAGCTACGGAGGACTGCTCAAGCAACCCTTGCCAGAACGGAGGCATTTGCAATCCGTCACCCACTGGAGGTAGGCTTTGTGATGTCACCATTGTTATGATGTTACACGTGTATCTCTGTCTGTCTGCTTTTTGCTCACATAACATGGTCAGACATTACGGTCAGTATTGGAATTGAGGAGCATACATTATCCAAGAGTGGAGGGGCACTTAGGGTGCTTCCCAGCAACCAGGCTGAAGGGAGCAGTTTCTCTGCTTGCCAGGCTCCTGCCGGCACACTGAGGGGCTCAAGCAGGATGTATTTCCAGACAGGTCTCCAGTGGGGAGTGTGTGGTACTGCACCAGTAAGCCACAGGGAAGCCACAGCCAGCACAGACATTGACCTGGGGGGTGCACACCTAGATCTTCTTCCTCTGGGTATCCCAGGGCTTGGCACACCTGCTAGGCTTGCTGGCTGTAGATGGAAATATGACTTTCCAGAAGGCCTTGAATGCCTCCTGAAGTGTTGCCATACCTGTCTTGAAGCCCTAGCGTGGTGGGTGGGTGCTCTGTGGTTCCTGTGTCCTGGACCCATTGGTTGACGTACCAGTAATTGGACACAGCAACAGAGATAGTCCACATAACTGTCGCAATCTTTACAAAATAAAGAGTCTGGCATTCTCTGTGCTCCTTTGGACAAATTTGATGATCACCTTGCTGAAGTTTAATGACAGTTTGAAATCTTCATATTGTTTTTACATTTACTATTCTCTCATGTAATTGTGAAAAGCTTGTGAGCTGCAAATAATTGAGATGGTAAAGTAAGAAAGTAAGTAGTTAGTGTTGTCAGTCTGTATTATGGTCACCCAAATAAAGGACTTCTTCCTTTATTTATATTTGGTAAATAAATTTATATTTATGTATAAATATGTGTATTTATAATCACTTATATTTATTATATACCGACCCAATAATCTTACATAAGTTAAGAATTAAAGCTAATCATGAGTTCTCTCTTTGGCCCTTTGTGTTTTGGTTATACCAGCAGAGGCGGGCTTGTTGAGACAGACAATGTATTTAACCAGAGGGAATGGAAATTTTACTAGCCTTTAAAGTTTTGGAGAACTAAATCTTCACTTAACACTTGACTTCAAAGTTTAAAACCAGTATATTAAGTCTTACTGCTTGAGTTACTGACTGAGAAGATTTGTTTGTTCCCTTTTGCTAAATCAGGTTATTACTGCAAATGCAGCGCCTTACACATAGGGACTTTCTGTGAGGTGAGCGTCAATCCGTGTTCCTCCAACCCATGCCTTTATGGCGGCACCTGCATCGTAGACAACGGAGACTTCATTTGCCAGTGTCGGGGATTATATACCGGTCAGAGGTATGTGTGCATCCTTCACGTGTTAAGGAATATTTTACATGTAGTCATATATGTAGAAAGTCTGCATTCCTTTGTTGTTTGCTATTTTGTTACATTTATCTGCAGTAGGAATATTCGGTTTATGTTTACCTTTTCCTTACTCGTCAGGTGCCAGCTCAGTCCATACTGCAAAGATGAGCCCTGTAAAAATGGCGGGACCTGTTTTGACAGTTTGGATGGTGCTGTCTGCCAGTGTGACTCAGGTTTCAGGGGAGAAAGGTAACCGGCTTCTTCCCGACATTTGTGTTTGCTCTTCTCTGTCATGTCGCATTGGTGAGCAGACACTGCAGAACTTCATTAATTTGGTTTCTGTTGCTTCAGAATTTAATAGTCTTCCTATTAGTTTGTTATGATTTATCTTTTCACTCTTTAAAATGAAAATATATCGAACAAATGATATTACAGTGCTGGAAAGTCTCTACATCTGGACTTCAGAGATCGTGTTTATAAACAAACAACATCGGGGTTCTTGCGGGCTGTGGGTGTCTGTGGAATGAGTGAGAGTGCCTTCCTTCTAAAGCACACCTGTGGAGTTCGTGTGCCTCTTTCCCTTGGACAGGGATGATAAGGACGTTTTTTCATAATATGCTATAGTTAACATTTATATAGCATCTAGAAACCTTTTTCAACTCTCATCCTTTGTAATCCTTACCATACTCATAAGAGGTGATAGTTATTTTCCAGGGGAGGAAAGTGAGGCACAGAGGTACCTCCTGTATACCTCAGAAGATGCAGGTTTCAGTTCCAGGTACCATTTCACCTTAGACTTTTCACCACTTCTGTTGGAAAAGTTACTCTGTAAGTGCCAAATGCTGTACGTTTAGACAAAACCTTTACCATCAGTCTTGTTGGAAGTCTCTGAGAGTGACCTGCTTGTAGGTGTTTGCATACGGTTTTGTTCCCATGGTTGGAGTTTGGGAATTTTGCCATCCATCACGTAGTCTTTGGTCATAAGTTGACTTTCCTAATTCTAGTCAACTAACACTTAACATATTTGACAAAAATGTCTCAGTAGTCAAACTGTTAATGCCAAGTGAGTGTGGGAGATGGCAGTAGATGCATTTTATTAAAGGAGGAAGGGTTTGAGGAGTGTCCGGTAGGCTGCACAGGTATAAAATATACCCATTTGGAAAGGCAGTGGGGAGGGACTTGTATGTGACCTGTTCTGTTTTCAATAGGAAGAAACATTTAAAAATGGGTAACGTACAGTTTGCTAGCCTTGCATATGTTTAACAGAACTGTCGTATCTCCAAATAGGAACATTTTCTTAGACATTTAATCCTGCCTGTTAGAACAGTTTACAGCATGCCATTTATCCAAATGCGCATTCTGAGCTTCTGAGTCCAAATTAGAAACAAATCAATGTAGAAACAAACCAATGTTTAGCCTGTGAGTTGGGTTCGGTAATCTGTTGAACCCTAAAAAATGGCAGTTAAACACTGGCTTGACATAATGTTTATCTCCCAGATACAAAGTATGGAGCTGAATGACTAGTTACTCCAGGCAAGGTTTGTAGTATTTGTAATCCATGGTGTCATTTTTGGTTGTTACATACTTGGTTTTGTCTGGGTCTGTCTTAATCAGGAGGGATTGTCTTCAGTCTCTGAGTTACAGGCCTGATGTATTCTGACTCACATTGCAGAGGTTTCTCCTTTTCCTTGGCTTTCGTGGCAGGTGTCAGAGTGACATTGACGAATGTGCTGGAAACCCCTGCCGAAACGGGGCCCTTTGTGAGAACACACATGGCTCGTATCACTGTAACTGCAGCCAGGAGTACAGAGGGAGACATTGCGAGGACACTGCCCCCAATCAGTATGTGTCCACCCCATGGAACATCGGACTGGCGGAGGGACTAGGGATTGTTGTTTTTGTTGCGGGGATATTTCTACTCGTGACGGTGTTTGTCCTCTGCCGCAAGATGATTAACCGAAAGAGGAAACACCAGGCTGAGCCAGAAGACAAACGCTTAGGACCATCCACCGCCTTCTTGCAAAGACCGTACTTTGATTCAAAGCTCAATAAGAACTTTTACTCAGACATACCACCCCAGGTGCCTGTGCGTCCCATTTCCTACACTCCCAGCATCCCAAGTGACTCTAGAAACAATCTGGACCGGAATTCCTTTGAAGGATCTGCCATCCCAGAGCATCCTGAATTCAGTACCTTCAACCCCGAGTCTGTGCACGGACACCGGAAAGCCGTGGCCGTCTGCAGCGTGGCCCCTAACCTGCCTCCCCCTCCTCCTTCAAACTCTCCTTCTGACAGTGACTCGATTCAGAAGCCTAACTGGGACTTCGACTATGATAGTAAGAACAGCTTTTTTCATCCCAGTAAAATGCCACTGAAATGAACAGTGAGATGACAAGGTCTGCCACAGCTTCTGGTAGTTCAAGTCCAAATCTGGAGTCTTCGTTAGTGATAAATCTGCTCAAATTCTGAAGACTTCTGGTACGATTTGGAATTTTTTTTCCATGGCCTTCACCCCTGGCTGATTGTGGTGGCTGTGATGTTATTTTAATTAAGGAATTGAATCCGGTTGTGATCATTTCCTGTATGCAATTGATATGGGTTCTTGGCTATAATTTTGAGGGCTTTTAACAACAAAAATTGCGAGGGCATTGGCATGATAGGAAATTTTTTTAAAACATGGCCAGAGGAAGTGACAGTATTTATATCAGTGGCCTAATGTACACCTGACTTTCAAAAAGCTATACGTGCCATTCAAAATTTTAATTTCCCATATTGTCTGATAATATAAATGGGCAGGTTTATAGAGAATTTCTATTCTGTGAATCTGCAAGAACAGTTGTAGGTTTTTTGTTTGGGTTTTTGGTTTTCTATTTTGTTTTCCAGATATTTCTCTCTCTCTTTTTTTTCTTTCCATTGTTCTTTTACTAAGTACATCCCAGGCAGTCTTTTGGTAACACTTACTTTCTGTCAGGAAACAGCAGTGGCCTGAACAGAAGCCTTGGGCATGGAGCTTACTCTTTGTCATCAATTCCTTTCAGCTAAAGTGGTGGATCTGGACCCCTGCCTCCCCAAGAAACCTTTGGAGGAAAAGCCTTCGCACCCGTACAGTGCCCGGGAGAGCCTGTCCGAGGTGCAGTCCCTTAGCTCCTTCCAGTCCGAGTCATGCGACGACAATGGTGAGTACGCAGAGGTCTGACGTGCTGGGTCCGCTTGCTTGCTACTCACGGCCGTGATGAGGTGATGTGTAGTTGCTCCAGATGCCGTGTTAGGTCTCAGACAGTTGGCATACTGCACTCGGGGCCACTGCTAAACAATATACATACCTGCATGAACGTCTGCTGGGGGAAATACTTCATATGTTCTTAAGGGATAGGTATTTGAACTGTAGCTGCCTGTCAAAATTAGGGAAACAAATAGAATTAATTGACAGATGCTGTCTGATTGGATACTTTCACATTGACTTTTTTCCCACAACACTAAATAGTACAGAGGTTTTGTGGGGTTTTCTAACTCCTTGCAATAACTTTCTTGAGCATGCCCCCAACCCCGGGTGCACGCGCACACACACACACACACATCCCTAAGAGGAGACCCAGTAGTCTGAAATGGTCAACTTCAGAAGCTCCTTTGGTGTTACAAGGTCTTATTTGTCTCTTTCCTGACTCCTCCGCGGCCCCAGCTCCCACTTGGATCAGAGCGTACTGACTGAGAACACACTTTAAGAGATTACTAGTAAGTTTGATTATATTTCTAATGAAGAAAGTTGGCAGTGGGATCTTTGATGCCAGTTATGTGTATCTGATTCCCTAGGGTAGATTGCATTGATAACCAGCTCCACCATATTAACACATACCACAATACTGAATATTTTCAATAGTTAGTAACAGAAGAAAGTGAGTTTTCTCTAGCGTCTCAGAATTAGTAAGTTTGTAATATTTTTTGCATAAAAATGTAGAATGTTGAACATTACAAATATTTTATTGTTGGAAAGAAATAATCCACTGATAATTATTTGATTGCCTCTAAATCCAGAATAATATAGTCCATACTAGTATTTTACAGAGTCCTTTTCCAGAGTAAAGATGATCATAAGTATATTCCATTCATTTCTGATTTCAAGCATGTTATGTATATATCAAAGTATACCTAGGCTTATTTTTTACTGACAGAGTATATGAACTAGCTTTGCTTATTAAACCAATAAAAAAATGGAATTATTTCTTTCATTAAAATTAATTCTAAAATGTTAGTGTTCCCAGCTTATGCAATAATTTATATTTTGACCCCTAAATGCTTTTCATAAGTTCATTTCAGAATTTTGTCAGTATTTTATTTCTTTTTCTAGATATTTTCCTTGAAATATAATTCTTCTGAATACTCCTAATTCCTTTTAATATACTTACAAAAAGTAATTGCCAGATAATAATAAGAAAAAATATATATCCAAGAGTTTTTGTATTTTAATCTTTATCATAATTTTAATCATTATCAGTCATAAGGTTAAAGTCTATACTAAGAGTCTATATTTAAATTTTATTGTTAGCTTTCTAAGGCTGTTGTAACAGATTGCCACAAGTATAGTGGCTTAAAATAAAACAAATTTATTATGTTCTGTAGTCTAGAAATCCAGCACTTGTCTCAGGCTGAAATTAAGGTCTTCAGGCCTGTTTCTTTCCTGGAGGTCACAGGGCAGAATCGTTTCCTTATGTTTTCCAGCTGCTAGAGCTGCCTGCGTTCCTCAGCTTCTGGCTTCCTCCTCCATCTTCCCAAGACAACATTGCGTGTCACTTTAGCCACAGCTGGAAAGACTCTCCCCTTTTCAGGACCCTTGCAATTACGTTGGGCCCAGACAGATAGCTCAAGAGAGTTCCCCCTCTCAAGATCCTTGGTTCTAATCACATCAGCAGAGTCCCTTTTGCCAGGGATGGTAACATATTCAGAGTCCCGGGTTTAGGGCACGGACATCTTTGAGGGCCATCTTTCTGCCACCCACATGCATACATATTTATCTTGGCATGGATGCTTTAAAACAGTCTGATACACAGATGAAAACAGAATTTACATGGGACGCAGCCAGGCAAACAGTCTATATTTCTCTGCTGGATGTTAGCTCACCAGCTGTTAGCCCATCTCCAAAAAAAGCAAAAAGAAATTTGAGGTAGGAGTACATAGAACAGAGACAAAGCCATTGTTGTATTTTTGTTACATGTTCTTCATTGTATAGATTTTTAAATTTTTCTTTTTCTGGGAACAGTGTACATGTCATTAAATGGACCCAGAAAATTGGCTTAGCCAAGTATTTTAGTTTTCAAATGTGCAGTCTTTTGCCTATGAAATGTTAAAATAAGGATTGTTTTGTTATAACTTGATCCATATTGTAATTGTGAAAAAACTTACAGCTAAAAAATAACTTTCCTAAATTACAGTGTAATGTGGTTACTTTATTCTTTTGATTAATAACAACAAATATATAGCTTGGTTTAGAAAAATCTCTGAGACAGATAACTAACAGAATGAGTACAATGGTCATGCATATATTACATAGTTACGTTGAAGTATTCCGTTCACATTTTTAAGTTAGGTAGAAATGATTAAAGAAATCCTGTTTAATGCACTGTCCTCTAACCGCAGATTTTCCTAATTTACTCCTTTGTACCTCTTCACAAGCTTCCATAGTGACAGTAATACACCTTGTCAATGCTGTAGTTGACACGGTGAATAAAGAAGGTATAGTCGTGTGTGCTTTTTGTCTGTTTATTGTGACTGTATGTCGCTAGTGTGCTTTTGCTTATCGTAGTGTTATAAAAAATCACTTGTGGCTTTAAGGGGGTCCAGTACTTTTATTTTGGGCAGCATGTATATTCATAATCCAGATACATTGCATAAATATGTTTATATATGTTATGTCTTTGTTAATTTTTTTACCATCCATAGTGAATTTATAGACCTCAGAAGGACCCCACAGGATCTTGACATCCTGCCTATATGTGGCACATTATTAAGAATTTTAGAAGTAATACTACCTAAAAAAATTGTAATATTAAAAAATGGTCTTCATATCAATGGAAACAAGACCAAAAAACACAGCTTTTATAATTACATATAACTGACCTTCCCTTTTGGATTTTCCCGAGTGTGATCCAGGAAAATGATAGAAGATGGAAGAAGTTATATTTTCATATATATGGTTTAGAGAAAATGATGTACTTTGAAGCTTTATCTGTCCAGAATAGTAAGAAAAGGCATTAACTCCCTCCCTTAAATTATTTTAAATTAAATTAGCCCTTTATTCATGCACTGAAATTTGAGTAATCACATGTGAGTAGATCTGGGTTGGGCCCTGAGAATTTGCATTTCTACCAAGTTCCCAGTTAATTCTGAAGCTGCTGGTCTAGGAATCATACTTGGAGACCTGTGGGCATAGGCTTAAGAGTACATAAAGCTTAGAGGGTCCTCTTTGCTAGGACATACACATTGTCAGCCTTAAAGTGAGAAGAAGGATGTTTTCATGCTAGATTTGATGGTGTGCACAGGGTTCAGCGTTACTGCTGGTGAGTTACTGAATATACTTATTTTCCGAAGAACAAGAACCATCTCTTTGGTGGTTAATTATAAAGTAATCTATATTTTGTCTGGTGAATGTTAGTTTTAACATGATGAGATTCTAGTATCTTAAATATTAATGGATTTTTTAAAAGCAGCATTGAAACCATTCATTCGTTGCAGCCGCCTTCATTGAAAAATCTACTTGGCATATTTAAGAAATAGATATCAGCTTTAAGGTTGAATGCTACCTTAAATTTCCAGAATTATTGAATACCTATACTTATGATAAAGGTTGTCTATCCTTTTAGAAAAGGAATTCCAGCATTTTTAGTAGACTTTTTTTTTTAATTCTGTAGCTTACATCCCAACTAAATACAGGCTTACTCAGTTTTTAGAACTACTACAGTCTTTCCAGTTTATTTAAATTCCTAGAAGGGAACCACCATATATTAACTTGTTACAAATTACTTTGTTACATGGGTTTTCAAGAACGTTGTAGAATACACAGAAAACATTGGCCTTAGATAGGAGATCACAAAAGTGACCAGACTTCCCCCACGACTACCAGTTTCACAGTAGTAAGAGTCATGCTGGTAGCTACCAGGGGGTGCTTGACCTCCGTGATCTGATTAAGTCGAGCAAGCAACCCGCCTAGGGTCACGTGGCCCTTGCTGATGGTGGGGCTTACATTCTCTTTCTCTGACATCAGCCTAGAGTTTTTCTATAAAATGAGAATCCTGAAGGAGCAAAGGTAATTACACATTTAGGGTGGGGAACCAGGCCAGCCAATGGTCTTCTCAAAGAAGGTGAGCAATGTAAATATAAAATCATACTCAACACAGGCAAGATTTGGAGAGATTCTCTTTCATTTCTCTTTCTCATCTCTGAATTTAATGTACATTTAAAGGCTACAATGTGTGGCAAAGTATGTGTGTCTTGTGTAGCTTCAGATATATTTGGATTATCACCTAAGTAAGCTGATGCTAAGTCTTAGATAAAAATGATTTTGTAATATTTCTCAGTAGCATGAAGGTGTAGTTTTTAAATTTCTTTATTAATTTACACTTTCCTAGAGCCTACAGGCTTTAATTACTCCTAACAGAATTCTGTGTTCTCAGGTTTAGATGGCCAGAAACAAGGAAAAGAAAGTAAATAAAGTTTAGAGTTTCCTGGCAAAGTCTCTAGTGTATCATTTATCCTTTTCCTCTGCTCCTGTGTCCCGTGCCATTTGTGCTACATGAATTTCTCAACCATTTGGAATTCCGTAGGTGTTGGCTTAAAGGCATGGTCCACGGCTGACTGGGCCTTTATAAACAGTTTACATTGTGTTATATATTTACCTTTATTGCCTTTTCAGGGGTCTGTTTTAATTATAAACATTTTCTTTTCTCTCTACTCTGCCACCAAGAGTCTTTGGCTGCTCCTGACCTCAGCAAATCAAGAGGTGACTTATGCATGCCAGTTGTGCGTTGATATCCACTAAACAAAACTTGATAGTGGTTTGCAAAGCTGACACGCTTCACTTGTTTGCTCAGTGGTGTCGCAGTAACTAAGTACAGAGTTGTCTATGTGCTGCATCTAAACGTGTACTGCCTCACCTTTTCTGTCTGTCAAAGGAGGTCAAGAATCCTAAGGGGGGAAAAAACTGCCCAAATTGGAGGTTGTTTTTCCCCCCCAAAAGTAACAAAACTTGATTGTTCTAGTCAATCAAAAATTTCATTGCTTATTTTTCAATATTTGATTGCATTTTGCTTGATTTGGAGGCATGCTCTTTTTTTAATGTAGTTTTTCTTAGGGCGAATGAAAAGTAGCACAATTTTTAATATTCTTATTACATTATCATAAAGGAGATTCATTTTTTGAACTTCAGCTTGTTAAAGGTTACTTTTACTGTTTTAAAGAGCTGCTTTGATTAGTATTTTTGTAGTGACAAGTAGTCAGTGCAGATCAAGTGGCATTCGCTATTTCACTAACTAGAGGCTCCTTTCTGAAAGGACAAAACTTCTTTATTGATATCCTAAGACTGGACTAATACTCTTCATGTAAAGCAGTGGGTTCTCAGTTCAAGAAGGAAAGCTAAAAGGATGATTGGAATCGTTGGTAGTGAAGTGCATGCAACGTGGATGCTAGCACACCTCTTCTGTTAAAGCTCGTTTTGTTTCCTTGAGTGTTAGATACTTGACACTGTGAGGCCACATTTTAGAAACAGAGCCTAGTTCACAGAGGCTTTCAAAACTGGGTAGGGGCAGGGGGCTGTCTGAGGGTTTCCAAATGGCTGAACCCCGAAATAGTGTGTCTGTGAATTTGCATCTGTGTGTGTTCCACTGACCTTATTCCAGCGCAGATGCTGGGGAGAAAACACGTTGAAATCTGATGTTTTCTTTTCCACCAAGGGTATCACTGGGATACATCGGATTGGATGCCGAGTGTTCCTCTGGAAGATATACAGGAATTCCCTAATTATGAGGTCATTGATGAGCAGACTCCCCTGTACTCAGCAGATCCAAATGCCATCGATACAGACTATTACCCAGGAGGCTACGACATCGAAAGTGACTTTCCACCACCCCCGGAAGACTTCCCCGCACCTGATGAACTGCCCCCGTTGCCTCCAGAATTCAGTGATCAGTTTGAATCCATACACCCTCCCAGAGACATGCCCGCTGCGGGCAGTCTGGGTTCCTCATCCAGAAACCGGCAGAGGTTCCACCTGAATCAGTACCTGCCCAATTTCTATCCCGTCGATATGTCTGAACCTCAAAAGACAGGCGCTGGTGAGAATAGTACTTGTAGAGAACCCTACGGCCCTTTCCCTGCAACCTATCAGAGAAACTTTGACGGCCCCGCTGTAGAAAATATGCCCATGTCTGTGTACGCCTCCACAGCTTCCTGCTCGGACGTGTCGGCATGCTGTGAGGGGGAGTCGGAGGTCCTGATGAGTGACTACGAGAGTGGAGACGACGGCCCCTTTGACGAGGTGACGCTCCCGCCACTGGACTCGCAGCAGCACACGCAGGTCTGACGCGCAGACCCCCCCCCCCCCAAGTGCCTGGACTTCCGCGAACCCGGAGACCGACGGAGACGGTCCTCTGCGCCGCTCTCCCTCTGCGAGCTGAGGTGCGTGGCTGCGCTCAGACCCCACGCCTCTGGCCGCGCCAGCCATTCCCCGCGTCCGCACCTGCTGTATCTGGATGAGATGGACGTTGGCCCTGCCATTTCTGAGCACCTTTCCGTATTCACATTCGTCTCTGTTAAAGTAATGAAGCAAAAATCAGCCCTGCCATCTTGTTAGCATGATTCATGTATTTATATAGATTTGATTATTTTAATTTTCCTGTCCTCCTGTCCTTTTTTTTTGTAAATTTTATGTACAGATTTGATTTTTTTTTCATAGTTTGAACTAGATGTCCAAGGTACTTTGTGCATTTGCTTTTGACCGAATTTTGGTGGTGTTAGTGTCATTACCTAGCACCCTGATTTTTTAATATAACCAGGGTTTCACTATATGTCCTTTTCCACTGAAGTATGACATTTCATGAATACATTTCAATATAGTCATTCATTTCTAATTGTACATAGGATGAGGAAAGATCTCATGTCTTCAATGGGTTGCTGTATTTTAGACTTATAAACATTTTTCATTATTGGAAAGTGTAATGGGGACCTTCTGCATTCCTGTTTAGAACCAAAACCACCGTGACACAGTTTTTATAGTGTCTGTATATTTGTGATGCAACGGTCTTGTAAAGGTTTTTACTGAAAACTACCATTAGCCAGTCTTTCTTACTGACAATAAATTATTAATAAAATACTTTAGTGTTACTGCCTCTTTTTCCTCTGCATTTATACTCTTGTTCTGGATTCAGTTAATGAATTGAGAAAAAAAGGACAGATGGACGAAAGGATGGATATAGATAGCTCTTTGTGGCTTGTTTGTGAAAAATTTTCCAGGCGCCAAAATTAGGCTGTATTTACAGATGTAGCCACTAGGTGGCAGTACGTGACTATGCTGATGGCTCAGAACTAGAGGTATAAAGGTAAACGGCGCTCGTTAAATATAATAAATAATTTTATAACAAACTTCCGAAAACTTTCCTTTCATACATTTTTTTATTTTATTACTGTTTATTGACCATATTTAAATGCTTCTATGGTTTTTCACCTATGACTTATGTAAAAGCAAAGCCTATATGAAACATTTTACCTTTCTGTTGTCAAAGAACACATCCATCCTACTTCTTTATGATTTAATGTGAAATCCAGAAGCTATTTTCCATCGGTATTTACACAGTCAAATCCCATCTATCCATCCAACAAATACTTATTCAGTATCTACCATGTTCCAGACACTGATAGGAATTACAAAAAATAGAGCGTTCTTAGAACTTTGGAAAAGACCCTTTCTCCCTGGTAGTAAATGCCTTCTTTATTTTATCAAATGATAATTATATATGTAGATTAAACATGAAAGAAAGTTAAAATATGTATAACAGGAAAACAGCATATTTATGCACTCTACCATAACCACTTAAAACTCTTTAGGCTGTTTTCCTCATTTTTCCTTCCATATATTTCAGTGTATATAATTATTTCTTGAGTCACCAATTTAAGGAATTGCCTATTTATTCAGTATGATGATAAAGGAAGTCCATGGAACCAAACAAACCTCCATTACTCTTGTTTCTCTCCCATTAGTTACAGCATAATTTTCAGATTATCCACATATAATGTTCTCATTATTTTGATGATAATGAATATTCACTGCTGAGCTAAGTAGTATATGATGTTAATTTCTATGTACTTTTCAACTTGCTCTTTTTCTTAAGCAATAATAGCCTTAGGTTTTCTTCTGTTTTTTTTTAATTTGTGGCTCTTTTGTTAATTCTCTCAAGAAATATTTTTGATCACCTACCCTATAGTCTACATTAGGAAATAAAAATTCCTAACCTTGGATTTTACATGATTATGGGAGTGGCAGGGGGAGATGGCCAATAAGTACAGTACAGCAGCATATGGAGTGGGGTACTAAAGAGAAGAGCTGGTATTTGAGTAAAAACCTGAAGTTGATCAGAGAGACTATTTGGGAAAACAGCATTTCAGGCAGAGAGAAGAGGTAATATAAAGCCCAAGACTGGAAAGTCAAAAGAGGGGAGGCAAGTGCGGACTCTCAGAGTTTTGCATAATCCCTCTCAGTACATAGTCAATCTATTAGAAAATCTTTGCCGATAGCTATAGGTCTTTTCTTTGAGTAATCTCAGTTTCTCCAGAGGAGGGACCTCCCATGTCCTGCTTGGGACACATTGTTGCTCTTATTTGACTGTTGGCTAGGTGAGACAGGGTTTTACCACATACCTAGTTCCCCAGCTCTTGGTTTTGGAAACCTTCTGCTCCTTTCTCTTTGCCATTGTCCCTGAGTCTGCTCGGGATAGACCTGAGCATCTAGGGTCTTAACATGTGGACAACAGACAGGCTGTGCCCCCTGGTTTCACCCCATTCCTCATCCACTCTCCAGTGCGCATAACATTTGGTTGCTGTCGCCCTCTACAGGCAGTGAGGTCTGATTGCTTCCCCGCTGAGGCAAGATTTATCACTCCGTCTGGTCCACTGTCACATGCTATATAGTGTGGTTAAAGTTAACAATACCTCTTACTTGCACTGGAAATGGAATTGGTTTTTCACTTTTCTCCTCTTTCCCTCTTTTGGATTTTCAAGAGAAGAAATTGGGCAGAAATACAGTACTCTGCCATCTTAAACTGGAAGTCTGGAATATGCTCTAAACCATGGGTATATTAGTTACCTATTGCTTGAAAGCAAATTACCATAAATGCAGTGGCTTTTTATTAGCTCCAGTTCTGTAGCTCAGAAGCTCAGACATGGCATGGCTAGGTTCTCTGCTCAGTCTCATTAGGCTGAAATGAAGCTTTCAGCTGGGCTGCCGTCTCATCTGAAACTTGGGGTCCTCGTCCAGGCTCACATGGCTGTTGGCAGTATTCAGTCCCTTGAGGTTGGTCATAGAACCAAGGTCCCTGTTTTCCTGCCAGCTGTACTCCCGAGGTTCCTGCTTTCTCACTAGCTGTGCCTGCTTCCTTGACACCTTCTGACTCAGGTTCTAGCTGCATGACCCTCTCACAACATTGTAGTTCACAGCCTGAAAGCCAGTAGGAGAATTTCCCTCATGCTTCCAATCTCTGATCTCAGGACCCCGTCTCTTCTTTAAAGACTCACCTGGTTAGGTCAAGCCCACCTAGGATAATCCTTCTGGCTAACTTAAAAGTCAGTTTTGATAGTAACCTGCTCATGGGAATTACCATCACATTCACGAGTCTTACCCACACTCAAGAGGGGCATTAACACTGTGTACCCCCACCCCCAGGTGGAAGTCTGTATTAGAAGTCTACCTACCATGATTGGCACAATTCATTGTTTTGTTTTTACAATACTTTGACCTTCTAAAATATTACACAGACCACATTTTAACTGAAGACTATTTGCTTTTTATTTTACTTTCTGAATTACAGCATCATCTCAAACTAATTAGAAATGACTAAACAATGTACCTGAGGTCTGAAATGAAAATGACTATTTAGACTTAAAACAAATTAGATGAATTAGCACTCGACACTTTTAGTATAGAACAATCCAAGCAGCCACATAGAACTAGTATGT
Organism: Smutsia gigantea; assembly: GCA_032199065.1. Classification (NCBI taxonomy): domain Eukaryota; kingdom Metazoa; phylum Chordata; class Mammalia; order Pholidota; family Manidae; genus Smutsia; species Smutsia gigantea. The sequence continues at coordinate 51,336 of JAVSCE010001198.1, forward strand.
GCTTGTCAACTTTTTTCCTGAAGACTGTTTAGCTACATATCCCTTGGCAGACAGAAGCCAGTCCGTCCATTTCCCCTAACTAGATTTCATTTTGATTGTTTGCTGGTTGTCCATTTAAAATTCCCTTAGAAAAGCCAGGTGCCTTAGAAAATTCTAGTGCATCAGTATTTTTGGACACTGCTAAATGTCATTTCCACCTGGATTCTGTGTTTCATATATTTTTAGTAATACATTTGTATTTGGGAACCACGCTTGTGTCACATTCTCTGTGTGCTACCCATTGGGGAGGGGGAATGCTAGCATTACTAGCATTTGAACTTTAAAATTTCAATTTATGACTTTTTTAGAGGTATATGTGTGTGTGTGTGATGGGAAGAGTGAGCTGACTTGGTAATTGTGCTGTGTCACATTCATTTTTTTGAGTGTGAGGAGCTTTCACACTAATCTGCTGAAAACAGAGCCTTCCTAGGGCCAAAAGACATAGAGGGACTTTCCAGAAGCTGTGTTAGCCTTTTTAGGTTGCTTCTAATTTGTGAAAGCAGGAAACTGGCCACCTGAGTTTCCCTGAATGTTCCCAAAGAAACTAGGAAATGCAGGGTGAATTGTCAAGCTGTGGTGGTCGAGGAAGGGTGCATCAGAACGCTCACTGTTAAAGGAATAATATGAATTCAAAAGCTTAAAGCTTTGTTTAGTCCCTTTAATGAATACACTAGATTAAGTTGTAGGGAATCAGTGCCTTGAATTGCCAAAATGACCTGTCAGAGAATTTTGCCTACCACTGTTTGCTGGTCATTAAAACACAAATTAGTAGGTATGGTGTCAACAGAGATTGCGAGAAGTTTTGAAGGCTTCAGTTCTTTCCCTTGTGATGTCTGCATGTAGGGAAACGTAGCCGTTGGAAGGAAGAGGGCAGGGCGTGCCACGTGTGCCAAGCAGAAGTCGACCTGCTGGGTACTGAGACCCTCCTGTGTCAAGGGAGCTTTCAAGAGTTGGACGTGAGTAACTTAAAGATTGTGATAATATATAGAATATATAGCTGCTTGTTAAAGTCTGGTAAATAAGATGAGAATATTGCTGAAGGAGCACTCCTCATGTAACCTATTGGCACATTAAACAAGAAAGTATATGGGTGTATCCATTCTTGCACCATCTCACAAATATTTATTGAACTTTTACTACATGCCATATACTGCCAGGCTCTAGCACACTCCGCAGTATACCTCTTCTTGGTTTCCTCCAATCAGTAGAATAAAATTTTCTTAATATGTTAAAACATCTTAACATAAGCATTGTGAGATTTGAAACAAGCTTGTTGATTTTAGTGATTAGTCAACTCCAAGAGGGCAAAAGCACACACTTCCCTCCACAGCTGCCTTTCAGCATTTCTGCTCCCAGGGGAAGAGGCAGAACCAGCAGCCACAGTGACCTGACAATCCCGGTCAGACACAGTTTATTTCTGCTCAAATCATCACCAGACAATATTGGAACGGGCCTCCCTGTTTTCATTTTGCCATTCACCTCATAAGGAGAAGGTCTTTTGAAATGTCTTGTATATTTTAATTAAAAAATAATAGAAGGCATCTATACTGTATTCCCAAACATGTAATTTACAGGTATATGGAGTAGGAATGAAATGATCACTTCAGACACATTTAAGATTTCTGGAATTCCATCCATCTAACATTTAAAAATTAGCCATTCTATAAAGCACTTTTTTTTGGTGCTAAAAAAGTAAAAAGCTTTTGGAAAAGTACAGCATTATAATGCTATCACCCAGAAACCAACACATTATCAGTTTGTGTGTATAACCTGATCTTACCCTCTGAGTGTGCTCTGATTTGCAAACTTGATACCTTGCATCCATTTTTGCACCCTGCCTTTTCCACTTTATAAATGATCCTTTTCAGAAAATGCCTCTTGAAAGAGCTGCATAATATTTCACGGTTTGGATGTATGGCTTGGTCATTTATTTTGCTGCTTTTTAAGATACTTTCCATTTTCACAGCAATACCAACATTAGCATCTTTGTGTAATTATTTCTGCTCCGCTTCTCTGGACAGGTGGGTCACTTGTGTTCAAAGTATTGCATATAACAAAATTCTCAAGACAACATAGAAGGTGGCACTTTCACAGGCAGAGCACTTACCTTTCCTTACCTTTGCTGTCGGGCTGGGCTGTGAGGTTTCTGTGAAAGTGGTTTTCCTGCCTTTGCCGTATCACGATGTATGTAGAGGTGATGCTATTTATGTGGCACAGTGGCATGGAGGGTCTAGGGGCTCCAGCTGTGTTTCATGAAGGCTGGGCTCCTCCCAACTGCCCAGAAGGCTGGACGGTCAACCTCTCTGTGCAAGGAATCTGATACTGAGAACCCTGGAAAACTACTGTCTTTTCTTGTGACACTAAAAAATAAAGTCTAGACAAGAACGAGATCATCTTCATAAAATTAGCTTTAATTTTGATTCAATTCCAGCAACTTCATCTAAATGGAGCATTTGGATTTGTGATGTATCAAACCTAGAAATGAGCCCCTACTCTCCATCCATCTCCCCAGTCTTGGTTGAGTTGATGGGTTTCCCTTCGGCCACAGTCCCCACTGAATCTGGTCGGGAACTTTCTGAAGGTCAGTGAGAGCCGCCCCTTCTTTGGCAGGCTGGCATTCTGTGCGCTTTCTGATTGCTCTTCATCAGAGGCATTAGGTTCACTTTCAATTAGTGCAGCAGCTGAGAGAGAGAGCTGTTTGTTAGAATTTTATTTCCTCCCTAGCAGTTCACTGCCTCTACTGCAAACTGAATGAGCCACTTGAAAAGAATGACAAGTTTTTTTTTTCCCCTCTGCTTGTGTGAACGCTTAGGTAATTAATGCCCTTGTCACTGTGCTGTTGGAAAGTGTGGCCCTAGAAGAGGCTACAGTCTCAAATGATGCTAGACAGAGAGAAGAAAGAAAATGTGTAACATTTGAATGAAAATGTCACTGGACCAAATATATCTTATAAGAGCTAATGGTGAAGGGTCTACATAAAAACAAAAAGATAAATATGAGCTCTGCGATTCTAAATCAGCCATTATCCAATTATCTCAAGGGATAAAATGAAATTCTCAAAATGTCTAATGACTACTGCCTCCATTCATTTAATGTTTATGGATACTACCTAACAGCTTTAGGATAAGGGCAGAGTATAGGAAAAGGAACGAGTACTTTGCCCATGTGTCAGGCACCCCTAATGCTTGTCAAAGATTTAGAAGCTTAGTTCCACTGCATTGCTAAATTTGAAATGTTAGCCATCCTCCAAGTTAGAGTAACAGATTTTTAAATGATGCTCTTGTGCTTTGTGTTTTTAGATTGCTACTTTCAGTGAGTATTTTCTCCTCTTTCACAGGTAAGTATACTTTAAAGTCAGTGTTTTATGTGAGGATGGACAAAAATCAGATTTTACTCATAAACTTTATTAAAAACACAAACTCCTTTAAACTGAATATTCAAAATGCAAAAAGGTTCTCCAACTAAAAGCTTTTATTGGATTGAGATTGTTTTTAATAATAATAAGCTCTAAAATTCTGAGTTTTTACTTCTAATGAAGAATTTCAAAAAATTTTTAAATACCTTGGGGTCCTTAAAAACTGCAATCCTTACATTTCATTTTGGTGCCATAGTTTTCAATTATACCACACCTCTGGAGATGTCCCCCCACTGAATGCCAAGGCTAGACCTGTTCTTTACTAGAATAACAACAACAGTAAACATTGTTGCATCTATGCTCCATTGTGTATTCTAGGAGCTGTCATAACCCTTCCAGCTGTAGTGTGGGGGAATATCTATTGTTATCATCATCATCCCCATGTCATTTAAGAGCAACCGACAAGTGGTACAGCCCCATTCAACCCTGGGGGTTTGACACCAGAGCCCACTCTCCTTACCAAGACCTCTGAGGCCCTGCTTCACTCAGGGGGGATGTTCCAGGTCTGGACTGGAATCGTCATCCACACACCTGCTTAGGTAGCCATGAAAACCTTCGGGTTCAGTCAGGGTTGTGGGCTGTGAACCAATACATTTAATAAAAACGAACTATGAGGTTTAGCCGTCTTTTCTCCCAACTCCTAGAAGTCTCTAGTGTATATATAATGTTAATGCTGGAATAACAGTTATGTGCTTGGAGTAACACAGAGTAAACAAAAATCAGTCAGTTTGCCTATTTACTCATGAGTTTTCTGTTTGTGACCTCAAAACTAAAGTAGCCTGACTCTTGATTCAATCCTGTGTATCTGAAGAACCTCAGCAGGACAGTAACTGGGGGGCAGAGGGATTAATTTTAAGTAATTTGCAGTTAAAGACGGAATAGCAGACACAGCTCCTCCCCTCCACCCCTCCCGGATTGCTGATGCTCTCATTCCTGCACAAAAGGAAACACGGGCATAGAGGGAAACCTTCATGTCGTTCGGTCAACATGTATCGTAGAGACAGGGTTGCGGTGCCTCCAACTGGGAACGTTAAAGCAGTCAGAGGAGCAAAGAAAAATAATTTACATCAGGAACTCTCTGGTGTCACAGTTAAATCATTTGTCACCTGTTAATGGAGCTCCATTTAATGTGGTCTTTTCCACTACACACACACTCACACACATTCACAAACACACACACACACCGCCATTTCAGATGCTTTATTTATTTTTTGTAGTAAAACCTCTTATTTACACAATCGTACTTCTCGCGTTATCCATGTTCTAACTTACTTAAATTTCTCCAAAGTGCTCCGTCAGTATTTGCTGTGAAATCGCCTGTGGAATGCAGGCTGGAGTCCTGAGACAAGGGGGTGGAGGCCCCCCTAGGGAAACATGATTCCCACAGATCTAATGGACTGAAGTCCCAAAGTACGGGCTTAAGATGACCTCCTAGTCCTGCCAGAGAGGAACTCACGGCTCACATTTAATGTTACCCCGAGGAAGAACCAAGCTTTTCAAATCCTGGATAAGTCTCTGTTGCTTTAAGCAGTAGGAAAATCCTCAACGACGATGGGCTATGGGGACCTCTGCTCGTCTCTGTTCGAGCTCCCCTTCATCATCGTTTTATTTCAATATAGCAGATGATATTCAAGTTTATGTCTTTGATTGTAGCACTTTTCCCTAGATGATGGAAAAAATAGAGGTGGTGTAATGTATTTAGCTCTTGTGTCTGGTAATTCTTTTTAGGGGCAGCAACTACATTTTATAACGAAATTAAGGAGGCAATTTCTCACCTTTACACGCAAAATTGATTTCGCTCCACCGCTCTGCACTGATGGACAAGGCTCCCTGTCTGATGTCAGCCTTACTCCTTTTCCCGCATTTGGACATGGACATTCCCCTCATCTTGAAATGGAGCCACATGTTTCTTCCCTGCCTGTCTAAATTGTTACACAATCCTGCAATTTAGGGAGAAGTTTCCTCTTTTTTTTTTTTTTTTTTAGTTTTAGGCAGCTGTTCATGTCAGCCTTGCTACTAGAAATGTCGTCATAAGGCACACCTTGGAACTTGACCGTGATCATTGGCAGTTTTTTTCTGTGTTCTCAGCTTGCCTCTCAAAGACCCTAAGTGACATGAATAGAGAGCCTGGTGCCTCCAAGTGGGGCTGCCCTGGGGTCGGCGGGCCTCTCTGAATCAGAAGGGGAACCTCAGGACTTCCTGACCAAAGCAGCCCCTCACTGGCCAGTTCCAAGACCAGGTGGTTTGTTTCCTTAACAAGCACCTGCCTTCGCCTGTATTCCCCTGATTTCCAGCAGAATTATGGCTTACTTTTATTTTAGAACCACCTCCACCATGATGCCTGGAGTAGGCACATTACCAACCTGCTTTGTCATGTATTTTTATGCACATCAACAAGAAAAACTTGAACTATTCCTAATATTCCTCGAACTACTCATTTTCTTCTGTCAGCAATACTTTATTTGGATTGGTATGAAACCTTGTGAATGGCACCTAGTAATAGTAAAATATTATTTATTTATGGTATGTCTAGCTCTTGAAATTAGGTTCATGTGTATTTAGTAAAAATACACATACTCTAAATGTAAATTTTTGAACTGTATTGTCTTACATCTTCCGGGTACCTAATGTAGTGGTCTTCTTACAGCAGGCGAGCAAATAAAATCCCTATTAACGAACCTAGCATTGCAACATAAAAATTCTTTGAGGGAAAAACATATTTCTTCTTGCTGTTGACTGGATAAATATAGAAGAAAATGTCTCATGACTTGAGGGTGACAAATGCATTAGAAATCTATTCGTCTGACAAAGCAGATGATATGATGAAAGACATGATTTCATAGAAATTGTGTTATCTTAAAGCCACCAGACAATAACGGATTCGCTTACTCTCCCATTTTATTTGACAAGTGATTGTTGGTGTCTCCTGTACGCCTGATACAGTGTTCAGTACTGGGGATGCAACCACGAACAAGCCTCAACTCCAGCTTCACGGGCTTGAGGTGGGATTCCAACCAGAAAATAGAGAGGTACGGTAGGGCATGTGGTAAGTGTGCGGAGAATGGACTTCGAGTGGACTGTGGGACCAAGAAGGAGGAAGGCAGAGCCGAGGCTGAGGGATGCCCTCCTGGCCAGGTCAGAGACAGAGCAGGGCAGGGAAGGAGGGTGCGTGCAGAAGGAACACGTGGGAAGCCGGGAGAAAGGGGGTGGGGTTTGCGGAACTAGAGAAAGTTCACGGGGTCAGTGAGCGGAGCAGTGCCCTGGATGAGGGATCCGACTGCCAGGAAGGTCAAGGATGGGACGGCCCAGTTAGGGAAGGCCAGGGCAAACTTGGGCAGTTTAGCTTGATTCCAGGCAGCAGCAGCAGCAGTGGGAATCCACTGAAGGGCGGCCACGGCATCCGGTTCAGACCTGTGGCTGCTTTGTATCTACTCTCGCTTGCGTGGTTGAGGTGTCAGTCACGTGTCTGATGTGGGCAGAGCCTGGGGCCCATTTCTCTGGCCCTTTCCTTTCTGGGAAGTCCATTCTTTTCAGTGTTCATGGTTTCGCGGCTTCTCGTTCTCACTGCCCAGGCCAGAAAGACTGGGGTTTTACACGCACCCCACCACTGCGTAGGCTGCCCAGTGGGAGGGAGGTAGCCATCTGTGCCGCTGTGGTTCATGCACTGACTATATTAACTCGTTTATCAAACTCACCTCTTACTGTCGACACACTTTTACCCCCATGTTGCAGACGAGGAAACGGGGCACACGCGGCTAACAAACGTGCCTCCGTCGGGGTAGTTTTCCCGCGGCTTGGTGAAACGGCGGGTTCCCCAGCGCGGCCGCTCGGGCCGGGCAGTCGCACGGGGGCGCTGGCGGCGCTCTCTGGGGGTCCCAGCTGTCCACGGGCCGGGGCTGCAGGTGTGGAGGCTGAGCGCGCGGCGAAGGGGCGCGGGGCCCGGGGCCGGCGCCGGGGGGCCAGGGGAGGCCCCCGGAGTGGCTGGCGGGGCGCGCTGCTGAACACCTAGCAGCAGCAGGCGCCCGGCGGGGCTGGCCTCGGCGCTCGCCTCCGTCCTCACTGTCACCATCGCGGTGGACGCCCTGGGCAACCTCCTGGTCACCCTGTCAGGGCATCGGAATCCGAAGCTGAGGAACGCAGGGAGGGCTCCCGGGGTCGGGGGCCGCGCAGCCCGCACCTGGCCCGACGGCAGCCTCGCCACTCCGCCGCCTTTCCAGCCGCAGCTCCCTCAGCTGTCGATTGCTTTTCCCAGGAAGTTCCGTTCTTTTTCTTAAAAACTGGGGACTTTGAGTCATTTTAACTAGTAGAGACCGAAGCTCGTTGGTTTGTTTCTTTTACCCTGCCCGTATCCTTTGCTAATCCTTCAAAATAGGCAGTCTTAAATCCCTAAGAGATAGAAAACTTCTCCTGAGTCAGGTTTTCTTTATTTTAGAGGAAAGTATGTGTAGTTTCCAATTTCTGGGGTTTGTTAGATTGAGAGACACAGGATACAGGTTGCCACGTTTCTTGGAAGAAACCCTTTCAAAGCAGATCAACTTCGTTTTACATATAATTTGTTTTCCCAACTTTACTAAAATATGAGAAAACATATAAGTTGGCAACATGGTGGTGCAGTTATTTTAGTTCTGGTGTCTGGAATAGTTTTCAATTTTTAACATACGCTTTAAAAAGAACCATAGGCTCCTAAGTATGCTTCAAAAAGTAACTGTTACTCTTACAAGTGAAACAAGTTTACATTTTAAAAGTAGAGGTTGTTGTGGCAAAGAGTATATTTACATACAATGTACTATTAAGCTAATTTTGTGCTTGAGCGCTTTTTCTTCCCCTGAATTGAAATTGGTTTACCTCAGTGGGAAGCCAAGGACCATTTGTCCATAAGACACTGAATGTTCAGATTTCTAAATGATGATTAGATGACTAGGTCTACATTTGGAGGCAATCTGTTTGGAGTTGGGAGTGGCGAGGGGAGGGACCAAGCACGACATGCTTGACAAAAACACTTTTGTCCTGACCAGTAGCTGATCATCGCTGTGATTTCGTTCAGCTCCTTTCCAGGAAGAACTAGTCATTTCTTTGGGGGAAGCTGGTACAACTGCAAGGTCATTTATGACCCCCCCCCCCCCTCACCTGAAGGGAGTATGTTGACATTCGACGTCCCAGTGAAGACATTCAAAAGGTTTAATAGCCATATGTCAGGGATTCTGGGAGTTGCCCCTGTCTGAAATTTGATACTAGAGTCGATGTTACCAAACGAGCACCCTCTAACTTTAACAGCATACTGGGAAGATTCCCAAACCTGGAACACGAGGATTAATATCCTTGCTATCTACCTTGTGATCTGAGAAACACATTAAATTACCCAAGCCTCATTTTCCACATTTGTCAAATACAGAAAATGTCTAATCTTTTAGCCCCACACAATTGTTGCAGTTACCTACTGAAATGATGCATATGGGAAATGATGCTTACTTTGAAAAGAGTAAGCAGGTAATGTGATGAATTCTAGGTACATCTAACGGGTGTATCCAGTTTGCTAAAAAGAATTGAACTGTAGACTTAGGATGTGTGCACATTTACATATGTACATTATCCTTAACTAAAACTTTTACTAAAAAAATAATGAAGCAAGAGTACGATGATACTTTGCCTATTCAAAATTCAACTGTCTTAAAATTGAACCTATTTAGAATATAGCCAATAGGTGGACATAAAAATAACAGGCTTGTACCCACAAGTGATTGTACTACCTTAGAGTTCCATGAAACTGAGGCTAGTGTCTGGGACCCCATAGATTATAAGCAGTCAATTAGGAAGATTGATACATTTAAAGGAATAGCATCTGTGGCAAACAGCATGGGTTGAAACAGCCTCAAAAGCAGGTCTGAAAAATTGAACAAGCAACAACCTTTGGGGGACACGTTGTGCAGAAGCACATAACCTTGCCCACCGGGAACTGCTCCTGAGAACAGCACAGCCTGATAACGTGTTTGTTTATTATGACTGAGCCATCAGGAGAGGGCCAGACACATGCAGTCCATTCTGCTTAAGAAGATAGGTACATAATACTTAAGAAAGATACTTGTCTAAAATGACTTATTATTATTTTTTAATCTGGTGCACAGTGGGGTAAACTGTCAGTACTGTTAAAAAAAAAACATCCCTCAGAAAGACTCTGAGATTGGATCATGGACACTGCTTGGCCCCTCTGGTCCATGCTTCTCTCAGGACTGTATTGAATATGACTCTACCCATCCTGCACTACCACTCAGAGAGGACGGAGAGAATGCAGATGTGGGGCCTCAGAGATCTGCGTTTAAGCCTTGTGTATACCCGGGCCATTTTTAAGATGCTTATAGGTCTTATGCAATGCCTACTTAAAATACGTTATTTTTAAAAGGAGGCATAAATTATACACAGCAAAATGCACAAAATGTAAGTGCATAGCTTGATAAATTTTTATATAGGTGTATACCTATGTGACTATTGCTTTTGAGAAAGGATTTGAAATATGGGTGCTCATAGATGGAAGCATTATTATCCACAACTTGAACTAGAATTTGTGCCAAAGCAGAGTGTTGCCTGTGTTGAACTTGCTTATATAGTTCAATAATACAAAACTTGCTTGTATCCTTTGCTCAGAGGGCTGAGGCTTGCTGGCTTCTCCACCTCGCCACCCTCGCCATCAGTACTTCAGCACATTTCTGAACACTAAATGCATTCAAAGCTACCCTAGTGGAGCCCTTATCCATTCTGTTCACCATATCCTGGCTTTTCTCCTTTCTCTTCCCTTGTTTTCTCTTTTCTTCTTCTCTATTGTCTGTTTCTTACTCCTTGGCCTCCAATATTCTCTAATCACTGAAATTACATTTGATCTCTTAGCAGAGCTCATACTTAGTAGAGGTCATACTGTTTGCTAATGTGTCTTGTGCATCAGTAAAAGAAAGCCCTGAACTTATCAGCATGTTATGTTCTAAATGTTAACCTATGGAGTTCTTAAAGAATATTTTTAAATGGTATTTTGGCTCCTACATTACCCCACAAAATCACTCAAGCCAACAGTATGACTGGAATAAAACTCAGAATTGCTGGGTCATCTGAGACTCATGAGCTCCTGAAAACAACCTGCAAAGCTTTGAGTTCTGAGTTCTGAACCTCACCGGGTACAGTGAGAAAGGAAGAGAGTGGTTTGCAAGGAAGCAGGTGGAAGCTTCCCTCATTAGCTCAGAAATGTCAGGACATGACTCAGGGACACGATGTGATAATAGTGGGTGCATTTAGCTCAGGGATGAGACAGGAACAAAGATAAATGTAAAAGGCTGCTCATAGGCAGGTGCTCCTGTGTTGGGGACAAACATACCCAGTTTTGTAGGAAGCGTAGAAGGAGCTTGTCAAGAGAATAGACCCAGAACATGGACTCCAGGACTTCCTTATAGAGTGGATCTGTGATCAGGGACTGACCATGATGTCTCTGAACTGTTGCACATCAGTAAAATGATGGGTTAGACAAGATCTGTGAATCCCTTCCAATTCTAATGTCCTTTGATTTACATGATTATTAAGCTCACTATGAAGTTGGCGATTATAATGCTATGAAATCGACCAGCAGTAAGGAGGATTGTGGGTACAATGACAGGCATGTATATTGTGGTAATAGGCATCAGAGATCTAGAAAAGCGTGTCATTAAGAAAGTGTGTCTTGCTTATCCTAACCTCTCTGGTTTGCTTGTCAATTCCTTGCTAAAGAAACGTATCTCTTGGTAGCATCTGATTTCCCTGCTTTATTTCCCAAGCAACGTTTACAAGTTTTAGAAATCTTCCATATAGTTTTCCCTTCTTGGAAAAGAATGAAGTAACCAATTTACACAGAATAATTCAAGCCTCTTTTGGTGGGACTCTTTCTGGAAGAGTGGATTGGTTCTCTGGGACACATGGCAGGTTCTCATGCGTTTGGGTGGGATGAGGTGGGGTTACTATGATGAGTTCCTTCATGCCTCTGTTTGGGCTAGGGGGAGGGGCCAGCTCTTCTAAGCCTGTGGTAACCCCTCCAAAATATATTCACTCGGGAGGAGCAGCCTGAGTGTGTGGCCAGCCTGACCATTCAGTGTGCAACAATATGCATCTAAAGAACAGTGGGGTGCACGCTCACTTAGGTGTTCAAAAGCGGGTGGAAGATAAGCATTTTACCATGTTACAAGCATTTCTAAAATAATCAAACAATCTCCCCTGTAAAATCAATTCAAGATGTCTATATTGAGGTCATAAAAGTGGCTAGTCACATGGTTTATTGATGCTTTAAAAACCAGTGCTCTGTGGAATCTTTAAAGCCAAAATCATAAAACAAACTAAAATATCCATATATGAAACAATTGCTCAAATCCCAAAAGGAAAATAAAAACAGTGCCTTTTGGATAATACTTTTGTGTTGTTTATAAAATGTTCTTTTTTCATAAAGATTCGTTTTGCATCTTATTATATTCTCTTCTCATTATAAACAATGCTTTCCTGTGATGTACTTAGTATCCATGGACATCAGATAAAAGGTAAATAGGATTTTAACAAAGGTCTAACTTCTGGGATATGGGCAATTGGAACAGATGTACAGTATTTTTCAGCAATTTGCTCCAGATGCCTTCACGGTAAATCTAAACCTTTGGTGATAAAACTTAAACTTCCTTTTTTCATGTTCTGGTCCAAACTTGAATGTACAACATTTTTTGCTGGCCATCTTGTGGTGAACATTTCCATTGAAAACATCAATATTTTATAGCACCCATATCGAACCAACCTAATTATGAAAGGATTTTAGTTTTTCAATCCTACATTTTTTAAAGTTATTTATGTATTTGTGTTTAAAATATTTTTCAAACTTAAGAAAATTAAAGTAGGACACTGGTGGGCATGCACTTTGTGACACGCTTTACACAGACAGCTAATTTGGTCTGTTTTCTGTGGATAAAGTAGAAAAATAATTTCTTTTCTCGTTTTGAATGTCTGGTGCATTGTGCTAATACACATAGAGCAATTCACGGGTTACAAACCACTTTCCCATATTTTGTTTTATTTTTTATTTATTTTTTTCAATGTATTTTTTTTTGTCAAATATGCATCACGGTGGTTCAATAATCTGCCTACTCCACTCTCCAGCCCCCTCCTCCACACCCTCCTCAGCCCCTCCCCCTTGATAACCACTAGTCGCTTCTCAGTGTCTTATGAGTCTAATGCTGTTCTGTTCCTTCTGTTTTGCTTTGTTTTTATACTCCACAAATAGTGAAACCATATGGTATTTGTCTTTCTCTGCCTGGCTTACTTCACTGAGCACAATACTCTCTAGCTCCATCCATGTTGCTGCAAATGGTAGGATTTTTCTTTTCAGGTTGAATAATATTCCATGTGTATATGTACCACACCCTCTTTATACAATCATCTATTGATGGACACTTAGGTTTCTTCCATATCTTGGCTATTGCAAACAGTGCGGCGATAAACATAGGGGTGCTTTTCAAGTCAGGGATCTTGTTTTCTCTGGGTAAATTTCTAGGATTGGAATGACTGAGTCAAATGGTATTTCCATTTTTAGTTTTTTGAGGAACCTCCATACTGCTTTCCTCAGCAGCTGCACCAATTTGTAGTCCCACCAACAGTGTCGGAGGGTTCCCATTTCTCCACATCCTTGCCAGCATTTGTTATTTCTTGTCTTTGGTATAGTGGCCATTCTCACTGGTGTGAGGTGATAGCTCATTGTGGTTTTAATTTGCATTTCCCCAGTAGTTAGTGAAGGGGAACATCTTTTCATGTGCCTGTTGACTATTTGTATTTCTTCTTTGTAGAATTGTCTGTTCAGATCCTCTGCCCATTTTTTGATTGGGTTATTTGCTTTTTGGGTGTTGAGGCATATGAGTTCTTTATATATTTTTGATGTTAACCCCTTATTAGATGAGTCATTTACGAATATATTCTCCCATACTGTGGGGTGCCTTTTTGTTCTGCTGATGGTGTCCTTTGCTGTACAGAAGCTTATTAGCTAGATGTAGTCCCATTTGTTCATTTTTTATTTTCCCTTACCTGAGATGTGTTCAGGAAAAAGTTGCTCATGTTTATATTCAAGAGTTTTTTGCCTATGCTTTTTTCTTAAAGTTTTATGGTTTCATGACTTACATTCAGGTCTTTGATCCATTTCAAGTTTACTTTTGTGTATGGAGTTAGACAATAATATAGTTTCATTCTCTTACATGTAGTTGTCCAGTTTTCCCAGCACCAGTTGTTGAAGAGGCTTTCTTTTCCCCATTGTATATTCATGGCTCCTTAATCATATATTAATTGACCATATATGTGTGGGTTTATATCTGGGCTCTCTATTCTATTCCATTGATCTATGGGTCTGTTCTTGTGCCAGTACCAGATTGTTTTGATTACTGTGGCTTTGTAAGAGAGCTTGAAGTTAGGTAGTGTAATCCTCCCAGCTTTATTCTTCCTTCTCAGGATTGCTTTGGCTATTTGGGGTCTTTTGTGGTTCCATATGAATTTTAGAACTATTTGTTCTAGCTAACTGAAAAATGCTGTTGGTGTTTTGATAGGGATTGTTTTGAATCTGTAAATTGCTTTGGGCAGGATGGCCATTTTGATAGCATTAATTCTTCCTGTCTATGACCATTGGATAGATTTCCATTTATTTTTGTCTTCTTTAATTTCTCTCTAGTGTCTTGTAGTTTTCAGAGTATATGTCTTTTACCTCCTTTGTTTCATTTTTTTCTTAGGTATTTTATTCTTTTTGATGCAATTGCAAGTGGAGTTGTTTTCCTGATTTCTCTTTCTGCTGGTTTTTTGTTAGTGTATAGGAATGTGGCAGATTTCTGTGAATTAATTTTGTATCCTGCAACTTTGCTGAATTCATTTATTAGTTCTAATAGTTTTTTGGTGGAGACTTTAGGGTTTTATATGTACAATATCATGTCATCTGCAAACAGTGACAGTTTAACTTCTTCCTTAACAATTTGGATGTCTTTTTTCTCTTTTGTTGTCTGATTGCCATGGCTAGGAGCTCCAGTACTATGTTAAATGAAAGTTGTGAGAGTGGACATCCTTGTCGTGTTCCCGATCGATCGTAGAGGAAAAGCTTTCAGCTTTTTGCTATTAAGTACAATGTTGGCTGTTTTGTCGTATATGGCCTTTCTTATGTTGAGCTACATACCCTCTATACCCATTTTGTTGAGTGTTTTTATCATGAATGGATGTTGAATTTTGTCAGATGCTTTTTCAGCATCTATTGTGATCATGTGGTTTTTATCTTTCTTTTTGTTAATGTGGTGTATGATTTGGGTGGATTTACGAATATTGTACCATCCTTGCATTCCTAGAATAAATCCCACTTGATCATGATAGATGGTCTTTTTGATATATTATTGGATTTGATTTGCTAATATTTTGTTGAGGATTTTTGCATCTATGTTCATCAGGGATATTGGTCTGTAATTTTCTTTTTTTGTGGTGTCTTTCACATTTTGTTTTATTTGTTCTTACCACCATCTCCTCAGGTAGATACAAAAACTGAAATTCAAAATTCATAGATAAATGATGAGTATTTTTATCCCAGCACATGACCCAGTGTGGTACAACAGAAAGAGCATAGGAATTAAAATCAGAGGATCCAGGCTGGGTCTTTCATATCTACAATCTCTGTACTTGTAGCATGTTCTGGGTCCAGTTAGTCAGTCTCTGTAAGCTGCAATGTCTCCCTCTGTCCATGGGGTGCTTATCTCCCACGAATACTAGGAGGATAAACAGATTCTGCCTATCCATCCCCCCATCCATTAATCTACCTATCATTTTAAGTTATGAAATACTATACAGATAATGCTATTATTATATTATTGGTAATATGCATTCTGTGATTAGTTTTTTTAGGTTCCTTTTATTTTTTAAATGTATTTTTTTAGGTAAGTGATTAATGTGAATGGTAAATGAAATCCGTTAGAAATTGAAGATTTAATTCTGTTTTGTGGCATTACGAAAATTACACAAATTCTCTGATATTTCAATTTTCCCTTTTGTAATAAACATTATCTCCCCACAGCATATAGGGCTGAGATTCTGATTATTTCAATACCCAAGCTTTTGTCTAAAATGAATCAGCTCTGGAAGCTGCAATAACTTTCTTAGACAAGTATGTGTCTGTTCAAAAAAGTTTGACCTTGTATGTACAGCTTGTATGTACAGATGTGGAAAATTACTTAAAGCTAACCAAGTCAGTGTTTAATATATTAAATCTCCAGTCTGATAGATTTCTTGTTAGTACTGTTGATGTTTTCTGGATGTAGCTGTCCATGTTTGATATTAGTGATTCAAGATAATTTTTTACTTCTAAAGATATTTTATTGGTTTTCTTTTCCCTTTACATGCTTAGCCATTGTTTAGTTTAATGACTTTTTTTCTGGTCCATGTAGTACATTGTTATGGAGCCCTGAATTTTTCAAATTTGTCAATGTAATTACCAGGATCCCCTGGAAGCCTTAGGACAGTAGTTTCAGAATCCTCAACACATGATTGCATTTGGATTTGATTTTTGGTTTCTCCAGTTATTCATCTAATAAAGTAGAAATTTGTAGCGTTAAATGAATCACAGATAAGATAGAGCACATTTTTGCTAGATTTCAGAATCATTTTTCTCTTGGCATTTTGAAAGTTAACCAAAGATAAAATAGTCCTAAGTTAAACCCCATGTTTTTAGTTCCTGCTGACATTTGAAGATTCTGTTTTTTGAAAAAATACCTTCCTTAAACAATATGTCCCTTGGAAGTCATTTGCTGTCTCCATAGTCTCTGAAGTTTGTTCTGCTCATTCTTCATTTGCATCTTTTAAAAATGATAACTAGAATATTTGAGATAAATAGTAGGATCTCTACAAAGTGCCTTGACTTTCCTCCTTTTTCCTGAGGATTTTTAAGTTGCCTAGCTGATTGAAACGCCCATTTAAAAAAATATTTATGTATGCCTATAGAATAAGAATATTAATGGTCAGCAAATTCTTGTTGGTTTGTCAAAATGCAAGACACTATGCTAAGCTTGTGTAAAACATGGCTCCTGCTGTCAAAGAGATTACTTTCTCTCGTGGCATTTTTTAAATTGTTCTTTTATTTTCAGATAGAAGTAAGACAGGAAGTCAAAGGTATAAGACAAGATGTTGATGTAGCAGAAAAAATTTCAAGAGAGAAATGTGAGTTAGTTGGGTGCCATATTTCACTTACAATATGGGGTTTTGTTGACCAGAATGAATGTTTACTTTGCATTTTGTAGTTTGTGTCTTTGGTCACTGTGAGACTGTTAGTGGTTTCTTCTTGTTGCTGGAATAGTGTCTCTAACTGTCCTCCCTTCTTCTCATCACCTTCTTATTTTATGAAAGTATCATTGATACACAGTCTTATATTGCTTTCAAATGTACAACAAAGTGGTTCAGTAGTTACCCATATTATTAAATCCTCACCCCCTCTAGTGTGGCGACTATCTATCAACGTAGAAAGATATTACGGAATCACTGACTGTATTCTCCAGCTTATGTGCCCTCATCACCTCTTTATAATTTTCTCTTCTAATATACCAGAACCATGCCTGCCAAGGCTCTAAGCCAAGATCTGGCCAGAGGGCCCAGTTTCTAACCCTCAAGTATTTCCAACCCTGGGAACTCTTCTTAGGGAAATGCACTGAGCAACTTAAGAAAGAAACAACATTGTTGCCGTCTTGCACTTACTACTTTTGTGATTTCCTCCCGTTTAACTCCATATTGCTCAGTTTTTCCCCATCTGTAAAGAGTAGGAATTACCCTGGGTGATCAATAATACATCCCTCAGTCTTTACACCCATAAGTCTGTGATTCCTCCACAGTAAGCACTAGAGCTAAACCCAGCAGAGAAGGACTGGTTGGCCATTAACAGAAATTACTGTAAACATCAGAATGCGTTGTCTGCTGTTTGTATAGAGTCGTGAATATCTGTAAAAATGGGCCAACTGTTATCTCTGGAGTTACACAGGGCTGAGATGGAACACATGGCTTTATAATGTGTATAATTATGATTTAGTTGTTCAATTACTCTTACCTGGTGCAATTCTTAAATGAAAAAATAATGCTGTTCCTCCTGCTCCCTCTCATAACACACCCCACTCCACACACAAGGCATTGTGACAGTTTCCAGCTGAGCTGCCTGATACCCACATCTGCATAGAGGCTATGGCTTAATTTTTTTTCCCTCCAAACACATAGAAAATGGGATTAGTTCAAAGACAACTAAACTAAAGATTTACGTAATGTAATGACTCGAAAAGCAAAGAAACAATTCCCATAAACTAAATGGAGCAGAAGATTAAAGCTGTGAAAAAAAATCCATGACACCATTTATGATCTTATTTTTAAGATCTTTTAAAAATAAATCTTTATCAGGTCAGTTTGTCATCATGACATTCTGGGTAAAAATGTACCATTTGGATGACAATTTGTAGCAGAATTTCATATATTATACATATTTTTAAAGTATTAAACATTTGAGTCAAAAATTTATTTAAATATGCCCACTTTGGAATTTAAATATTTCATTGGTAATTGAAACAGATCTGTGATGAAAATATATCTGCTTTTATTGCTTTTATTTTTTTGGCCTAGTATAACCAATTTTCAAAGAAATTGTTTTTATGACAGTTTATCTGAAATCCCTACTTAAAACGACAAAATCTTGCCTTTTTTAGTCATGGCTTCTATTTTACTTCACTTCTTTGCAATGGTTTTTACAGGGGAATAAAATTAATCAGATAGGAACTTCGAGTACAAAGGCTATTTTATTTCAGATGTTGGGAGATGATCATTTATTTTACTTCATCAAGCATTTGAGTAAAAGTCTCAAGTAGGTACTATTCAGGATAAAAATGCAAGGAAGACATATCCTCAGGGTATTTCGAAATATAGGAAAGCCAAATCTACAGATGAATATCCTAAAAGGCAAAATACACAGCCGCTCCGCCTGGAAGGTTCCTCCACACCTCTGTCTAGCTCACTTCCTTGCTGCCTCTTCTTCTGTTCATACTCTCGTACTTTGGCTCCCTGTTTTAATTTTGTTCGTTTGTTTTTCTAAGATCAAGGTCTAGATCCCTGTCCGTTCACTCCTGTGCCCCCAGCACCTGTTATATGCACTTAATCATTTTCCTTGAATGGAATTTTTTATAATTTAATCTAAATTAAAGATTATATAAGTAAGTAATTTAGGAGCCTTCAAAAGAGGAAGCTTTTCCATTCTGTTGGGCAAATAAGCAAAGGCTTTGGGCATTTCTATTTTAAATGAATCTGGAAAAAAATGGGTGGCATTTTAAAAATTAGAGAGAGGAACGGTTCCTAGCAGAAGGAATAGGAAAAAACAAAGGCAGGTGAGTCATAAAAGTAAAAAACATACTTGTAGAACATTTCATAAAATGACGGCGGTTCTTTTTTTTTTAATGTGTTGTTACTATATTTAGAAAATTATCACTTCAGCTGAATATTTAGGGTGTAATTTTTGTACCTTAAATCCTTTGTAAAATCTGAGAGAATTTCTACCTTTTCCTTTGGGTTGCAGTGGGAGAGTTGTAGAATATGAACAACATGCATCAAGCACATACCATGTAGCAGATGCTGCTCAGCATCTGATTCCCTCAGTGTATTCTCATCAAACACCTGTGAAGAAGACTCCTTATCCCCATCTTCTAGGAGAGGAAGCTGAGGTTTGGTCAGTTAATGGAACTTGCCCCAGCTGGAGAGCCAGCAGTAAGGGGTGAAGCCAATATTCTAACCCCTTTTCTCTTAACCATTATGCTTTGGACAAGGATCCATTACTTGCCAAGATCAGGAGTTAGAGGCCCATTTGAGAACCATTGAAGAACCAGAGAAGGACAGAAGGCGTGGAACTTAGGGAAGGCATGGCTGGCCTGAGAAATGACATGACATGAGGTTTCTCAGGTAATGTATTAGATTCTAGAACAAACGATGTGATATGAGTATACTGACCTCAAGTTTTTTTAAAGCACAAGAGAAACCAAACAGTTTGAAAGACAATAGTTTTGAACATAAACATGGCTTGTTTGGGGAACGTGGGAATTTGAAAATAGTAGAATTGATTTTACAAGGGCAACAGTGGGCTCACTTCCTCGTGAGAATGGCCTCCATTTCATTTATAATATGGCCGGAGTCGTGATGTCAGGTCATCTGAATTCCAGAAACAGCTCTTTTTTTTTTTTTAATAACTGTGAATGAAAACCAATGCAATCCATGTAAAACTGGCAATAACCTATAGTTTCTGAGCCTTCCCGTTTAGGAAATATATTTGTGGTGAGCCTCGCCATTGCAGACCTGGTGGTGGCTGGTTATCCAAATCCTTTGGTGCTGACATCTATTTGTAACAATGGATGGAACCTGGGATGTCTGCACTGCCAAATCAGTGCCTTCCTGATGGGCTTGAGTGTCATCAGCTCAATGTTCAATGTCACTGGTATTGCCCATTAACCGCTACTGCTACATCTGCCACAGCCTCATGTACGGCAAGCTGTACAGTAACAAGAATTCCCTCTGCTAGGTGTTCCTGGTATGGATATTGACCCTGGTGGCAATCGTGCCCAATGTGCGTATCGGGATGCTGCAGTATGACCCGAAGATCTCTTCCCATATGTTTGCACAGTCTGTCAGTTCAGTATATGCCATAGCTTGGCGGTTTTCTGTTTCCTAGTTCCTATGACCATCACCATCTTCTGTTACCTAAGAGTATGGATCCTGGTTCTTCAGATTAGATGAAAGGTAAAACCTAACAAAAACAAACTGAAACCACAAGGCTTCAGGAATTTCATCACCATGTTTGTGGTTTTTGTACTTCTTGCCATTTGTTGGGCTCCTCTAAACTTTATTGGCCTCGCTGTGGCCTCAGACCCTACCAGCCCAGTACCCAGGATCCCAGAGTGGCTGTCTGTGGCCAGTCACTACATGGCATATTTCAACAGCTGTTTCGATGCAATTATATATGGACTTCTGAACCAAAATTTCAGGAAGGAATACAAAAGAATTATAGTCTCACTGTGTACAGCCAAGATGTCCTTTGTGGATAGTTCTGATGATGTAGCACCTAGGGCTAAGTGCAAACCCTTTCTATTAATGACCACCCATAACCTAATAAAGGTGGACTCTGTTTAAAAAGCAAAGCCTTACTGGCAAGATACGCACACTGCTCAAGGTCTTACAAATTTTCCTGTTTCCTTCCCTGTTGACAGATACCTGGAAAAACAGCATAATAGAGAAAACATATGCTTTTAAGAGGTTGGCTCTTAATGTACTATCTGAGCTAATGTACTGTCGGCCTTCTGAACAAGTGTCTAATTCTGCTTATTAGGAGAAATACAGACCAGGTAGAGAGTTATATGTTAATTGAAGAATATGGTTCAGGGATGGGGGTGGGAGAGCATCAAATGAAAATGCTGAATGTATTTAAGTAGAGAAAGAGTGTGCAAACTCTTACTGCAAATGAATGCCATGAAAGTAGTAACTGCTTTTTCCCTGTTTTTTTTTTTGGAGATTCCTAATAGGGAAGCAAATGATATATCCTATTTATAAATGAGTAAATGGAACAAAAAGAGAAAACGGGATGATTGATTCTTACACAGTGAAAGGCTGAAAACAGATCAGTGAATAACCCAACAGCAGCAACAGTCACTGCAGTGCTGGCTCCAGCCCTGATCACGAAGGCCTGCCGCTCAGAACTCACACGTTCAGCTCAGTACTCGTGAGTCATCTAATGAGTTCACTTAAAAATGGCAAAGAATCAAAGGGCTATAGATTCTTAAAATGCTGAATGTGTTCTAGATTGATAATCTTCTTGGACGATATAGTAAATGCCTAAACCAGGTAGTTTTTCTTTTATGGATATCTCAAAACAGTTAATAGTTCATCTCAGCATTTGATTGCCCTAGTAGTACTGAAAGTCTAGCAGAAGAAAAAAAATTCATGGGTAAACTATGATTTCCTAAACTAGGGCTCTAGTTTGCTCCGAATAGCTATGTGGGACTACGGTGAGGTCTGCTGCATGGAGTGCTTTCCCAGGAAATCAGAGCCAGGTTTCTTGTATTTTAAAGTTCTGCAACCAAAACGATTTCATGCTAGATGTGTTGGTGATGTGCAACTATACACATAAGACAGAAAGTGATGTGGATACATTTGCTGATATGTCTATATCTAGATCATCAGAATCTCCTTGGGAAGTTCCAGATCAATTATTTTAAAAGGTTCCTCGGATAGTTCTTTTCATCAAGCCTGTTTTGATAAAACCAAATTGTGGTTTGTTGTGGTGATGGGGTGTGTATGTGTGTGTTATCTCTGTTACTTTACCCATCAAGTCATTTATGTGTAAAAGTTCTAGTCAGAACCAACATTAAATGGTAGGTAATTTTTAAGTGAACACTCCAAATTTCAGACAGCTGAACCTTGAAAGAAATTGCCCATGTTAACAGAACTTTCTGAACTGTATTACACTTTTTTCTTGATGCTGGGAATGAATTACTATGTTTGTTAACTGTGTATAGTATGATTCCTTTGCTATCGTATTTTATGTAACTTACACAATAGCAAAAATACTGAAAAAATTGTTTGCCAAGTATCTCGCCTGAAAATCATGTGTGTAACTTTAAAGTTTTGAAATATATTGCTTCACTATTATTGAAATATTAGCTAGGTAAAATATTGACAGTGAGAAAGCAACTCACAAAGATCAAGTCAAAGACCCAATTTCCTCTAACAGAATCTCATTGTAGATGACTTGTAAGCATTCAAGACACTGTCACTGGTTTCCTCACTGTAATATTGGTAAGTAGGAAGTCCTTACAAAGTATGTCTTTTTCTCCTGAAAAACTCAAATACATAATCAGTTGTGCCTGATTCTAGAGCATACAAATTACTTTGTCAACTGGAAGATTAACTCTTTCAAGTACTAGATTACTGTTTATCAAATGACTGTTGTGTAGTACACATTGGTGTGTGCGCCATCACTGGGGATGTGCTGTGCTGTTGAAGGAAGCAAACTCTTTTGTGAAATCTGCTAAGTTGTGTTAATCAGCTATAAACGTCTGTTAAACATCTTTAATCTATCAGAATTACTTACTAACCAATGTAACCATCTTTGCTGGCCTTCCCTCGAGTGCTAGTGGTGATGTGAAGCTTGGAAATGAAAAGAAAGAACATTTTGAGTGGCACATTGATGAATTTTATGAATATTTGTATTTGTTTATAGCTTCCATTTCACTGCCTAGGCTGGAGGCTTTGTGAGGCTGAGAACAGTGCCTGTGTTTTACTGGGGAAAACTGCTTTGTTTTCAAAAGCACTCAGTGGGATCTGAGACTCTGGATAGACAAAGTCCATACAAGACCATTGATTTAGAATAAGGATAGTAGGATGTGTATCTTTTTGTCTTTTCTAAAATGGATTGCTAGAATCATGTGCAATTGCTAGCATTACCTGATTTAAGTACCTATACTAATATCCAATTGCAGTGGATGGACCAAAAAATTTGGTCGTTCTACTTTTTAAATAATTTGAATATTACCACTGAAGGGCTTGCCTTAATTGTATTGTCTTATGGAAAACTTAAATGTTGAATTATTTCTTGCCCCCAGTGAATGTCACTGTTAAACAAATATTACTGTATTTCTTATACCTGTGGGAAAATATTGTTTGGGACATATTGCCTATACCTCATTTTGTAAGCTTCATAATCACACAAAATATGATTATTTTTGTTTAAAACTAAAGAGTTAATAGATACTATAGGTTGAGGGGAGAGGAATAATTACAGTTTGTCTACTCTATTGCATGTTTCATTACCAGATATTTAGAATGAAAATTGAGAGAAGACATGAAAGTGATTTTAGTTGTGTTAAATATTTATGTTGCTGACATGTGAGGATTTTTTTAGCAAAGATGTCTTGGAACACCAAAGATAGAATGTAAACTACATTTATAAAATATAGGGAAAGACCAAAATTAAGAGGTATTTAATCAAAATCTTGGCATACATATAATGTAACCATAACAGATGTTTAAAAAAAAGTCAGCAACACACTAAGTGGGTACCAAGAGATTCTCTGGTTGGAATTATGATGTTTAGAGGGGTACGGTCTAAGCAATTGTGCCAAGTTCCTGAAATGTGGGGACATAAGCCAGCTGGGGTCAGCCTAGGCTTCTCTACCAGCAGAAGGACAGTGGCGTCAAGTGTGTAGTCACCTTGTTTTAAAGTGGTGAAGGGAAACTTAAATTCAACTATGAGACATCAGTCATAAAGAAATTTATAATGACATTAGAATCATAATCCTTAATTATATTTTGTAGTATTTATCATCTCTAGAGCAGAAACATTTCAAATTAATAAAAACAATTATTTAGGAATGCTTTTGCTGTTAAAAAGTTTAACATGAGAATAAGTGTGTATGGTTGTCTGCATGGACGTATGCATATTGTACATTTTAGCCACTTGGTTGCTTTTTGTTTCATCTTTAATATTGATTATTTTGGGAATATGAAGAGCCTCCACAGCTTTGAAGAGTAAAAGGATTATTTAGATGTTGTTAGTAATAATGAAATATACATTGTCCCTAGGAAGCAGTACCTTTATTAGGAGGACACATTTGTGTGTTCCAATTACAGGAGATCTATGAATAACATGCCCATTTCAAAACCAACTAATAATTGTTGCTTTTAGATATCTTTTCTGGGGGTGATCTGGTGCTCTAATTTCTGATCGAACTGTTATTTTGCAGTGAGCAGTGTAAGTGTATCTGGTTAATTAGTATAAAATGGAGAAGACAGTTTCATTTGGAATACAAAAATGAATTACATTTTCTATTTCCGTTATGAACGTTCAGCAAATCTCTAAGAATTCTTGAGCATTGGTGCTGCCTAGAGAGCTATGTCTTCATTGACTCTGTGACCACTGAGCTAGATAATAAATGTTGGTTTTGACACTTCAAAATAGTTACATACAAGATATTAACCTGACTTCTGACATTGTTTTATACTTGTAACAATTTTCTTGCAGTATGGATATAAATTTGAATAAAGCTTATGAAGTCTGCTTTTTTTTAATCTTGAAAATATAGCCCATGAGGTAATACACTTACATGTTTTTTACTTCTGTTCATCCATTTTGTACTTTGTTACCTCTGAGGATGAATTACATTGATAACCTTGCTTGTATATATTTTTTCTAATAAAAGTTCTGTATGTGTGTACATGCATGCATATATGTAAAGATGATGATTTCTTATCACTATTTTCAAGGTGGTTTGTTTTTCCTATTATTTGGTGGGAATTAAATAAAAGTTGGTTAAGGGTGGAGGGTGGTTTGATAATTACTTAAGATATGTACCTGTTTGTGGACTATAGGCCTGTCTTTTTGATTTTGGCATTTTTCTTAGCAAAATTTAAATTACTCAGTTATTTATATGTGTTCATATAGCATATCTTTATATATTCTTGCCCATCGTGGCAGGGAACTTAATTCAATTGAGAATTATTTGCTTGAGCTTGATATATACACCCAAGAAGCTGTATTCTTTTCCAGTGTAAATTTATTGCACTATTGAAAATATGTTTTTAAGCCAGAAAACATGATTTCTTGGTCAGTATACATGCATAGGATATATTTCTTTATTTCTTCTTGAATTTTCTTGGGGCAGTGGAGGAGACAGCTTATGTTCTTTACCTTTGAATGACCATTTCATAGACTCCTTGAAGGGACCTTAGAGGCCATGTTCACACAATCCTCTCATTTTACAGACAATGAAAATGAGATTCATTAAAAATTAATTGGCAAGACAATGATCTATGAAGAGGTAAGAGCTGAGACTGAACCATGAACTCCCAAATTCACTAAACCTTTAGGTAATACTGGGTATCTGCTGTTTTCCAGAAACATGCAAGGTAGTAGGGCTAAAGTGTCAAACACAGTATTTCCTCTCCAGAGGGCTTGCCCTGTGGTAGGAAGGGTGTGCTAACACACATTAAAAGGCAGTGTGGCTGCTACCATCATAAAAAGAAACAATTAGATAAACATACACAACACCTCTTACCAAGCAGTCTTCTGTTCCAAAAGCTCAAAACTGAATCTAACAACTAGAAATTCCCAGGAAATACAGGTAACAGAAGCACATGCTAACATCACAGGAGAAATCAGCAAAATCCAAACCTTTCCCAAACCTAGAGGATCCAGAAAACACTTTTTCTAATAAATATTTGAAGGAAAAAAACATGTAGGGGGAACCCAAAAATGAAAAGAGGCTTATGAGGCATGTCAGCCACTCGTAATTAATGGATTTGTTTGAAACAAACTATAATTAAAAAAACTATTTAATATAACATTAAAATGTAAACACTACTAAATATTAAATATTAAAATATTGTTAATTAGTTTTTTAAGAGTGTGATGATGCTCTTTTCAGTTAAAACAAAGTGTCTTTTAGAGGCGTAATGAAGAATTTGCACGCAAAATAATATGATTTGCTTTACAGAAACTAAGAGGTGAGTTGGTGGGTGGGTTCATAAAGGAAACAAGATTTACCTTGAGTTATTTTGTAAAGGGGTAATGAGGACATGGCAGCATTCTATATCTATTCCTCACTGAAAGACTTGTTAATTGCATCTGAAAATCCTGCTACTACTTGAAAAATCAAATGAAAAAAATACTAATAATTTTGATGGGAAAATTCATGTATTCCACCCCAACCCAAGATAACCAAGATTGTTCAAGGATTCATGTTCATCAAGAGTATTAAGTGGCTCTAGATCCAAATATGATCAGCCATTCATTTACCAATCTTGGAAATGTTTCAGATTTATCAGTGTATCACTTATTATTGTATTTTTGTGACTGATGGCTGCACTTTGCTTCTCATCCCACAGTAATGAAATCATTACAACTTGGGTTGTCAGTTTCTCAAGAAGAGTTTATTGCTTAAACAACCAGCACAATTTTAAACTTAGAGCTTAATGATTTTTTCAAAATCTTTTTGAGAACTTTTTTAGTTCCCTTCTTAGATTTATATATATATGTGCTTACCAGTTTCCAAAAACTAATCTTAATAGGAATTCTTTAAAAATTTAACAGAATTTATTATATTCTTTTTACCCTCTCCAGAAGTAGGTAAAGATACACTAGTCATTTTTATCAGGACTTCCATCACATTCACTCAACAACCCAGTCTCATTAAACATATGGGCAAATGAGGGACCCTTGAGGAGGGGGTTCTTCTCTACAGAACATGAGTCATCTTCCCATGGCTGAGTTCTGCATAGGGCTCTTAGTCTGGGTATAAAAATCTGCTCTCAAATATAAAACTGGCAGCAACTTCCACCAGGGGTTAAAAGTAAACACAGATTTCCATGTGAATAAAACCCCAGCATGGAAAACCAAACTAAATGAACCTCTGAGAATCAACAGTTGCTCATTATAGGCAATTTATATAGATCCTCTACAATTCTTCAGATATGATACATACAGCTTGCTGTTTTCTTTCAGAGTTTCTTTCTTGTTCATTAGCTGTAATAGCCACTTGAAACCTTCACGTTGGAGGAATAGCTTTCTTGGGGCTTCAGTTTTTCTAGCTGCTCCCTCCTGTGCACTGGAAGGGGTTATTGATGGAAGGGAAGGTACTGGTGAATGCAATATATCAGGGGTTAAGAAATGGGGGGCAATAGTGAACATAAGGAATACAGAGTAGGATCACTGATGCTGGAGCAATTAGTAATTTGGAGAAAGACAAAAGTTAAACACCAATTAGAAGCTAACTGTAAAAGCCCAGGGGTTCCCCTTGGCAGATCTAGACCCTCACCTCTTTTAGCTGGAAGGCAGAAAAAGGTTTAGGATCAGGCTCATGAATTAATTATAAGAGCAGTAGGGCTTCAGGGGAGATAGATTCTCAGCTTCAACAACTCTGCTCTGCCACCGTCAGAACTCTGATTCAGAAGGAGTGGGACACTGAAAATAGGATGGGGAATTCTAGGTCATTGCACTTAAAAATCTTGAATCTCCAATGTATCAACTATTTATTGCTGTGGGAGCAATACCCCTAAGTGTACAGGATTAAACACCAACACTTTTGAAGGCACAGTTTCCGTGGGTCAGTAATCCTGGTCTTTGGCCAGTCTGGTCAAAGCTGGGTCTTTGGGTTCAGGTCTCTCCAGTGGCTGCAATTAGGTGTCAGCAGAGGGTGTGGTCACCCCAGGCCTTCTGTGCTCATTCACGTGGTTGTTGGCCGGATTCGCCTTCTATGGGCTGTTTGAACCGAGGCCTCGGTTCCTCATTATCTCTTGTCTGGAGGCAGCTTCCAGTTACATGTGCATTTTCCAAGGAGCAGGTCCCAGGAGGGGGGGGCAAGCCAACAGAATCAGAGAGGAGTGGGTGCTCCAGAGAGAAGTCACGGTCTTTTATAATCTAATCTCCAAAATGACATCCATCACTTTTGCTGTATTCTCTTTAGAAGCAAGTCACTGGGGCCAGCCAACACTCAAAGTAGGTGATTACACAAGGGCATGAGTCCCGGGGGCTGGGGGATCATTGGAAGCCAGTTAGCAGCTGCCTGATATAAAAGGTCTAAGTACATACATCTCTGAAAATCTTTGGAAAGGCTCCATATGTCACAAAAGTGACTAAGTTTTCAAAGAATAAAAGTATCTTTTTCTTAACCAGATCACACAGTTTTGCAATTTCCTAACTTAAAATGAAAGACTTTTCAAACGTATTTATTAGCAATAATTCTTAGAAGGGAATTTTTTCTTGGTTTGCATTCTTATTGGCTTATCTGTTTTTATTCTACCAATATGAGCACACATGTTTTTAAAACTCTTTTATAATCAGAAAAGGCTGAATATGAGTCTTATCAGAAAAGAGCCCTCCTGAAGCACGGAGCAGCACGTAGGATCTTTTACTTTGTAACCTTGGCAACCACGGGTAATACAGTAATTCCCCTTAATCCGCGGCTCCTGAGCGGCTTCTGCTACCTGCGGCCAAGCGCAGCCTAGAAGCGGTTGACTCTCCTCCTAACGTAGCAGCGTCAGAAGGTCAGTGGTCGCCTAGCGATACGTCACAACGCTGCGTCATACACGTCTCCTCCTCACGTCGACGTTTCATCATCTCACAGCACCAGGAGAGAGAGTGTGAGTACCTTGCATTAAAATATTTCAAAGGAGAGAGACCACACTCACATAATATTTATTACGGTATACTGTTATAATGGTTCTGTTTTATTATTTAATGCTGTTAATCTCTTACTGTGCCTAAATTACAAATTAAACTTTATCATGGGTTATGTATAGGAAAAAACTGTGTTTAAAGGGTATGGTGCCTCCGTGGTTTCAGGCATCCACCTGGGGGGCCTTAGGATGTATCCCCCGTGGGTAAGTGGGGATTACTATACGCACAGCGTTTCTTAATGGCCTTATAATTCCTACAACAGTTTTGGAGTAGGGTGGGGCTTCTGGTGATATGATTATCACAAGAAAGCCCGCGTATGTTCAAGGTGCTGGAAGGAAAATTTCCAACAGAAGACATTTCTTTTAAGAGCTTCTGAAGAGTTCTTAGATTTGTGTGAGCAATTAGAGTACTTTATATACTATGTTGTGAGATTCTTGCCTTTAAAGGGAGTAATGCCTTGACTGAGATTATCATTTATCTTACTCCATTTTTTTTCCCCTCTCACTTGCAGTGAGGCTTACTGGAAAGAGCACTGGGCCGGGAGTCAGAGGACGTGGGATATACTTGTGAATGAATTTAGGTTTGGGCTTTCTCATCCGCAATAGGTCAGGACCAGCGCTGCCTTGTGTTAATTCGGTGTTAATTCAGATAGCATATGAAAAAGCATTTCAAAACTACAAAGGGTTCAAATGTAAAGGAGCATTATTATTGTTTCTAACTTTTAAATCAAGTTTCCTTCACTGAACTAAACGTATTTAGCACATTTTTTTTTCTGCTAGGAAATATTATGTCAATTTTTCTATTTATAGAAAAGATTTCTTTAAAAAAATCTTATTCTAACTGAACTTTCGTTGTACGAAACTTTGTTCCTCAAAAAAAAAAGGACACTATTTTAACCAATTAGGCCATTATTTATTTAATTATCATTGCTTAGCCCTTCCAAAGTCCCAGAGTCTGAAGCTCCTTTTCTTTTTTGAACAGAGCATAAATAGCCTTAGAATTTGACATAAAATGGTGATTCTCTCCCCACCTTACAGTCATCTAGAGAGGAACGTCTTGGTAGAAGAAGTGTGTAGAAGTGTCAAGAAATACGTAAGAGACCCCAAGCATGAGCCTAGGACTGAGAATCAAAGCCAAGCTAATGCCTCAAGGAGACCACTGGCAGCCCCTGGGCATGGAGCCTAATTTCCAAGCTCATGTTTCTGTCTCCATCCCTCGTCCTCCTCTAGGGTCCTAGCAGGCTTCCCAAACAGATGAGCACACAAACAAGAAAAAGAAGGAGCAGGAATGAGGAAATCACTTGTAGAGTGGGTGTCTGACCTCATTTATGATCTTAGGAGCTGATCTGGGGAAGAAAGTGGGTAGGGCTTCCCTTGGGCATGGAACAAGGAGCAACTGACGGCAGAAGCCTTAGGACTTGACTGCACATAGGTTATCACCCAAAGTGAAAGGTCAGTGTCACAAGAGGCAATCAGTCAATCACAATAATAGGGACAATTTGCTGAGTGCCAGGCATTTTTAATAAGCACTTTATGAATAAAGTCGTAACTCTGACCCATCTATTATCACTTACTTCTCACAGCAACCCTATGAGGTAGGTACTCTTTTTTACCTCATTTTACACATGAGGAAGTTGAGACCCAGAAAGTTTAAGTAACTTGCCCAGGGTCACACAACTAGTAAGTGATGAAGCAGGTATTACAACTAAGTAGTTACATCCCTGAGTGCCTGCCGTTAGTCTACTATTTTGCATAAAAAGCAGTGCCTAGAACTCTGTTTGGAATCAGTGGGATACTCAAGAAGGCATTCTTCTATGCATTATGAGAGAATGACCCTTAGGTGGAAAGATGGCTTATAAAGGCACTGAGCCTTTTTTGGACCATTGATCTAATATTTAGTGACATAGGTAGTGAATATAATATGAAGTCTCAAAAGAAGGATGCATTCTTGCATGAAGCAGGATTTCAATAAAGTAAAATTATTCTATAAAGATCATATCCAAGTAGATGAAAGGAAAGAGTTCTAAATTTTAAATAATAATTAAGCAACCGATTAAGTAAATTAAGTAAAGTTACTCTGCTCCAGAATGTAGGTCACAGTTAGTTCAATAATTTGTGATTTTGCTAATCTATTGAGCCTTTCAGAATCCCATCATTCCACTATGTTCATGTGACTACGAATGAGACTCTTCTTACCCCCAGCATCTCATAATCAATTAGGGGCAGCAAGGTTTGAAATAAACTACAATTCATAGAGATTTGAACTAAAAGTTGTGGATTACTGAAAAATATGAATAGGAATTTGTTTGCTGGAAAACTGGGGCAGAGGGCAGTGGCAAGAAACCGACTCTCATTTGTCTTAGCCCCTCACCTATCAGAGTGGCATTCCCATCACCCAGCCAAACTCTGTAAATAACAAAATATTATTAAGATTTTACTTAAAGCCTTCTGGTTTCAGTTTCCAATAGAAGTAATCCATAGAACAGCAATAAAAACGCTTCCTAAAAAAGGCTTCCTCTAGATCTTGGCATCCCATTTTAAGAGATCAGTATGGTGGTTTTTTGTTAGTTTCTTTACATACTTTTTGGAACATGGTAGAACATAAAATAAATTGGGAAGGTAATTACTGGAGAGTCTTATTTCACTACTAAATCACATATCCATGCACATCCTTGTTGTGTGAGCACATGCTCCTCTTTGATTCCCACTGCTTCCTCCAGATGAAGCTCTAGCCACATTCCACTCACCATTCTATGGCTTCTAACCTATACAGTCAGTAATGCTCCAAAGCAGGCAACGTTAATATTGAGAAAGAGGGTATCACCAGAGGTAACGATGGGCTTACAGAATAATTTGCAGCTGGAGACGTCAACCACTCCTTCAAAAGACATTGACGTCCATTTCTTACTGCCATGTGCTGCCAAGGGTAAAAAGAAACATAGTGTTTGAACCCAATCCTCCCAGCTTTTCATCTTTTTAAGGATATACGGATAATAAACATTCAGGAACCATATAAAACAGCAAGGTGAAGTGTCAAAGTGTAGTATCTTTGGAGATACTTTCTTCAAAGAGGTAATTAAGCTAAAATGGGGTCATTCAGGTGGGCCCTAGTCCACATGATTAGGAGTCCTTAAGAAGAGGAGATTAGAACACAGACCCACAGGCAGTGAAGACACAGAGAGAAGGTGGCCGTCTGTAAGCCTAGGAGAGAGTTCTGAGGTGAAATCAACCCTGTCCTCACTTTGATCTGGGACTTCCAGCCCCAGAACTATGAGAAAATGCATTTCTGTTGGGTAAGCCGTCCACTCTGTGTTATTTGTTAAAGCAGCCCCAGGAAACCAATACACATACCACATGCATTCTCTCTTGTCAAAAAGTGTTCTCTATGTTAGCAAGAAGAGTACTGTAAACCTGAGTGGTCAGGGAAAGGTCATACGGGAAGCAGGCCTTGCACTGGTCCTTGAAGAGTAAATAAGCTGGTCTGGGAGAGAGTTCCGAAGGGAAAGATGGTCTAACAAGACCCAGTGGCAAGTTGATGGGTTAGTAGGTCAGCAAAAAGCTTGGAATAGTTAACAGGGGAGTTGGAAGAAAAGACTAAATGGGTAGATTAAAGATTAATAGAGGTCTGTACATTTTTCCCAAAAGGAAATATTAAAAGTATTCAACTCATAGTCAACAGTATTATTTTCTTTATTTGGAAGTCAGTATATACCATTCTTTAGAGAACATAATTCAGCAATGTCAGCCTGGCTTTCTCTGGGATATGTATCAAACAGGACATTTTCTCCTAATAATCAATATGATTTCCTTCCCAGGTGCTTTCAAAGTATTTTATCATAATCTCCAGCTGCAGTTACTTCTGTAACTAAAATTTCAAGAGGCAGTCTTCTGGGCTTCTTATGAAATAAAGTAAATTGACCATAAATAATCTAACTATTAAAAAAGAAGGTAAGGCAAGTTTAAGAAAAGTAACCTCCCTAAATGGTGTTTTTTCTTCTTAAATCATAAACATGAAGCCCAGGAGACAGGTAATGTAAATAATGTTGAACTTATTAGTGCTCCAGTATCTGAGCCAGTTTGGGCATGCCTTGGAGTTACACCATTTCTGTTCTTCCCTACCATTTATGCATTTTTATTATGTTCCTTTAGAGAGGTTCCCTATGTGAATTAGAGAGGAGGCAAAAAGAAAAAAATCCTATAATCTTACAACTCAGAGATTGTAAGACTGGCTACTTACAATCTTATAATTTTATTACTCAGAGACTAAAATTATGGTGACTACAGCTTGTAAACATTTCTGTTCCATAGCCATAGTCCTCATAATATCTTTGTCTTTGGAAATTGGTGCTTTTAAAACCTGAGGCATAGAGAAGTTAAGTAACTCGTTAAAGTTACTCTATGTTATGTTGCTTTTCCTCTTTTTTAAATAGTCTATCCTCTTCTTTCTCTGTTCTATAATTCTGAAACTCCTTGAGATAATGTTGGACTTTTTTGATTGGTCAACCAATCAAAATTTAAGAAATTTCCTAAATTTCTTATGTAACTTTTTTTTTCTGTTACAAAAAACACACAAGTATTTTATGGTGCTATATGACATACATATAGAAAAGTGTATAAAACATATACATCAGGTGAATTAATGTAAAGGAACCATCCATGTAAACATCTTGGGAGCCACTTCTGTGACCTTCCTGTTTACAGATTCCTCTCTCCTCCAGGGGAAACCACACACCTCACTTTTATGGTAATCACTTCCTTGCTCTGCGTTATGCTTTTACCACCCTAAAAACAGAGTTTAGTTTTTCTTGTTTTAAAATATTACATAAATGGCATTTTACTGTTTATTTTCTATTTTCTCCCTCAACATTATGTCTTTTAAGATTTATCTTATTGTGTGTGTCTGTATATTCTGTTGTATGAATATAACACAATATATTTATCAACTCTACTGCAGACAGACTTGCAGTTTGTCTTTAGTTTGGAGCAATTGCAAAGAATGCTGTTAGAAATGTCCCTACATATGTATCCAGATGCCCAAATTCAGAAACCTGATTCTCTAGTGTATATTTCCAGGAGTGGAAGTTGGTATGTCAGTTTCATAGATAATGACAAACTGTTTTCACAAGACATGTATATGTCCACATTCTTCCAGCAGTGTATGAGGCTTCCCATTGGTCCACAGCCTTTCTATACTTAGTGTTGAATTTTTGGCTACCTGGAGGGAGTATAATGGCATCACATTATGGTTTTACTTTTGCATATTCTTGACTAATAATAAGATTGGGCATCTTTTAAAATATTCACTGGCAATTGGGATGTTTTTATTTGTGAAATGCCTGTTCAAGTGTTTGCCCCATTTTTCGAATGGGTCGCCAGCCTTTTCTTATTGATTTGTAGAAGTTGTTTATTAAGTATGGATAAGAGTCCTTTGTGGGTTACATTTGTTGCAAATATTATGTCCTTCTTTTGCCTTTGTATTCTCTTTATACAGTGAGCATATGTTCTTAATTGAATATGGTTAAAATTATCAATTTTTTTTCCTTTCTGGTTAGTAGTGTTTTGATAAAAAAATTCCTTCCTCTGAAGTTACAGAGATAACCTCTTACATTATTTTTATTTTTTATTTAACAACTTTACATTTGCCTATCACATTTAGTATAAAGTAAGGGTCCAATTTCTTTTTTCATATGGATGCCTAATTGTCATAGCATGAGTTACTCTTTTTTCCCTTCTTCCCTTCTTTTTTCCCCCCCTCTTTTTTGTGAGCACCTTTGTCATAACCCAAGTGTTCGCATGGTGTCCAAGTGTGAGTCTGGGATCTCGGTTCTTGTCTTGTGCCCGCTCTACACTATGTTAATTATTGTACTTCATAGTCTTGATAGTTGGTGGACATACTTTTTTTCTACTTTGTTCTTCTTCAAGATTACCTTGGTAGTTCTGGCTCTTTGTAAAAAATAAACTTCTTAATTCCCCCAGAGCTCCTTCCTCCCACTTCTCCTCCCCACTAAATATCTGTTGCAATTTTAATTGAATTTTTTTTCACATTTAAAAAATTTTGCTATTATTAATATACAATTACATGAGCAACATTATGGTTACTAGACTCCCCTATTATCAAGTCCCCACCACATACCCCATTGCAGTCACTGTCCATCAGCGTAGAAGGATGTTATAGAATCACTACTTGTCTTCTCTGTGTTATACTGCCTTCCCCGTATCCCGCAACCCCACCCCCACTCCCGCTACATTATGTCTGCTAATTGTAATAGCCCTTTTTCCCCCTTATCCCTCCCTTCCCACCCATCTTCCCCGGTCCCTTTCCCTTTGGTAACTGTTAGTCCATTCTAGGGCTCTGTGAGTCTGCTGCTGTTGTGTTCCTTCAGTTATTTCTTTGTTCTTATACTCCACAGATGAGTGAAATCATTTGATACTTGCCTTTCTCTGCCTGGCTTATTTCACTAAGCATAATACCCTCTAGCTCCATCCATGTTGTTGCAAATGGTAGGATTTGTTTTCTTCTTATGGCTGAATAATATTCCATTGTGTATATATACCACATCTTTTTTATCCATTCATCTACTGATAGACACTTAGGTTGTTTCCATTTCTTGGCTACTCTAAATAGTGCTGTGATAAACATACGGGTGCATATGTCTTTTTCAAACTGGGCTGCTGCATTCTTAGGGTAAATTCCTAGGAGTGGAATTCCTGGGTCAAATGGTATTTCTATTTTGAGTTTTTTGAGGAACCTCCATACTACTTTCCACAATGGTTGTACTAACTTACATTCCCACCAGCAGTGTAGGAGGGTTCCCCTTTTCCCACATCCTCGCCAACATTTGTTGTTTGTCTTTTGGATGGTGGCCATCTTAACTGGTGTGAGGTGATATCTCATTGTGGTTTTAATTTGGATTTCTCTGATGTGGAGCATCATTTCATGTGCCTGTTGGCCATCTGAATTTCTTCTTTGGAGAAGTGTCTGTTCAGCTCCTCTGCCCATTTTTTTAACTGCATTATTTGCTTTTTGTTTGTTAAGGTGTGTGAGCTCTTTATATAATTTGGATATCAACCCCTTATCAGATATGTCATTTATGAATATATTATCCCATACTGTAGGATGTCTTTTTGTTCTACTGATGGTATCCTTTGCTGTACAGATGCTTTTTAGTTTGATATAGTCCCATTGGTTCATATTTGCTTTTGTTTCCCTTGTGCGGAAAGATATGTTCATGAAGAAGTTGCTCATGGTTATGTCGAAAAGATTTTTGCCTATATTTTTTCCTAAAAGTTTTATGGTTTCACAGCTTACATTGAG
This sequence comes from Smutsia gigantea, assembly GCA_032199065.1. Classification (NCBI taxonomy): domain Eukaryota; kingdom Metazoa; phylum Chordata; class Mammalia; order Pholidota; family Manidae; genus Smutsia; species Smutsia gigantea. The sequence goes on from JAVSCE010001198.1 coordinate 87,332, forward strand.
GTCTTTGATCCATTTTGAGTTTACTTTTGTGTGTGGGGTTAGACAGTAAACCAGTTTCATTTTCTTACATGTAGATGTCCAGTTTTGCCAACACCAGCTGTTGAAGAGGTTGTCATTTCCCCATTGTATATCCATGGCTCCATTATTGTATATTAATTGACCATATATGTTTGGGTTTATATCTGGGCTCTCTATTCTGTTCCACTGGTCTATGGGTCTGTTCTTGTGCCAGTACCAAATTGTCTTGATTACCGTGGCTTTGTAGTAGAGCTTGAAGTCAGGGAGCATATCCCCCTGCTTTATTCTTCCTTCTCAGGATTGCTTTGGCTATTTGGGGTCTTTTGTGGTTCCATATGAATTTTAGAACTATTTTCTCTAGTCATTGAAGAATGCTGTAGGTATTTTGATAGGGATTGCATTGAATCTGTAGATTGCTTTAGGCAGGATTGCCATTTTGACAATATTAATTCTTCCTAGCCAAGAGCATGGGATGAATTTCCATTTGTTAGTGTCCTCTTTAATTTCTCTTCAGAGTGTCTTGTAGTTTTCAGGGCATAGGTCTTTCATTTCTTTGGTTAGATTTATTCTTAGGTATTTTATTCATTTGGATGCGATTGTCAATGGAATTGTTTTCCTGATTTCTCTTTCTGCTAGTTCATCATTAGTGTATAGGAATGTAGCAGATTTCTGTGTATTACTTTTGTATCCTGCAACTTTGATGAATTCAGTTATTAGATCCAGTAGTTTTGCAGTGGATTCTTGAGGGTTTTTTATGTACAATATCATGTCATCTGCAAACAGGGACAGTTTGAGTTCTTCCTTGCCAATCTGGATGCCTTTTATTTCTTTGTGTTGTCTGAGTGCTGTGGCTAGGACCTCCAGAACTATGTTGAATAAAAGTTTTGAGAGTGGGCATACTTGTCTTGTTCCCGATCTTAAAGGAAAAGCTTTCAGCTTCTCACCGTTAAATATAATGTTGGCTGTGGGTTTTTCATATATGGCCTTTATTATGTTGAGGAACGTGCCCTCTATACCTATTTTGTTGGGAGTTTTAATCACGAATGGATGTTGAATTTTGTGGAATGCTTTTTCAGCATCTATGGAGATGATCATGGTTTTTGTCCTTCTTTTTGTTGATGTAGTGGATGATGTTCATGGATTTTCGAATGTTGTACCATCCTTGCATCCCTGGGATGAATCCTACTTGATCATGATGGATAATCTTTTTGATGTCTTTTTAAATTTGGGTTGCTAATATTTTGTTGAGTATTTTTGTATCTATGCTCATCAGAGATATGGGTCTGTAATTTTCTTTTTTGTGGTGTCTTTGCCTGGTTTTTGTATTAGAGTGATGTTGGCCTTGTAGACTGAGTTTGGGAGTATTCCCTCCTCTTCTACTTTTTGGAAAACTTTAAGGAGCATGGGTATTAGGTCTTCACTAAATGTTTGATAAAATTCAGCAGTGAAACCATCTGGTCCAGGGATTTTGTTCTTAGGTAGTTTTTTGATTACTAATTCAATTTCTTTGCTGGTAATTGGTCTATTCAGATTTTCTGTTTCTTCCTGGGTCAGCCTTGGAAGGTTGTATTTTTCTAGAAAGTTGTCCATTTCTTCTAGGTTATCCAGTTTATTACCATATAATTTTTCATAGTATTATCTCATAATTCTTCATATTTCTGTGGTGTCCGTAGTGATTTCTACTTTCTCATTTCTGATTCTGTTTATGTGCATAGAGTCTCTTTTTTTCTTGATAAGTCTGGCTAGGGGTTTATCTATTTTGTTTATTTTCTCAAAGTACCTGCTCCTGCTTTCATTGATTCTTTCTGTTGTTTTATTCTTCTCAATTTTATTTATTTATGCTTTAATCTTTATTATGTCCCTCCTTCTATTGACTTTGGGCCTCATTTGTTCTTCCTTTTCTAGTTTCATTAATTGTGACTTTAGACTGTTCATTTGGGATTATTCTTCTTCCCTCAGGTAGCCTGTATTGCAATATATTTCCCTCTAAGCACGGTCTTCACTGCATCCCACAGATTTTGCGGTGTTGAATTATTGTTGTTATTTGTCTCCATATATTGCTTGATCTCTCTTTTGATTTGGTCATTGATCCATTGATTATTTAGGAGCATGTTATTAAGCCTCCATGTGTTTGTGGGCTTTTTTGTTTTGTTTGAGTAATTTGCTTCTAGTTTCATACCTTTGCTATCTGAGAGGCTGTTTGGTACAATTTCAGTCTTTTTTAATTTACTGAGGTTCTTTTTGTGGCCTAGTATGTGGTCTATTCTGGAAAATGTTTCATGTGCCCTTGAGAAGAATGTGTATCTTGTTGCTTTTGGGTTGTAGAGTTCTGTAGATGTCTGTTAGGTCAATTTGTTCTAGTGTGTTGTTCAGTGCCTCTGTGTCTTTACTTATTTTCTGTCTGGTTGATCTGTCCTTTGGAGTGAGAGGTGTGTTAAAGTCACCTAATATGAATGCATTGCTGTCTATTTCCTCCTTTAATTCTGTTAGTATTTGTTTCACATATGACAGCGCTCCTGTGTTGGATGCATATATATTTATAATGGTTATATCCTTTTGTTGGATTGACCCCTTTATCATTATGTAATGTCCTTCTTTACCTCTTGCTACTTTCTTCGTTTTGAAGTCTACTTTGTCTGATACAAGTACTGCAACACCTGCTTTTTTCTCCTTGTTGTTTGCATGAAATATTTTTCCCATCCCTTCACTTTTAGTCTGTGTATATCTTTGGGTTTGAGGTGAGCTTCTTGTAGGCAGCATATAGATGGGTCTTGTTTTTTTATCCATTCAGTGACTCTATGTCTTTTGATTGGTCCATTAGTTCCATTTACATTTAGGGGATTATCGATAGTTATGTACTTATTGCCATTGCAGGCTTTTGATTGGTGGTTACCAAAGGTTCAAGGGCAATTCCCTTACTATCTAACAGTCTAACTTAAGTTACTTCGTATACTATTACAAACACAATCTAAAGGTTCGTTTGTTTTTTTCCTCCTTTTTCTTTCTCCTCCATTCTTTGTATGTTATGAATCATATTCTGTAGTCTTTGTCTTCCCTTGGGTGACATCTATTTAGCCTTAGGAATACTTCCATCTTTAGGAGTCCCTCCAAAATGCACTGTAGAAGTGATTTGTGGGAGGTAAATTCTCTCAGCTTTTGCTTATCTGAAAATTGTTTAATCCCTCCTTCAAATATAAATGATAACCTTGCCGGGTGGAGTATTCTTGGTTCAAGGCCCTTCTGCTTCATTGCATTAATATATACCATGCTACTCCCTTCTGGCCTGTAAGGTTTCTGTTGAGACGTCTGATGATAGCCTGATTGGTTTTCCTTTTTATGTGATCTTTTTTCTCTCTCTAGCTGCTTTGAAAAGTCTGTCTTTATCCTTGATCTTTGCCATTTTAATTATTATACGTTTTGATGTTGTCTTCCTTGGATCCCTTGTGTTGGGAGATCTGTGTACCTCCATGGCTTGAGAGACTATCTCCTTCCCCAGATTGGGGAAGTTTTCAGCAATTACCTCTTCAATGACACTTTCTATCCCTTTTTCTCTCTTATTCTTCTTCTGGTACCCCTATAATGCAAATATTGTTCCGTTTGGATTGGTCACACAGTTCTCTCAATATTCTTTCATTCTTAGAGATCCTTTTTTCTTTCTGTGCCTCAGCTTCTTTGTATTCCTCTTTCTAATTTCTATTCCATTTACCATCTCTTCTACTACATCTAATCTGCTTTTAAATCCCTCCATTGTATGTTTCATTTCAGATACGGAATTTCTTAATGATTGAATCTCCAACATAAATTCATTCCTGAGTTCTTGAACTTTTTTGTACCTCCATAAGCATGTTTATAATTTTTATTTTGAACTCTCTTTCAGGGAGATTGGTGAGTTTGGTTTCATTTGGCCCTTTTTCTGGGGTTTGTGAGATTTTGGTGTTAACCATGTTCTTTTGACATTTCATATTTCTGTGTGGTGCCCACTAGTGTGCAGAAACTCCAGTTTCTGAAGCTGCTCAGCCTCTAGAGTGAGTTTGGGGGTTGTAGGGGAGCAGAGGAAAGATCTGTTTCCTGATTCTCGTCTGTGGTGCCTGCTCCAGTGTCAGAGCCAGTGGGCCCAGCACGCAGGTGCAAGCCTCTGTGCTTAGCGTCTCCAGCTGTTGTAGGTGGGGCCTCCCTCTGAGTGGCCTGACACCTGCACAGTGACTGCGGGTTTGTGAGCTGGTGCCTTCAGGCTAGTAGAAGGCTTGGCAGGCTGTGTGTCACAGTGGGGGGCCTCGGAGCTGAGTAGGCAGCCAGGGTGATGGGGCTCCTGAAGCTCCTCAGCGTTCTCAACCAGCTGGGCAGAGAACACCCAGACAACCTTGTCTAGCTCTCCCTTCTCTGGCACAGCAACCTCCGTGCAAACCCCGCCCCTTCAGCAGCCCTCTGGCTCTAGGAAGACACTCAGACTCCCTGCCTTTCCTCTGACACAGAGCAGCCGGGTGTGGATCCTGTCCTCCACAAACGGCCGGAATGTCAATTTCTCAACCACCCCGCCTGTCCAGCTCCTCAGTGTCCAGAGCACTACACACTATACGATTCTGCTCACAAAGCATATCTCCAGGGCTAGGTGTTCAGCTGTCCCAGGATTCCACCCCCTCCCCCGCTCCGTTTCTCTTCCTTCTGCCCGTGAGCTGGGGTGGGGGAAGGGCTCGGTCCCACCAAATTAAGGCTTTCATACGTTACCCTGTTTCGTGAGGTCTGCTCTGTTTGTGAGGTGTGTAATGCAGTCTGGTTCAGCCTTCTTTCTTGTTGCTGCCTTAAGGTTAGTTGTACTAATTAACTGTATTTTTGTACTGTTTGTGGTTTTGGGAGGAGCTCTCCATCTCACCTCTCATGCTGCCATCTTGAATTCTGTTCTTTAATTGAATTTTAGTTACAACTGTACAAAATCTACATCTTTACAATACTGAGTTTCTAAGTCACAAACAAGGTATGTCTTTTAATTTGTTAAATTTTCTTTAATGTCACTCAAAATATAATTTCCCTTGCACATCTTTTATTATATTATTTCCAATCACTTACCTTTTTGGGCTGCTGTTGAATTTGTGTCTTGTTAACATGTAGTTTTCTTACTGTTGTGCCTCATAATGAAATTAAAATTGATTTTGATTTGTTCATTGTGTATCCAATACGCTTGCTGAACTCTGCTGTCATTTTTTTGTTTGTTTTATAAAATTTGTTGAAGTTTAACAATCAGGTAGAAATATGCATATGTTGTAAGTATGGTGTTTGGTGACTTTCATAAAGTGACCTCACTTATGTAATTGGTGCTTAAATTAAGAAACAGAACATTATGATAACCTGAAAGCCTTCATGTTCCTCTGCATTGTTTTAATCCATTTGGGCCATGATAACAAAAATATTGTAAATTGGGTGGCTTAAAGAACAGTCTATTTCCCATAGTCTGGAGGCTGGGAAGTCCAAGGTCTAAGTGCTGGCAAATCCAGTATCTTGTGAGGGCCAGCTACCTGGTTTGCAGATGGCAGTCATCTCATTGTACCCACACATGGCAGACAGCAGAGAGAGAAAAATCATTAAATCTTTAGTGAGCTCTTTTATGTCTTTTTACAAGGGCACTACTGCCATTCACGAGTGCTCCTCCTCATGACCTAGTCACCTCCCACAGGCCCCACCTCCAAAGACTATCACGTTGGGGATTAGAGTTTCAACAGGTGAATTTTCTTGGGGGGCAAAAATATTCAGTCAATATCTGGGCTCTTAAAGAAACTTTCTAAGGTGATATAAATTTGATTCCTTCTGTTAATTCTATTTTGCAGAAACCTGGGCCAGTTGCTACACACCTCAGTTTCAGAAAACATAAACCTTTCAGCTTTTCAAACTGGTCTGTCTTGTGGAGTGAACCCAGGGGATGATGTGCTCAGTTCTAGCTTGGGTTTTCTCAGTTCAGCTTCATCTTTCTTATGTTTATTGGTAACATACGGCACAGTCTGACATTAGGCTGTCACAGCACAAGTTGTGATTTTTAACCTTCCCCTTGATTTTCTTGGCATTTTACTTAAAAGTCAACAAAAAATGATTTGAGGATTGTAGCTGGATGCCAGTTTGAACTAGAACCCTCAGTTATGTTAAGAAAGCAGCTGATTCCAGTTACAGATTCTAATCTGTGATGGTTTTATTGGAGTTCTTTATAGGGATGGGAAGATATGTAGATAAAATGTGAAAATAGCTATTTTTATCATGTTTGGGTGTTAAATATTTAGAGGCACTCAGATAGATATTCTAGTGTCCTGATAAGAGTTTCCAGGATAGGAAAGCCTTGTTTGGTGATTCTTGTTGTTTGTTTTTTCCTCCTTTCATGAATCTGAGAAAAACTCCATTTCTAAATGTGTAAAATGAATAAGATGGTGCCCTATATTGGAGATGAGTGTTATTTTTAATCTTATGATTAGTTATTTATCCATTGTTACATAACTAATCACCCCTAGATTTAATGGCTTAAAACAATGCACATTTATTAACTCACAGTTTCTGTGGGTCAGAAATCCAGGTATGGTTTAGCAGCATCCTCTGGCCCTGGTCTCATGAGGCTCAGTCAAGGCACTGCTGCAGTGCTCAGGGCTGCAGTCACGTCAGGGCCCGATAGGGGGAGGATGTGTTTCTGTGCACACGCATGGACAGCTGCCCGGCCTCAGATCCTTGCTGGCTAGTCTCCAAAGACATCATTTCCTTGTCCTGGGCCCCTCCATAGGGCTACCCACATGATAGCTGGCTTGTCCTAGGGCAAGGGCTCTGATTGTGTGTGCGAGGGGCTCCCAAGACAGAGGTACCTTCTGTGTTCTAATCTCAGCAGTGACATTCCGTTACCTTAGCCACACTCTGTTCATTAGAAAGGGATCATGCAGTCTGGTCCACACTGTGAGAGGAGGGCTCCACAGGAGCATGGCTGCCAGGACAGACTGGTCACTGGGAGCCCTCTTAGTCACTGTTGTTGTTTTCAGTATCTCCTAAACCACTGATTCATGCCAGTTTTTCCATTTGAAACCTCCCTCTTAATTATCCCTTCCTTTCTATTTCACTGCCAACCTTTTTGCTGTCTTCATTAACACATAAACTAATTAACAAGTTTTACTCATATCCTTCATTTGCCACGGCTTGTTAATATTCCTGAAACACCACTGTATTACTTTGTTTTCTTGCTCAAAACCTTCAGTGGCTCTTTGTTGCCTTCTTCCAATTGTGTTTCTGATTCCTTCCAATTTGTACCATCCATTCTAGCCAGCCAGGGGCTTCACTATGTCCTGAACATTGTGTGCTTCTTGGATCTTTGTCTTGGTTTTATTTAATCTTTCTCTCCAAATTCTACCCACTGACTTTCTCAATAAAGCCTGCTCCATTCACTGTTGCATTCTGATTCTCCTTAGAACTTGGAATCGTATGAAAGTTAGGAGGACTCAACCTAAAAAGTACTGATTTCCTCCCCTGATAGAAAAAGACATCTGGGGACATCTTAGTCTTTCCTAACTCACCTTAAGTATAGAACTTCTAAAAGTAATTGGCAACTCACTCCCCTTGTATTTTGCTTTTAAGTCTCCATTCTAGAAGAGATGATAGATAAACTAGAAATAATTAAGTTGTTTCTTGGTCACTTATGTCAGTTTCTGATGTATGTAGAAATATTCAGAGACTCTGGGAGCAACTGTAATCTTTATTTTTAGGGTCTCATTGTTTCTGACTCTTAACAAAATCATACGGCCTTAAGAATAACCATAAACTATTATGGTCCCAGATAACAAAATATCATTTAAGGAAAAACGATAGTACCATTCTAAAAGCCCATGATGTATACTGCTCTCTGAGTAGTGACATTGGTTGATAATGAAAGTTGAGGTTTGAAACTAGTCAGTTTATAGTTTTAGTTAAAAATGCTAGGTCCCAGACACGGCAGTCAGACAAAACAAAGAAATACAAGGCATCCAGATGGGTAAAGAAGAAGTCAGATTGTCACTGTTTGCAGATGACATGATATGGTACATAAAAAACCCTAAGGACTCCACTCCAAAACTACTAGAACTAATATCTGAATTCAACAAAGTTGCAGGATACAAAATTAACACACAGAAATCTGTTGCTTTCCTATATACTAATGATGAGCTAACAGAAAGAGAAATCAGGAAAACAGTTCCATTCACAATTGCATCAAAAAGAATAAAATACCTAGGAATAAACCTAACGAAGGAAGTGAAAGACCTATACCCTGAAAACTACAAGACACTCCCAAGAGAAATTAAAGAGGACACTAACAAATGGAAACTCATCCCATGCTCTTGGCTAGGAAGAATTAATATTGTCAAAATGGCTATACTACCTAAAGCAATCTACAGATTCAATGCAATCCCTATCAAAATACCAACAGCATTCTTCAATGAACTGGAACAAATAGTTCTAAAATTCATATGGAACCCCAAAAGACCCCGAATAGCCAAAGCAATCCTGAGAAGGAAGAATAAAACGGGGGGAATTACGCTCCCAGACTTCAAGGTCTACTACAAAGCTTCAGTAATCAAGACAATTTGGTATTGGCACAAGAACAGACCCACAGACCAGTGGAACAGAATAGAAAATCCAAACATTAACCCAAACATATACGGTCAGTTAATATATGATAAAGGAGCCTTGGATATACAATGGGAAGAGAATGAAACTGAACTACTGTCTAACCCCATACACAAAAGTAAATTCAAAATGGATCAAAGACCTCAATGTAAGTCATGAAACCATAAAACTCTTAGAAAAAAACATAGGCAAAAATCTCTTGGAAATAAACATGAGTGATTTCTTCATGAACATATCTCCCCGAGCAAGGGAAACAAAAGCAAAAATGAACAAGTGGGATTATATCAAGCTGAAAAGCTTCTGTACAACAAAGGACACCATCAGTAGAACAAAAAGACATCCTACAATATTGGAGAATATATTCATAAATGATATATCCGATAAGGGGTTGACATCCAAAATATATAAAGAACTCATGCACCTCAACAAACAAAAAGCAAATAATCCAATTAAGAAATGGGCAGAGGACATGAATAGACACTTCTCCAAAGAAGAAACTCAGATGGCCAACAGGCACATAATCATCAGAGAAATGCAGATTAAAACCACAATGAGATATCACCTCCCACCAGTGAGGATGGCCAACATCCAAAACACAAACAACAACAAATGTTGGCGAGGATGTGGAGAAAAGGGAACCCACCTACACTGCTGCTGGGAATGCAAATTAGTTCAACCATTGTGGAAAGCAGTATGGAGGTTCCTCAAAAAACTCAAAATAGAAATACCATTTGACCCAGGAATTCCACTCCTAGGAATTTACCCTAAGAATGCAGCAGCCCAGTTTGAAAAGACAGATGCACCCCTATGTTTATTGCAGCACTATTTACAATAGCCAAGAAATGGAAGCAACCTAAGTGTCCATCAGTAGGTGAATGGATAAAGAAGATGTGGTACATATACACAATGGAATATTATTCAGCCATAAGAAGAAAACAAATCCTACCATTTGCAAAAGCATGGATGGAGCTAGAAGGTATTATGCTCAGTGAAATAAGCCAAGCAGGAAAAAACAAGTATCAAATGATTTCAGTCATATGAGGAGCATAAGAGCAAAGAAAAAAAAATGGAAAGAAAAAAAACAGCAGCAGACTCACAGAACCCAAGAATGGACTAATAGTTACCAAAGGGAAAGGGACTGGGAGGCTGGGTGGGAAGGGCGGGACAAGGAGGAAAAAAGGGCATTATGATTAGCAGATGTAATGTTGGGGTGACATGGGGAGGGCTGTACAACTCAGAGAAGAGAAGTATCGATTCTATAGCAGCTTACTACGCTTATGGACAGTGACTGTTATGGGGATGGTGGAGGGGACCTGATGAAGTGGGTAGTTTAATAACCATAATGTTGCACATGTGATTGTAGATTAATGATACCAAAATAAAAATTTTTTAAATGCTAGGTCCCCTTTCTGGGGAGAAAGCATGTTCTCAGCCTGGGGCAGATAAACCAGTGAAAGCAGTGAAGCCAAAATCAGTCAAGGGAAAAACTAAGTGGGAGAAACCCGTTTATTGCTTATAAGAAGCTTGGCTCCATTTGTCTCTCTACTGCAGCTACTCCTGCTTGCCAGTTTCTCTGGCCATCACTCTCTCTTCCCCATTTCTCCCTTTTGGGGCCTGCTCTCACCTCTCTCCCCTTGTAAATACCTATTGATGGACTAAGGAGAGAACAGCTTCTCTCCACCCCTTGTAAACACCTATTGCTAATGGAAATGGACTAAGGACAGGTGAGATATTTGGAAATATTGCAGTTTTACCCCCATCCCATTTGATGCTTTTGCAAGAAAGAAAGAAGGTCTCCTTGTAGGCTTCTTTAATTGCAGGTTCTATGAACAGAAAATACTGTTTGCAGCAAAATGAATACTGTGCATGTAGTTTTAATAATATTTGTTTCAGATTTAAATTATAATTACGTATTTTTATTCATGTTTCTTTTAGTGAATAAAATAGAAGTGTTCAACACTAGTTCCAATGTAGTTGTATATTTCTTAATTGCCTGTAAAAGTAATAGCCCATGTTTCAGAATGAAATCTTAACCATGTTAAACTATAATAGAATCAGTCTCTAAGAATAGTCTATTTTTTTAGTTAATGATTTTTCTCCATTAAAAACCCTGAAACTTAAAAAAAATCCAACCTTTATTAATAGAAAATCTTCTAAATTATTACATCACTAAAAAAGAAGAAGAAGAAATACAGGCATGTGATTAAAATTTCAAATATAATAGGAGGGTGTAAAATACAGTATTTCTTTTATTACCAAATGCTTAGTTCCATTTAGCTATAATTACTACTAACAGTTTATTGTGGACTTTTAGTATATCTTTATATGAATATAAGCTATATCCTTTTAAAAAACAAATGAATTCATGTTATAATTATAATATAAATATTGTTAAAACCCTGCTTGTCATTTGATAACCTTAAAGGTTTTCCTATATCAACATACATAGAGCTACTATATGCTTCAATGAATACCACCTTGTCATCATATAGATATCCATAATTCTATACCAATCCTCTACAACAATACTTTAGATTTTTTTCCTGGTTTCCACAGTTGCTGAAAGTGGTGTAATTTTCTTACTTGGACATAGTCCTAGCTTAGGTTTGAGTGTATATATAGGATATAAATGCCTAGTAATGAAGATATTGGAGTAAAGTGGTATTTGTATTTTTAAATGACAGTTTTATCCAGCATATATGTAAGTGCCTATTTCCAACCTGTCAATACTAGGTTTTATTAATCTTTACAGTTTTTGTGAATATGATTTATAAAAAGCAGTATGACATTGTTTTTGGTTTTCATTTCAGTAACTTGACCTAGAATCCTTTCATATACTAATTAGCCATTTTTACGCCTTTTAATTTTCTCTTGAGCTCTGCTTCCTTTTGCTCTGTAGGATACTTAGTACTTCTCTAAATTAACATTTTTCTGCCATGGTTCAAGCTCAAGAAAAAGATTGTGTTTTGCTTTATTTGTATGAGCTGGGTATCATGTGTGTCATCCATATATTTTGCCTTCAATTGCTTTAATACTAACCTTCTGAGTTAGTATTTCAAGTTCTTTCTGTCACTGATTTGCTTTATAGCAATGACAATTCTGTTCCTTTCTGTTTCTGATGTATTAGTTTTCTAATGGCATTTTGTCCTTGATTTGCTTTAGTCTTTCATCTTCCTTTCGACCTATTTTATTGTTGATTTTTATGTATGTGATCCCATGTTCTGTTTCATCCTTTTCTAAAGTACAAAACACGTGTACAAGATTAAATATTCAATTCTTTGCTCCTTTGAAGGTTTGCTCCTGAATGTGTTTCTGACCTGCTTTTTGTATACAGTATTCCTTCCAACAATGCTGTTGTGTATTTACTACAAACAACTAATGCCTGCCCCTGCTAGTGCCTTAAACCCAGCAGCAAATTATGATCTCTTGGGAAGTTTTGAAAATTCCAGTGGCAGGGGCCTGGTGAGTGGCTGGCTCCCCAGTGGGGGTGAAGCCTGGGGAAGCTTGTCTCTGAGCTGTGCTGCTGCTGGCTTGCCAGCAGTGTGGTGCCACACTCGACAGGGAAAGTCTTTGTCTTTCATTTGTAGTTTGTCAAGCTTTTTCTTGTTGAAATGTGGGAATGATATTTTTCCAAGTTTTCCATATCAAAAGCTGAAACTAAAAAGTTTAATATTTTGGCCGTCTTTATGTTTAATTTAGAGTTGGCTCTTTTTATGCATGTTATAATCTCATGATCTTTGATGTGTACTTATTCTATACTTGTTCTGAAGTTTACTTCTATTTGTTTTATCATCTTTGTCTCTAGAATTAGTTCTTTTGGTTTGTGCCTCTGGTTTGGTATGATACCTTCCTCAGGCGTGGGTGACTTCATAATCTGGGAGTCTTTATATTGAGAATTTCTGGTTGCCTTTGCTCTTTACCATAGCCCTTCTGCAGCAGTGTTGTGGTTAAGTAGTGTGGGGGGGGAGTGGCTTCTGGGATTTGGTCTTTTTGTTTCAAATTAAGTATGTGGTATTTAAAATATATATTATGATATTGGTCACAGCACAGAACTGCAGTACAAACTCTAACATGAAACTGTTCAAATAAAACCCCCAGTCTGCTTCCTAACTAAATGTGAAGTATTGGGTAATCTCTCTCAGCTCAGACTACTCATCAGTAAGATAGGAATTAAAAAAAACAATATCTACCCCATAGGCTTTTCCCATAGTGAAGTCAGTTAAAATATGTGAAGCATTTAGCAGAGAGTCTGGTGCATTGTAAGCACTCAGACGTTGGCTGCAGCCATCATGATGCGGAGGAAGATTATGTTTGGATTCTCTGCTTTGTCTCTCTTTTTATTTATTTATTTATTTATTTATTTTTATAATTTATTTTAGTATCATTAATCTACAATTACATGTGCAATTTTACGGGGATTAAACTACCCCCTTCATCAGGTCCCCCCCACCAACCCCATTACAATCACTGTCCATCAGCATAGTGAGATACTATAGAATCACTACTTGTCTTCTCTGAATTGTACAGCCCTCCCCGTGCCCTCCCAACATTATGTCTGCTAATCGTAATGCCCCTTTTTCCCCCTTGTCCCTCCCTTCCCACCCAACCTCTCCGGTCCCTTTCTCTTTGGTAACTATTAGTCAGTTCTTGGGTTCTGTGAGTCTGCTGCTGTTTTGTTCCTTCAGTTTTTTTTTTCTTTGTTCTTATACTCCACATATGAGTGAAATCATTTGATACTTGTCTTTTTCGGCTTGGCTTACTTCACTGAGCATAATACTCTCTAGCTCCATCTATGTTGTTGCAAATGGTAGGATTTGTTTTCTTCTTATGGCTGAATAATATTCCATTGTGTATATGTACCACCTCTTTTTTATCCATTCATCTACTGATGGACACTTAGGTTGCTTCCATTTCTTGGTTATTGTAAATAGTGCTGCGATAAACATAGGGGTGCATATGTTTTTTTCAAACTGGGCTGCTGCATCCTTAGGGTAAATTCCTAGGAATGGGATTCCTGGGTCAAATGGTATTTCTATTTTGAGTTTTTTGAGGAACCTCCATACTGCTTTCCACAATGGTTGAACTAATTCCCCCCAGCAGTGTAGGAGGGTTCCCTTTTCACCACATCCTCGCCAACATTTGTTGTTGTTTGTGTTTTGGATGTTGGCCATCCTCACTGGTGTGAGATGATATCTCATTGTGGTTTTTAATCTGCATTTCTCTGATGATTAGTGATGAGGAGCATCTTTTCATGTGCCTGTTGGCCATCTGAATTTCTTCTTTGTAGAAGTGTCTATTCATGTCCTCTGCCCATTTCTTAATTGGATTATTTGCTTTTTGTTTGTTGAGGTGCATGAGTTCTTTATATATTTTGGATGTCAACCCCTGACCGGATATGTCATTTATGAATATATTCTCCCATACTGTAGGATGTCTTCTTGTTCTACTGATGGTGTCCTTTGCTGTACAGAAGCTTTTCAGCTTGATATAGTCCCACTTGTTCATTTTTGCTTTTGTTTCCCTTGCTCGGGGAGATATGTTCATAAAGAAGTCACTCATGTTTATGTCCAAGAGATTTTTGCCTATGTTTTTTTCTAAGAGTTTTATGGTTTCATGACTTACATTGAGGTCTTTGATCCATTTTGAGTTTACTTTTGTGTATGGGGTTAGACAGTAGTCCAGTTTCATTCTCTTACATGTAGCTGCCCAGTTTTTCCAACACCATCTGCTGAAGAGGCTGTCATCTCCCCATTGTATATCCAAGGCTCCTTTATCAAATATTAATTGACTGTATATGTTTGGGTTAATGTTTGGATTTTCTATTCTGTTCCACTGGTCTGTGGGTCTGTTTTTGTGCCAATACCAAATTGTCTTGATTACTGTGGCTTTGTAGTAGAGCTTGAAGTCAGGGAGCATAATTCCCCTGTTTTATTCCTCCTTCTCAGGATTGCTTTGGCTATTCGGGTCTTTTGTGGTTCCATATGAATTTTAGAATTATTTGTTCCAGTTCATTGAAGAAAGCTGTTGGTATTTTGATAGGGATAGCATTGAATCTGTAGATTGCTTTAGGTAGTATAGCCATTTTGACAATATTTATTCTTCCTAGCCAAGAGCATGGAATGAGTTTCCATTTGTTAGTGTCCTCTTTAATTTCTCTTCGGAGTGTCTTGTAGTTTTCAGAGTATAGGTCTTTCACTTCCTTCGTTAGGTTTATTCCTAGGTATTTTATTCTTTTTGATGCAATTGTGAATGGAATTGTTTTTCTGATTTCTCTTTCTGCTAGTTCATTGTTAGTGTATAGGAATGCAACAGATTTCTGTGTGTTAATTTTGTATTCTGCAACTTTGCTGATTTCAGATATTAGTTCTAGTAGTTTTGGAGTGGAGTCTTTAGGGTTTTTAATGTACAATACCATGACATCTGCAAACAGTGACAATTTGACTTCTTCTTTATGAATCTGGATGCCTTGTATGTCTTTGTTTTGTCTGATTGCCGTGGCTAGGACCTCCAGTACTATGTTGAATAACAGCGGAGAGAGTGGGCATCCCTGTCTTGTTCCCGATCTTAGATGAAAAGCTTTCAGCTTCTCTCTGTTAGGTATGATGTTAGCTGTGGGTTTTTCATATATAGCCTTTATGACGTTGAGGTACTTGCCGTCTATACCCATTTTGTTGAGAGTTTTAATCATGAATGGATGCTGAATTTTGTCAAATGCTTTTTCAGCCTCTATGGAGATGATCATGTGGTTTTTGTTCTTTTTATTGATGTGGTGGATGATATTGATGGATTTTCGAATGTTGTACCATCCTTGCATCCCTGGGATGAATCCCACTTGATCATGGTGTATGGTCGTCTTGATGTATTTTTTAATTCGGTTTGCTAATATTTTGTTGAGTATTTTTGCGTCTATGTTCATCAGGGTTATTGGTCTGTAATTTTCTTTTTTGGTGAGGTCTTTGCCCGGTTTTGGTATTAGAGTGATGCTGGCTTCATAGAATGAGTTTGGAAGTGTTCCCTCCTCTTCTATTTTTTTGGAAAACTTTAAGGAGAATGGGTTTTATTTCTTCTCTATATGTCTGGTAGAATTCAGAGGTGTATCCATCAGGTCTGGGGGTTTTGTTCTTGGGTAGTTTTTTGATTATCGATTCAGTTTTGTTGCTGGTGATTGGTCTGTTTAGGTTTTCTGTTTCTTTTTTGGTCAGTTTTGGAAGGTTGTATTTTTCCAAGAAGTTGTCCATATCTTCTAGGTTTTCCAGCTTGTTAGCATATAGATTCTCATAATATTCTCTTATAATTCTTTGTATTTCTGTGGGGCCTGTCGTTATTTTTCCTTTCTCATTTCTTATTCTGTTTATGTGTGTAGAATCTCTTTTTCTCTTAAAGAGTCTGGCTAGGGGTTTATCTATTTTGTTCATTTTTTCTAAGGACCAGCTCTTGGTTTCATTGATTTTTTTCTTTTCTTTTTATTCTTCACAATTTTATTTATTTCTTTGATCTTTATTATGTCCCTCCTTCTGGTGACTTTGGGTCTCATTTGTTCTTCTTTTTCCAATTTCATTAATTGTGTCTTTAGACTATTCATTTGGGAATGTTGTTGCTTCTTTAAATAGGCCTGGATTGCAATATACTTTCCTCTTAGAACTGCCTTTGCTGCATCCCACAGAAGTTGCAGCTTTGTGTTGTTGTTGTCATTAGTTTCCATATATTCTTTGATTTCTGTTTTGATTTGGTCATTAACCCATTGATTAATTAGGAGAATGTTGTTAAGTCTCCATGTATTTGTGAGCCTTTTTGATTTCTTTCTAAAATTTATTTCGAGTTTTATGCCTTTGTGCTCTGAGAAGTTGCTTGGTAGAATTTCAATATTTTTGAATTTACTGAGGTTCTTTTTGTGGCCTAGTATGTGGTCTATTCTGGAAAATGTTCCATGTGCCTTTGAGAAGAATGTGTATCTTGTTGCTTTTAGGTGCAGAGTTCTGTAGATGTCTGTTAGGTCCATCTGTTCTAGTGTGTTGTTCAGTGCCTCTGTGTCTTTACTTATTTTCTGTCTGTTTGATCTGTCCTTTGGAGTGAGTGGTGTGTTAAAGTTACCTAATATAGAATGCATTGCTGTCTATTTCCTCCTTTAATTCTGTTCGTATTTGTTTCACATATGCCCGCGCTCCTGGGTTGGGTGCATATATATTTATAATGGTTATATCCTTTTGTTGGATTGACCCTTTTATCATTATGTAACATCCTTCTGTATCTCTTTTTACTTTCTTCGTTTTGAAGTCTATTTTGTCTGATAGAAGTACTGCAACACCTGCTTTTTTCTCCTTGTTATTTGCATGAAATATCTTTTTCCATGCCTTCACTTTTAGTCTGTGTATATCTTTGGGTTTGAGGTGAGTTTCTTGTAGGCAGCATATAGATGGGTCTTGCTTCCCTCTAGAGCAGTTCCTTTAAGATGTCCTGTAGAGGTGGTTTATGGGAGGCAAATTCTCTCAGCTTTCGCTTGTCTGGAAATTGTTTAATCCCTTTGTCATATTTAAATGATAATCGTGCTGGATACAATATTCTTGGTTCGAGGCCCTTCTGTTTCATTACATTAAGTATGTCATGCCATTCTCTTCTGGCCAATAGGGTTTCTGTTGAGAAGTCTGATGATAGTCTGATCGGTTTTCCTTTGTAGGTGATCTTTTTTCTCCCCTTAGCTGCCTTTAATACTCTGTCTTTATCTTTGATCTTTGCCATTTTAATTATTATGTGTCTTGGTGTTGTCTTCCTTGGGTCCCTTGTGTTGGGAGATCTGTGGGCTTCCGTGAACTGCGAGACTATTTCCTTCTCCAGCATGGGGAAGTTTTCAGCAATTATTTCTTCAAAGACACTTTCTATCCCTTTTTCTCTCTCTTCTTCCTCTGGTACTCCTATAATGCGAATATTGTTCCGTTTGGATTGGTCACACAGTTCTCTTAATATTCTTTCATTCCTAGGGATCCTTTTATCTCTTTCTGCCTCAGCTGCTCTGTATTCCTGTTCTCTCATTTCTATTCCATTAACAGTCTCTTGCATCTCATCCAGTCTGCTGTTAAGGCCATTGATGGCTTGTCTCATTTCTGCATTGTCTTTCCTGACTTCCCTGACTTCCTCCCTCAGCTCTTGGATGTTTCTCTGTAGATCCATCAGCATGGTTATGACTTTTATACTGAATTCTTTTTCAGGATGATTATGCGTTTCCATCCCTTCAGGCTCCCTCTCTGGTGTTGTCTGGGTGAGCTTTGTCTGTACCATATTCCTGTGTCTTTTCATGGTGATAGAAGTGGTCACTGGCAGGTGCTATGTATGTCAGCTGGGCTCTTTAAGACTTTAAAGAAAAAAAACAAAACAAAAGAAAAGAAAACAAAAACGAAAAACAAACAAGCAAAAAAAAAGGAAGAGAAAGAAAAGAGAAAAAAAAAAAGGGGAAAAAAACCCCACTGGGGGTAGATTCTGTATGGATGCTGTAGGTGGCGCTGTTGCTCCACTATTCTTCAGCCAGGCCGTGCCGTTTTGCTGAGCTGTTTGCAGCTCTGGCTGCGGCAGGAACGAATGCGAGGCTATTGTTCTCCATGCAAAGTTTCAGTGCAGCTACTTTTTCCCAGTCTCCAGGCAAGGCATCCGAAATTCCTCAGGACTCCCAGCCCGCTGGGCTGAATGTGCTGGGACAATCGTAAGACCGCTGCAATGAGCGCGCGCTTTTCTTTTGTCCTGAGAGCCGGCAGCACAGACCCGCGTGCGTTCCCAGCTCAAAACCTGCACCTTCTGCCTCCCCAATCTCCGCTACACCGCGCGATGTGTGTCAGCGCTCCGGGCGCAGATCACCAGGGCTGGTTATTTTGCGGGGTGTACTTCCACTCCCTCCTGGCTCTGAATCCTCACCTCCCGCCGGTGCGCTGGGGTGGGACAGTGTTCGGGTTCTGCTGGGACGCGGCTCCATATCTCACCCGCCTTGTGGGGTGCCGAGTCGTCTCAGGTGCAGTTGCAGGCTGTGCGTTGTCCTGTGTATTCTGGTCTCTCTTTTAGGAATAGTTGTATTTGCTATATTTTCATAGATACATATGGGTTTGGGAGGAGATTTCTGTGGCCCTGCTCACGCCGCCATCTTCCCAGAACTCTCTCCGCTTTGTCTCTGTTTTTATGAAATCTTGTGCTAGTCAGTAGGGTTCAAATGGAAAATCTAATGTCACTTTACAGAGCACTTTACATTTGAACCCTAAGCGAGGATCAAATGATTCATAATTTCAAATAGGCTACTCACTAGTTTTTCTTAAATAAAGTAGAGTAACTCTGATGGAGTGTTCTCCTCTCCATCTTTAAAACAGCTCCTTTTCTAATTAGAGCAACCACAATGTCTTAATGCCAAATAATTTACTTAATTAAGGTTATTTTAGTGCTCACATTGAGATATTTGATTGATGAGCACTTGTAAACATTTTTCAAGTAAAGATTGTTTAAGTGATTTTGAATATATGTATACTAAGTGGTATGCTAGATAGATGAAAGGAAAAATTACCAATTATCAAAAATAATACTTGCACATTTATACTTCTTGAAACCATGTAATCTTTCCCCTATTATTTGACTTATAGAAACTTGTTGCATAAATCCCATAATTGCCATAAGGTTTGACTTGATATTATGAGTCAAAAAATACATTTTGGGGTCAGTTTATATCAATTATGTTTCAATAATAATCTGTTCTATGTAGCAGGTCCGATGAACCATGACTTCTTACTATGAAAGTAATACTGCTTATCCACAAAGAAAAACAAAATAATAAGTTCACAGATTCTTTATAAATTTTATTCAAGTTTTTAAAGGTAAAATTTACATACAGTGAAATGAACCTGAGAACTGTAGAGTTTGTTTTGGCATATATGCACCTGTGTAACCATCACCACAATCAATTTATGGGCCTTTTCCATTTTTCCAAAACATTCTCTCCTGCCTCTGCAGGAAGTACTCCACCATACTCCCAAGCAACCGCTGATCTGCCATCTGACATTATATATTAGATTTGCCTTTTCTAAAGCTGCATAGAAATAGAATCAGGCAGTACTTTGTTATATCTGACATTTTTTTCTCAACATAATGTTTTTAAAGATTCATCCATGTTGTTGATTGTATCAATAGTCCATTACTTTTTGTTATTGAATAGTATTCCATTGTATGGATATACCATAATTGTTTATCCATTAATCTGTTAGTGGATATTTGGATTCTTTCTAGTTTTTATCTAGTATATGATAATGCTGCTAGAACTTCAGATGTGTAGATATGTTTTCATCCTGTTGGGTAAGTACTCAGGAAAGGAATAACTGGCTTGCAGAGTAAGGGTGTTTTTAACTTAATGCTAAATTGCCTGAATTGTTTTCATATCCTACTTAAATTTTCTTCTAGAAGGTTTTATAATTGTAAATATTAGGTTTAGGTCTGTTATCCATTTGAGCTAAATTTTGGATATGGCACAAGATAAGGTCTATATTAATTGCAAATTTGGCTTGCTATTTTCTACCAAAACAAACAAACAAAAAGCTTATTGGATTTTGATTGGTTTTGCAATTGAATTTATAGATCAGTTTGACAATCTAATTTTTCATTTCAAGGTTGCCCTGATGTTTCCACTCCAAATGTAATTGCTTCCTTAAATTCTTTGTGAAGGATCAGGGTAGCCTTAGAGCTGGCAGGGATGCCATGAAAACCACTATAGGAGGTAGGGGCAGCAACAGTGAGGTCAGCTTGCTTTAGACACCTGCCTGGGGTTTGCTCAGCCTTCAGGACTTGGGAGGGACAATTCCACAAGAAGGAAAGGTCTTGAGAAAATCCAGGGCCGCCCAAGTCACTCTCTCTGTTGCCTCCTCTCTCTTTCCTCTGCTTCTCATGCATTCCTTCCTCAAGCCCTGCCTCTCCAAGTCTTTTTTGGAAACATCCTTGCTGGCTAGATGCTTTCATCAGGCAGTTGGAAAGATTGTTTAGTAAATCCCTGATGTTATTAAAGACACTGTGGGAGACAAGAGTGATAATAGGAATAATTATATCTTGTTACAGAGAGGGGTGCATCACTTTCTACAAAACATACAAGAAATATGTACAGAAGTGTTTCCTTATCTGGTCCCAGAGCCCTCCTGTGACTTGATGGAGTAAAACTGGCTCAACTTAAGCTGTAGAAGGAAGCTTCTTAGGGTGCCTGGTGGGCTGTTGACAATATCTGCTTCCCCCTTGCCACCCCTTCTTCCCCCCAAGCCCTCACCCGTCTTTGCCATTCCTAATGGAGGGACAGGGCTGCATGGGCTGGGGATGGCAGAGGAAGCCACCGCTGTTCTGGGCATTAACCTGATCCTAAGGGTGACCTCTGTGTGTGTTCTCTTTTAAAACCGTTGGTTTTGTTTTGAGAACCTTTTAACCCCTTGTGGAAATAAATTTCTAGGTTCAAGATGAAACTGCTCCTGGCCTGGATGCCAGGTCAGTAAGTCTGACTTTCATGTTCCTGTGAATGCTCAGCTTGACCAAAAACATGGTTTATCTAGACAGCCAGTCCCCAAACTTCAAGCCAATGCAGGGCTCTATACTTACTTCCTTATTGCTTGATCTTTGTAAATAAGGTCAGATATGTAACCCCAGACAATCATGTCCTGTTTCCACATTGCTGCTTCTAACACTCTACACAATTCACTCTTGCCCTAGATGCCTTGGGAAGGGTGTTCCACAGCGTGCAAGGCCTGTGCTTCTCCATCCATGGATTGTTTTCTCTTGAATAAAGGATGTCAGACCTGTCACAAACTTGTTTTAGTTTTGTCATTTGACATCCTAAAACTGAGGATTTGCCCTGAACAGTGCTTCCCAAATATCTCTGATGATAAAGATCACTTGGGGTGCTTGATAGATACCAAGACGAGCCTGTCTCCCAAACCTCATGAATCAGGATCTGAGGCAGAGATTTACCAGAAGGAAAGTTGGGAAAAGATGGCCTAGAGCATTGTCACTGCATGTTTCATCTGTGCTCTTCAAGACGGTCATAAAAGAAAATGTTAATTCTCACAGCTACTGATAAATACCCAGAGTTGACAGCTGAATATGAAAACTTGGCCTATTCCATTGTAATTTGAATGTGGAAAAAATACTAGTAGAGATGCACATGCAAAAAGCCTTCCTACTGAATCATGAGCATCGCTTTTCTGGACTGAAGTCTCCAGAAAAGGAAAATAACATTTCTTTTTGTGTAATACCCATAATCCTGTATGTCAACTGCAAATCAGGTTACTGGTAACCTACACCTTCAGGTCCATAACTAGCAGTCCACTCCGAAACACTGTTCAACTAACAGGAAAAGCTTGTCTTGATGTGACTCTTACAAAGAGGTTTAAATAAAAGTTGGGCAAATAAAAGTAATTCAATGACTGTGTTTTCAGTGACTGATAGTTTTGTTTTCTTGAACAAGTTATAAAATGTCCAGTTTTGTCTATAGAGTCTCAAGAAAAATTGACTATATGACTCAATTTTTTAAATATATATATGCATATATAGGATTCCCGCTATCCAAATGATGATTCCTATGATACCCCTCAAGAGCTGAAATGGTGTAAAGCAAAGAAGCAGTTACAGTTAGTTTATATGGAAAATCTTTTGAGTGCTCCCCCCAAAACATAACCTCTTTTAGGCTTCTCTGATACCTTGGGACACATCTTGCTAATAGATGCACAGAATAGCTTGTAATGTAAAACGCAGGTGCTCACAAACTCAGTTCAAAGCTCTGGCAGCGTGGTTCTGAGGTGCGGAGTGGAGTCCAGGAAAGGAGCTTGGCGGGGCGTTCTCACTGCTCAGGGTGCTGTGCCTCCGTAGCGGCTCACTGCAGAATCAGCACTGAATATTACTTTCGCTTATTGCCTTTTCCCATAAAAGCAAAAATCCCCTTCAAATTTGTTTTGGTTAATGAAAACAGGTGCTGATGTAGGTTTGTCATAAAAGCAAAATAGCAAAATGTGAACTTCTTTTTAAAAGTGGGGGATACCTGTATGCCCATTTGAGCCGTGAGCCCAGAATTGTTTGGTGTCAAAAGCAGCTATTTGGGCATATGATTTTGTTTACTTGAAACTATAGATGGATTGTTTTAGAGTTATTTCCAGTTTCCTAACTAGTGAGAGGTGCATACTCTCAACTCTGGGGCATGACAAAGACAAACTCTTTGACCAAACTTTAGACTCTTCTCAACTAGATCTTGACCTTGAGCTTTGCTTCTGTGTCCATTCTTACAGAGACCACTTTTAGCAAGAATCTTTCTAAGTCAGTTTAGAAAGAATTCCCCACCCTTGACATCTGGTAACCCTCAATATCTGATCTAATTCCTCATCCCCCACCTTGGATATCTGATCTGATCACCTTAGCCTGCTGAGGATCCTGCATTGGTTTAGCAAGAATCCTCCTCCCTTCAAGTCTACTCTTAGTGATTTCCCTCCCACCAAGTCCCTTGTTGTCTTTAAATTCCCTCTTGTATTTGGAATTGAGTTCAGTTCTGTATTTAAGTCTGTTTTCCCCTATTGCAACAGTTTCTGAATAAAATCTGTCTTTATGGCTCTAACTAACACCCAGCTCTGGTTCTCTCTGACAAGCAAGGATGGTAAATGAGATTCACCTTGAGTGTCAAGTCTCATCTGTAGCTGTCTGGAGTACTATGCTGAGCAAGATTCTGAGGCTATATCCAGACTCAGCAGGAAAGATAGCTGTGATCTATTAGTGCTATCTGCCCTGGGTGTGGGTGGGTATGTTTATTGGTAGCATCCTTTAGGACTCATTTCATCACCAGTACCATTCTGAAGAAAGAAAATAGCTGACGACTGAATGACCTGGGGGATGGAGGTGTCATTTGGAGATGTAAAGGAATTCCCTTTTTGCAGAGCTGGCCTAGATAAGTGCTTTTCTTTTCTTCATATCATGTGGCTGGTGTAATAAGGGTTGCAGGAGGTAAGTGTCTTTGGCTTTGAAAGGCAAAAGAAGACCAGGCTAGCACCCTGAAACAAGTGCTCAGGTAAGCCTCACTCAGGCCTGAAGCTAAAGGACAAAAGTAAACTTGGAGGTTCCCAACTTGGTCTGACTCTACTCACTCTTAGAACTAAATGTGGCTATTTTGTGGCTGTTACTGGTGCAGCTATTGGGTTCCAGGAACTCAGAAGCACCTCAGGCTTACAGTGCAACTCTACCCTTCCTTCCCTCTTTCTAACCAAGAGAACGATGTCTATGTAAAAATTAACAGAATGAGAATTTATATATAGTTTATTCATCTTTGAGCCAGCACCTAATAAGTGTCAAACCTCTATAATAAAGGTCTGGATTAGAATACCAGCACAAAGCCAAAACAATCTTGAGAAAGGAGAACAAAGCTGGAGGTATCATGTTCCCTGATTTCAAAACTATATTTCAGAGCTATAGTAACCAAAACAGTATGGTATTGTTATAAACACACATACCAATCAATGAAACAGAATAGAAAATCCAGAAATAAGTCTACATAGATATGTGCAATTAATTTATGACAAAAGAGCCAAGAATATACAGTGGGGAGAAGACAGTCTCTTCAACAAGTG
Organism: Smutsia gigantea; assembly: GCA_032199065.1. Classification (NCBI taxonomy): domain Eukaryota; kingdom Metazoa; phylum Chordata; class Mammalia; order Pholidota; family Manidae; genus Smutsia; species Smutsia gigantea. The sequence goes on from JAVSCE010001198.1 coordinate 111,565, forward strand.
GTGTAGGGAAAACTGGACAGTTAACATGCAAAGGAATTGAAATTGGACCACTATCTTACACCATACACAGAAATTAACTCAAAATGGATTAGAATACCCAGCATGGCCCTGGAGGCTGAAATAGTACTTATTCCTGTGATGATCACCAGAGAAAGATGAAGGAGAAGGTAGAAATGAGAATAAACACAAAGCAGGTCCAGTCCTCCAGTTCAGACATAGAAATGGTGGAAAGACAGAGTTTAGATAGATAAATAGTCCTGTTCCCAGAGAGCAGTCAGGTCTTGCCTTAGCTTAATGTAAGACAAGAAAGCAAGGGAAAGCCAGGTATAAGTCTAAAAAACAGAGGAGATGGAATTTTTGTCTCACAAACTTAGTAGCCAAGAGCCTTTCAGAGTCAGCTTCTTTTCTTTCTTTTCTTCTTAACTGAAGCTCTTTCTTTGGTCCAGGTTTCTCAGGCAGATGCCTGTGAATATACCTCCTCACCTCCAGTAGCAAAAAATCAGTTAGTTCTCGGCTCTCCTTTCCTTTCTGTACCTCAGACATTAGGGGAGCCTCTAATCTTAAACAGTGCTCTAACGTTACAGATGAAATGCCCACCATTACTTAATAAGCCAGCCCAGTTTCGGTGCTCAAGCAGAATATCAGAATCCTACCAGCTGAAAAGGACTCAGAATTCAATTGCATAGAAAATAAGGGCTCTGCCATTATCAGAGAACATCCAGTTCTGTTTGGTTGACACTTGTTCTCTAGGCTTGACACTAACAACTGATAAATAATTACATTAATTATTCTTGAAGTGAAGAAAGGCGACTTTGTTTTTAGTGATATCTAAGCAGGACCGTGTTCCTATTAGCATTCAACCCTCATTTGATTTTTAAGAAAATCATTGAAAGTCATTTAAGAAAAAAATTTTAATTTACAATACATAGTGCATATATTAAATAGATTTCATATTTCACATGGAAATAGGAGCATAATTACTTTAATATTGATTTATAGTCCATTTTGATGTTAACCTATTATATACTCAAATCTAAAATGTATTATAATTTAATTATGTAAATATTTTATTTACATATTTGGAAGGACCCAAATAAAAATTTTGTCTCCTTTTACCTGTCAATTTGGCTTTTATTCATTTATATTTAGTTTGTTCAGTATATTATCTTGTTAAATTAGTGTTAGTTTTAGGGAATTGTGTCATTACTTATTTCATCATAGCTAGATAAAAATTCATCTTATCCCCAGGCAAGGGAAACAAAAGCAAAAATAAACAAGTGGGACTATATCAAACTAAAAAGCTTTGTACAGCAAAGGACACCATCAATAGAACAAAAAGACATCCTACAGTATGGGAGAATATATTCATAAATGACATATCCGATAAGGGGTTGACATCCAAATTATATAAAGAGCTCACACACCTCAACAAACAAAAAGCAAATAAGCCAATGAAAAAATGGGCAGAGAAGCTGAACAGACACTTCTCCAATGAAGAAATTCAGATGGCCAACAGACACATGAAAAGATGCTCCACTTCGCTAATCATGAGAAAAATGCAAATTAAAACCACAATGAGATATCACCTCACACCAGTTAGGATGGCCAATATCCAAAACACAAACAACAACAAATGTTAGTGAGGATGTGGAGAAAGGGGAACCTTCCTACACTGCTGGTGGGAATGTAAACTAGTTCAACCATTGTGGAAAGCAGTATGGAGGTTCCTCAAAAAACTCAAAATAGAAATACCATTTGACCCAGGAATTCCACTCCTAGGAATTTACCCTAAGAATGCAGCAGCGCAGTTTGAAAAAGACAGATGCACCCCTATGTTTATTGCAGCACTATTTACAATAGCCAAGAAATGGAAGCAACCTAAGTGTCCATCAGTAGATGAATGGATAAAGAAGATGTAGTACATATACACAATAGAATATTATTCAACCATAAGAAGAGAACAAATCCTACCATTTGCAACAACATGGATGGAGCTAGAGAGTATTATGCTCAGTGAAATAAGCCAGGCAGAGAAACACAAGTACCAAATGATTTCACTCATATGTGGAGTATAAGAACAAAGGAAAAACTGAAGTAACAAAACAGCAGCAGACTCACAGAACCCAAGAATGGACTAATAGTTACCAAAGGGAAAGGGAAGATGGGTGGGAAGGGAGGGATGGGAAAAAGGTGTGTTACAATTAGCACACATAATGTAGCGGGGGGGGCATACAGGGAAGGCAGTATAACAGAGAAGACAAGTAGTGATTCTATAGCATCTTACTACGCTGATGGACAGTGACTGTAATGGGGTATGTGGTGGGGACTTGATAATAGGGGGTGTCTAGTAACCATAATATTGCTCATGTAATTGTACATTAACAATAGCAAAAAAAATAAAATTCATCTTAATCTTCTTGGGGGTCTTTGAAGTTCCCTGTTTGGAGAGGAAAGCAAGAGGTATATTCTATTTTTTTCTGAAATCTCTGTTTTATCAATATTAGTAGGATACTCTAATAGTCACAATGTTAACACAAATTTTTTCAAAAAAACCACTTCTCTCTCTTAAATTCAGTTTTAATGATGCTTTTTTTTTTATCCTAAAAATGTATTTGGAATTGTCAGCATGTCTGTTTTGAGCATTATGTAAAATCTGTGTGCCATTTTATCCCATCACATTTTTACATGTGCTGGTTAGACTTGAAGTTGGGGTACATAAAATACATAGAAATAAATTGATTATTAAAATTTATAAAACTACTTTCAACCTATGTCAAATACAGAAAATGGGAGCCCTTAGAATTTACTCATTGAAGACTTATTAAAGAATTCTTTAGATAGAACCTAATGAATCAGAAACCTAAAGTACTGAAATGGAATTAGATTTTAAATGCTCTATTTACATTTCCCAATCTTGTTTTTTTAATCAGCACTTATGTGTCATTAAGAAGAGTCAACTGAACCAATTAACAAATTTCCACAGTTATTTCTCAATGAAACGAATAATCGTTACGTTATTTTGGCCCCTTGTGCCACCCTTCCCCCTATCTTCCATGCATAAATATCTTTGTGTACTGAGGATCTTCAATAAATATTTCTGAAGGAATGACTTTCCAGTACTACTCTTCCATACTTAATGCAGTAAAGAATAAATTCTGCTGGTTTGTAGAAAATGAAAATTTTAGGACAAGTTAAGGTGAATTATTTTTGCTGAAGCTTATAAATAAAACTCCAGTTAGATTTAGTAGTAACTGGCAGTAGTTAAGGAGCATTAATTAAGGTAACTGATTTTTACCAAATGAATGAAGGTCCTGAATTGGACTTAAGCAAGCCAGACAATTGGCTGTGGAGTGTCGGTGGTATCAAGAGAAAGCTACCTATTAACATTTGAAATTGCATAACCTGATTCTCTTTCATTCCATATTTAGAGAGGAGATTTATCATGAAAAATTCACAGAAGAGGATAATATGTGAATACAAATTCATAACAGGGAATGAATGATTGGTCTCAGAAAAGGAAACAAAATCTCATCCTGATGGTCAAGAGATGTCTGCCAAAGGAAAGGAGAAGGGAAATCCTGAAAGGAGGATGGAAATCTCCAATACAAATTTTCCTTTGGAATTTTCATTTTCCTAACTAACGCTGGAAGACACAGTTTATATCTAAACAGACCAAAAATTATATAGGTCAGACAAAGATAACCAACTCTTGGCCATATAGAATTTTTCTTGGTGTCTGTCTACACCGATGAGATTTGCCTTTTGGAAAGACTTGCCTTTTATTCAGTGTCAGGTAAAACTTTATTAATTTGTCAGACACCCTTCGTTGAACCATTGTACCAGACAACAGAATATCTGTGTTCAAATCATCAGATGGTCTCTTCTGACACCCTCATAGGAAAATGATGAGGCCATGCTACTTACCAGGAGAAGATACCACTACCCCCTACTACTTTCCTTAGCTCTGAGACCCCTTGAAGCTTGTATTCTGCTTCATACTCTGGCCAGTAATATTTCTGTGAGATTTTACTCCTTATATTAGTTGGCTCTGGAAATTCTTACTTCCCAGAGGAGAAGCTTAGCCACACAAAGGCCTTGCATCGTGTGCCCTGCAAATGGTTACACTCAGATAGAGCATGGTGATAGCCACCTTTTCAGAAAACATGACATTCCTTGTCTGACCATTTACTGATTCTGTCTTATGATCCTACATAACGCATCTCTTTACTAATAGATGCACCCTACATACTCGCTGAATGAATGGAGAATATTTTTCAAAGTCCTATACTAATTAGAACAAAGCTTTGATTTACTTTTATATCTAAATGTATACTAAGAACCCTTACTTTTCCATAAATTAAAAAATTAAGCCCCTTACATTATTATATAATACTTTACTCTTTTACAGATGGGTATTGAAAACAGTTTTATTTTTCACCATTACAAACAATGATGTAATGAGCAATTGCTGGGGAAATATAATGAAAAACAAAATCTCCTAATCCAGGAAACCTCTCCACAAAGGTAGTAGAGAAACAAGTTTTATCACTGAATAAGCATTAAACCAAAATTCAGTGTGCATCACAGACAACCTGCTAAGACACTGCTGAAGCAAAAGGAGAGCTCACCCTTTCTGACAGCGCAGCAGATACAACTCATTACATATGTGTACTCAAGATCAACAGTCTCAAGTAAGAGACCTTGACAGTGCCATTTGTCAAGATAAGATTCATCCTAAATTCACCTGGTAATCAAGGTCACTGTGATCATTAATTGGTTTTATACAAAGGAAAAAAAATAAACATATTTTTAGGACAGGAGGTAGTTTACAACTTGGGGGCAACCCACCAAAGTTGGGCTTCTACGCTCCATAGAGACTGGAAGATAGGGACACTACCTCCCTTGATGTTTGCATTTCAAAGTGATGGCTTCCAGGTCCTTGACATTCCTGGGTCATAAATCTTTGAGAGCCTTATTTTGCTTCTAAAAAGATTTATATACATATCAAAGAGACAGAGAAAGAACTTAAAATTACAAGTTAAATGCTTTAAGAAAAGGGAAAGGGAAGAAGTGTCTTCCCCTTTTTTAAAAAAAAAGAAAAATCATTGATATACAATCTTACATTAGTTTCAGGTATACCACACAGTGGTTCAACAGTTACCCATATTATTAAATCCTCACCCCCAATAGTACAGTTACTATTTTATCAACATAGAAGGGTGTTGCAGATTATATTCTCCATGCTGTACTACTATCCCCATGACCAATTTATATTATGATTGAGAATTTTTGTGACCCTTTATCCCCCTCAACATTACCACCCACCAACCCCAACCCCTCCCCCATGGTAACAACCAGTTACTTCTCAGTGTCTATGAATCTACTGCTGTTTTGCTCATTCTGTTTTGCTTTGCATTTATATACCACAAATAAATGAAATCATATGGTATTTGTCTTTCTCCACCTAGCTTACTTCACTGAGCATAATACCCTCTAGATCCATCTGTGTTGTTGCAAATGGCAGGATTTCTTTTCTTTTTATGGCTGAATAATATTCCATGGTGTATATATACCACATCTTCTTTATCCACTCATCTATTGATGGACACTTAGGTTGTTTCCATATCTTGGCTATTGCAAACAGTGTGTCAATAAACATAGGGATGCATACATCTTTTCAAAACAGGGATTTTTTTTCTTTGGGTAAATTCCTTAGAAAAAGAATTACTGGATTGAATGGTACTTGAATTTTTAGTTTTTTGAGGAACCTCCATAGTGCTTTCCACAGCAGCTGTACCTGTTTACATTCCCACCAATAGTGTAGGAGGGTTCCCATTTCTCCGTATCCTTGCCAACACTTGTTTTTTCTTGTCTTTTGGATAGTGGCCATTTGACTGGTGTGAGATGATATTTTATTGTGGTTTTGATTTGCACTTCTCTAATGATTAGTGATGTGGAGCATCTTTTCATGTGCCTGTTAGCTATCTGTATTTCTTTGGAGAAATGTCTGTTCAGGTCCTCTGCCATTTTTTTAATCAGATTGTTTGTTTTTTGGTGTTGAGGTGTGTGAGCTCTTTATGTATTTTGGATGTTAACCCCTTATCAGATAATCATTTATGAATATATTCTCCCATACTGTAGGATATCTTTTTGTTCTGCTGAAGCTTTTTAGTTTGATGTAGTCCCACTTGTTCATTTTTTATTGTTTCCCTTGCCCTTTAAGGAAGAAATTGCTCATGCTTTTGGTCAAGATATTTTTACCTATGTTTTCCTCTAAGAGATTTATGGTTTTGTATTTTACATTCAGGTCTTGGATCCATTTCAAGTTTACTTTTGTGGAAGTTAGACAGTAATCCAGTTTCGTTGTCTTGCATGTAGCTGTCCAGTTTTCCCTATACCAGTTATTGAAGAGACTGTCTTCTCCTCACTTTATATTTATGGTTCCTTTATCATATATTAATTGACCATATATGTGTGGGTTTATATCTAGGCTCACTATTCTGTTCCATTGATCTGTGGGTCTGTTCTTGTGCCATTACCAAATTGTTTTGATTATTGTGGCTTTGTAGTAGAGCTTGAAGTGAGGGAAAATAATCTCCCCAGCTTTGTTCTTTCTCAAGACTTCTTTGGCTATTCAGGTTTTTTTGTGGTGCCATATGAATTTTAGAACTATTTTTTCTAGTTTATTGAAAAATGCTTTTGGTATTTTGATAGGGATTGCATTGAATCTGTAGATTGCTTTAGGCAGGATGCCCATTTTGATAATATTAATTCTTCCTATTCATGAGCACAGTATAGATTTCCACTTATTTGTGTCTTCTTTAATTTCTCCCATGAGTGTCTTACAGTTTTCAGAATATAGGTCTGTCACTTCCTCAGTTAGATTTATTCCTAGGTATTTTATTCTTTTTGATGCAATTGTAAATGGAATTGTTTTCCTGATTTCTATTTCTGCTAGTTTGTTGTTAGTATACAGGGACACAACAGATTTCTGTGTATTAATTTTGTATCCTACACCCTTTCTAAGTCCAGTTATTCCAATAGTTTTTTGGTGGAGTCTTTAGAGTTTTCTATAACATCACATCATCTGCAAATAGTGACAGTTTAACTTCTTCCTTACCAATTTGGATGCCTTTTTTCTCTTTGTGTTATCTTATTGCCATGGTGAGGACCTCCAGTACTATGTTGAATAAAAGTGGTGAGACTGGGCATCCTTGCCTTTTTCCCAGTCTTAGAGGAAAAGCTTTCAGCTTTTTGCTGCTAAGTATGATGTTGGCTGTGGGTTTGTCATATATGGCCTTTATTATGTTGAGGTACTTACCCTGTATGTCCATTTTGTTGAGTTTTTATCATGAATGGATGTTGTATTTTATCAAATGCTTTTTCAGCATCTACTGAGATGATCATATGGTTTCTATCCTCCTTTTTGTTAATGTGGTGTATGATATTGATTTATTTATGAATATTATACCAAACTTGCATCCCAGGAATAAATCCCACCTGGACATGGTGGATGATCCTTTTGAACTATTTTTGAATTTGGTTTGCTAGTATTTTGTTGAGGATTTTTGCGTCTGTGTTCATCTTGTCTTCCTTTATTTTCAACAAGAGGAATTAAGCCTCTTATTTTCAATGTTTCTTGTCCTTGCAAAATAATTTTATGTGCTTCATTCTGCATGTGTATCAGATGTTGCTACAAAGTATATGTAGAAGTGAAATAGCTCTTTTGTAGCAACTGTAATTTTTGGCAGGCGTATCTTTCATAAATATTGTAAGAGTGTTTCTCAGAGTGGTTTTCCCCACTTGTACTCCCACTGCTTTGGTGTTTCATACATTTGGAAAATTTGAGAAAGTAATTTTAGCTCTCACAGGTCTGTCAGTCACGTACATCTCCAAATGGTTGTACCCAGATGGAGCATGCTCTGTGAGCTTTTATGTTTCTCAAAATCTTCACAATACTTGGTAATGTCAAACTTCATCATTAAACTGAATGGATGAAAATGGCACCGCCTTTTAACATAAATTTTTATTTCCTTGATTAATAGTGAAGTTAACTATCTCTTCATATGTTCATTGGCCATTTGTGTTTTCTTCCCTGTGATCTTCCTAGTTACTTCCTTTGAGAATTTTTCAACTGGGTTGTTCACCATTTTAGTATTTTCTTTAAAAAAATCCTTATAAATTCCTTATAAATTTGGAATATTATTCCCCGATTAGATGCTTTGAAAATATTTTGCAGCTCTGTTTTTTTTTTTACTTTTTAAAAATTTTATTTTGGTATCGTTAATTTACAATCACTTGAACAACATTATGATTACTAGGCCCCCTATTATCAAGTCCTTCCCCCCACATACCACACTACAGTCACTGTCCATCAGCGTAGTAAGATGCTATAGAATCTTTACTTCTCTTCTCTATAAATACTGCCTTTCCCATGGCCCCCGCAGCTGCATTACGTATGCTAATTGTAATGCCCCTTCCCCCCCTTTGCCCCCCTTATCCCTCCCTTCCTACCCATCATCCCCAGTCCCTTTCCCTTTCGTATCTGTTAGTCCATTCTTGGGTTCTGTGAGTCTGCTGCTGTTTTGTTACTTCAGTTTTTGCTTTGTTCTTATACTCCACATATGAGTGAAATCATTTGACACTTCTCTTTCTCTGCCTGGCTTATTTCCCTGAGCATAATACCCTCTAGCTCCATCCATGTTGTTGCAAATGGTAGGATTTGTTTTCTGCTTATGGCTGAATAATATTCCATTGTGTATATGTACCACATCTTCTTTATCCATTCATCTACTGATGGACACTTAGGTTGCTTCCATTTCTTGGCTATTGTAAATAGTGCTGCGATAAGCAGAGGGGTGCATATGTCTTTTTCAAACTGGCTGCTGCATTTTTAGGGTAAATTCCTAGGAGTGGAATTCCTGGGTCAAATGGTATTTCTATTTTGAGTTTATTGAGGAACCTCTATACTGCTTTCCACAATGGTTGAACTAGTTTACATTCCCACCAGCAGTGTAGAAGGGTTCCCTTTTCTCAGATCCTCACCAACACTTGTTGTTGTTTGTGTTTTGGATAGCGACCATCCTAACTGGTGTGAGGTGATATCTCATTGTGGTTTTAATTTTCATTTCTCTGATGATTAGCGATGTGGAGCATCATTTCATGTGTCTGTTGGCCACCTGAATTTCTTCTTTGGAGAAGTGTCTGTTCAGCTCCTCTGCCCAATTTTTCATTGGCCTATTTGCTTTTTGTTTGTTGAGGTGTGTGAGCTCTTTATACAATTTGGATGTCAACCCCTTATCGGATATGTCATTTATGAATATATTCTCCCATACTGTAGGATGCCTTTTTGTTCTACTGATGGTATCCTTTGCTGTACAGAAGCTTTTTAGTTTGATATAGTCCCATTTGTTCATTTTTGGTGTTGTTTCCCTTGCCCGGGGAGATATGTTCATGAAGAAGTGGCTCATGTTTATGTCCAAGAGATTTTTGCCTATATTTTTTTCTAAGAATTTTATGGTTTCATGACTTACATTGAGGTCTTTGATCCATTTTGAGTTTACTTTTGTGTATGGGGTTAGACAATAATCCAGTTTCATGCTCTTACATGTAGCTGTCCAGTTTTGCCAACACCATCGGCTGAAGAGGCTGTCATTTCCCCATTGTATATTCATGGCTCCTTTATTGTATATTAATTGGCCATAATGCTTGGGTTCATATCTGGGCTCTCTATTCTGTTCCACTCGTCTATGGGTCTGTTCTTGTGCCAGTACCAAATTGTCTTGATTACTGTGGCTTTGTAGTAGAGCTTGAAGTCAGGGAGTGTAATTCCTCATGCTTTAGTCTTCCTTCTCAGGATAGCTTTGGCTATTCAGGGTCTTTTTTTGTTCCATATGAATTTTAGTATGGTTTGTTTTTTTAAGTAAACTGTAGATAATTCACAATATAATTACGATGATATGATTTTGAGCTTAAATCATAGGACTTCTCCAAGATCATTCATGTGGTTGTTAGCAGGCCTTCAGACTCTCCAGGGTTTGCTATATGACTGGGTAGTGGAATTCCCCCAAAGCAGGCATACCAAAGGACAAGAGAAAATGTCTAAGATGGAAGCCACAGTCTTCCTATATCTAGTATCAGAAGTGATACTCTAATATGTCTCCCATATATTCTTCATTCGAAGTTAGTCAATAAGTTCAGCCCATCCTTAGTTATATCAATATGTTTGTATGTATATGTGCATAAAATCTAGTTAAGGAACCCATCATGCCATTTTAAAGATGGTAAGAAATAGTTGCAGAACAATCACAATTGTATACAAATGAGGGAATGCCTCCACCATAATTTAATAACATTATTAAAGTATGCATCCAAGAATCTAAAATTTTCTCACAAAATTAGATCAGCCATATTTTAATACAGCCCAATATCAACTTTGGATCCAAATATTTCCTGCAAGGATAGGAAAGTATAATAACAAGTTGTTAGCGTTATAGTCAGTGGTTCTCAAAGTGTCCCCCAACAACCACTTGCATGAGAATTAAGATACTTTTCTAAAATGTAAATTCCTGAATCCTACCCATGCTACCAAATCAAAATTTCTGAAAATGGGACCTGTCATCTGCATTACATTAGCTTCTTAGTTGATTTTTATGTGCATTAAACTTTGAGGACTAGTGGGTTATATGTCATTGCGGAAAAAGTAAAATCAGATTACGCTTAAGTATGTAAAAATGGTCCATAGTTATCTTGGTGCTTGAGTGTTCATGCCCTTATAGAATCTCCTCATTCTTAATTTCTGTTAAAATACCCCTTAAAAGAGCTGTGTGGGGAAACATCTGCACTAACAGGAAAAGTAAGAGTGAGTAATAACTGACTCCAATGGCAGCCCAGCAAGATTGGATTAAGACCCTCAACTACAGCCTTTGTTCAGCCTATTGTGAAAAACCAGCAAGACATCTGGATGGAATGCTAGGGAGTCTTAGTGCGAGGGAGTCTGAGGCCACTCTCAGTCCCCAGTGGGGTACAAGTATTCCATACTCAGCCAAGGCATTGTTAAATGAAAGTCATCCTAGGTCATCCATGTGGTCTTTCTCCAGAAACTACACAAAAACAAGGCCGTGATAAAAAGAATCCCTATAATAATTTTATGTTTTACTTCCCATTATTACTTATATTTTGCCACTTTACTCTTCTATTGTCTTTTAATATCTATTTAAGCCTTTGTATCCTTGTGAATTGAGAGGGAGAAAAAGAGAGAGGGAGAGAAATGTCTCTGAAAGAATAGAGAACTGTTTGAATTGTTCTATTTCCTTGGTTAATTCCTTCAAAATGCAGGGTTGAGGATTGCATCAGTTTCCTTATTTTATTGTTAATTGAAATTTCATCCATTTTTTTCTTTATCGTTTGGAGAAAAAGAGTCTTTTTTTTTTTAAAGGAAAGCTCCTGTTTCTAGACTATCTTTAACTAGAAGGTCTTTGAAATAGTTAGATATATTAGCAAGTGCCCTTACACTAATAAACAGTTGAGAACCACACTATACCAGAAAGTCAAATTCACCCTCACTGGCTTCTCTTCCAGTTGGTCACAGTAAACTTGCGCAGAACAGAATATCCCATGAGAGCATGTGAAATGCAAGGGAAACAGCAATATTGTTTACTCCGTATTTCATCCCTTCCAGAAGGCTTATTTCAAGTCTTGTCTTCACTACCACTTTCTGACTAGTTTAAATTTTTTCATGTATAAAATAGGAATCATAATATCTACCACATCTTCTTCAAGGATTAAATCACGTATTATGAGTAAAAGTCACTTTTGCACTATACAGCATCTACATAGTTAACTATCATAAAGGCCATGGACAATTCCATCTCTAACCCAGGAACTTGGGAAGAGACAGACTGCCTTCTATCTAATTTATTACTGTTTTTCTCATTAACTTCAATTTTTCTTAGGTAATTCAAACTATTGTGTAGCCGTTTTGTTTTAGTATCCCTGTCTGTAAAATAGCTCTTGGTACACGTTTCTAGAGCTTTGATTCGTTTTTATTCCACAAACTGTTTCCTACAATTTGAATTAAAAAAAAAATCTTCACTATTTTCTTAGCTCAGCCTTTTGTTCATTCAGTTCTTTTTCCCTCCTGCTGCTTAGATGACTGGCCTGAATTCAGTACAAATGATCTCCGCCAACAATAACTGGACAGATTTCTGTGTAACAGAAATGTTACCTACTATGCATTAGGATTTTGTGTTTTCTGGATTATACTCAGCAGATTGTACTAATGTTTCAGTTTTATCTCCTCTCTATAAAAAGGGCACAATGTTGCTTTTTTATGACCAAGGCAAAGCAGTACCGATTTAAAATAATACTGAAACCAGGTGCAAACATTCAGAAAGCTTCCTATCAAAGGAAGGTATGTACTCCTTTGGTACCCTCTGCTCCCAGGGAGTAGCCTATGTACTTGCCCTCCTTACCTGTGTCATACACACTCTCTATGACCAAGTACCACGAAGACTTCACTGTACACGAGATTCCATGAACTCAACTCTTTCACTAAATTAATCAATGTATTCCACATTAATTCAGTACTGTCTTAGGATGTCTTAAATAGTTCCCCTGCCTAGATTCAAATATATGAGACAGAGACCAATTGGCATCTAATAACTAATTGTTTAATAATTGTTGAAAATGAATGAATTGTTGGTCTAGATATTAGAAATTGATAACTTTTACATCTGTTTACAGATAAAATATAGCAGGGGGGATTAAAGATGGTGGAGTGAGAGGTGAGACACAGGCTTCTTCCTAAAACCACATATAAAACGAAAATATAATTAATACAACTAATCCTGAAAAAGCAACAGGAAAGAGGACTGTGCCAGACTGCATACACCTGGAGAAAAGAGCAGACCTCACAGAACAGAGTAACATACCAAAGCTGTGGCTCAGCAGGACCCAAGCCCTTCCACCACCCCAGATTACCAGCGGGAGAAAGAGAAACAGAGCAGGGAGGGAGTGGAGGCCTGGGACTACTGAATACCTAACTCTGGAGATCTGCTCTGGGAGCACAAACCTACATTTCATGGTGCTTGCATAATACTCTCATAATTAGGGGGTTAGAAAGCTAAGACAGGCAGAATTCCTGGAGAGACTGAGACTCCAGCCACTTGTGGAAAGCAGAGATCCATATCCAGCTGCTCTGGGACAAAAGAAAAGGCAGGCAGTCTGAGAGACTTCCTAACAAGGAAGCCCTGAGCAAGAGGGCTGATAAAGGGGCAAGGATTGCACAGAGCTTGCTGCTCAGGAGAGAGGACAGGTAGAAAAAATTGTCCGGGTGCACTCTGCCCAGCAGGTTGAGAGCTTTGCCATATAGACTCTCATATTTAAGGAGGAAAAAGAAATCTTCCTCCTTAGATGATCTTCAGGTGCTCCAGCTCCCTGGCTGGCTACACAGCTCCAAGAACCCCCTCCATGATACGCAGCCTACTATGCCTTTCTCCCGGTCAGCCCCACCTGGCTCGCAAACCAGCAAACCCTACCCTGGCGTTAGCCCAGCCAGAGGGAAGATTTGTCTACAACAACTACAAACACAAAGCATAGAGGCCTATACCTGTGTGCTCGGTCCACTGGTTCAGGCAGTGGAGACAGGCATAGCAGCCAGGAAGCAGGAAACCGCTCTTTCCTTCCTCCAGGCACCAATACCACTCCCCTGCGACATTGCTTCAGGGGCTGAGCAGGTCCAGGGAGTAGAGCTTCTGGGCACAAGAGAGCGCCATATACAAATATGAAATGCCAAAGGAACCTGGTTCAGAGTAAAATTATTAATACCACTCCTGAGAAAGATTTAAATGACATCGACCTCATGACTCTTCCTGAGGGAGTTCAAAAGAAAAATCATTAACATGCTCATGGGGGTACGGGAAGATATTCAAGAACTCAGGAATGAATTCCGGTTGGAGATCCAATTGTTGAAGAGCACAATGGAGGGTATTAAAAGCAGATTGGATAGGGTGGAGGAGACGATAAATGAAATAGAAACTAGAGAAGAGGAATATAAAGAAGCTGAGGCACAGAGAAAATAAAGAATCTCTAAGAATGAAATAATATTGAGAGAACTGTGTGACCAATCCAAACGGAACAATATTTGCATTATAGGGGTACCAGAAGAAGAAGAAGAGAGAAAAAGGGATAGAAAGTGTCTTTCAGGAGGTGATTGCTGAAAACTTCCCCAATCTAGGAAAGGAGATAGTTTCTCAGGCCATGGAAAAGCACAGTTCTCCCAACACAAGGGACCCAAGGAAGACAACACCAAGACACATAGTAATTAAAATGGCAAAGATCAAGGATAAGGACAGACTATTAAAAGAAGCCAGAGGGAGAATAAGATCACATAAAAAGGAAAACCCATCAGGCTATCATCAGACTTAACACAAACCTTACAGGCAAAAAGGGAGTGGCATGATATTTTTAATGCAATGAAGCAGAAGGTCCTTGAACCAAGAATACTCTACACAGCAAAGTTATCGATTAAATTTGAAGGAGGGATTAAGCAATTTCTAGATATGGAAAAGCTGAGAGAATTTACCTCCTACAGACCATCTCTACAGTGTATTTTGGAGGGACTGCTGCAGATGGAAGTGTTCCTAAGGTTGAATAGCTGTCACCAGAGGTAATAAAACCACAGTAAAGAAAGAACAGGTAATCACTAAGCATATGCAAAATTAAATTTACTATACCCAAAGCCAATTGAGAGATAGACAAAAAGAGTACAGAATATGATACCTAATATATAAAGAATGGAGGAGGAAGAAAAAGGAGGAAGAAAAATAAAAAGAACCTTTAGATTGTGTTTGTAATAGGATATTAAGTGAGTTAAGTTAGACTCTTAGATATTAAGGACGTTAACCTTGAACGTTTGGTAACCACGAATCTAAAGCCTGCAATGCCAGTAAGTACATACCTATCGATAATCACCCTAAATGTAAATGGAATGAAAGCACCAATCAAAAGACACAGAGTCACTGAATGGAGAAAAAAACAAGACCCATCTATATGCTGCCTAAAAGAGACTCACTTTAAACCCAAAGACATACACAGACTAAAAGTGAAGGGATGGAAAAAGATATTTCATGCAACTAATAGGGAGAAAAAAGCAGGAGTTGCAGTACTTGTATCAGACAAAATCGACTTGAAAACAAAGGAAGTCACAAGAGACAAAGAAGGACATTACATAATGATAAAAGGGTCAATCCAACAAGAAGATATAACCATTATAAATATATATGCACCCAACACAGGAGTGCCGACATATGTGAAACAAATACTAACAATTAAAAGGAGAAATAGAATGCAATGCATTCATTCTAGGACAGTTCAACCCTCCACTCACTCTGAAGGACAGATCAACCAGACAGAAAATAAGTAAGAAGACAGAGGCACTGAAGAACACAATAGAACAGATGGACCTAACAGACATGTACAGAACTCTACACCCAAAAGCAGCAGAATACAGATTCTTCTCAAGTGCACATGGAACATTTTCAAGAATAGATCATATATTGGCCACAAAAAGAGCCTCGGTAAATTCAGAAAGATTGAAATTGTACCAACCAGTTTCTCAGACCACAAAGGTATGAAACTCGAAATAAATTATGCAAAGAAAATGAAAAATCCCACAAACACATGGAGGCTTCACAACATGCTCCTAAATAACCAATGGATCAACAACCAAATGAAAACAGACATCAAGCAATACATGGAGACAAATGACAACAATAATTCAACACCACAATATCTGTGGGATGCAGCAAAGGCTGTGCTAAGAGGGAAGTATATTGCAACATAGGCCTACCTCAGGAAAGAAGAACAATCCCATATGAGCAGTCTAAACTCACAATTAATGAAACTAGAAAAAGAAGAACAAATGAGGCCCAAAGTCAGATGAAGGAGGGACATAATAAAGATTAGAGCATAAATAAATAAAATCAAGAAGAATAAAGCAATAGAATCAGTGAAAGCAAGAGCTGGTTCTTTGAGAAAATAAACAAAATAGGTAAACTCCTAGCCAGACTTATCAAGAAGAAAAAGAGAGTCTACTCACATAAACAGAATCAGAAATGAGAAAGTAAAAATCACTACGGATACGACAGAAATACAAAGAATTATTAGAGAATACTTTGAAAAATTATACACCAACAAACAGGATAACCTAGAAGAAATATACAACTTTCTAGAAAAATACAACCTTCCAAGGCTGACCCAGAAAGAAACAGAAAATCTGAACAGACCAATTACGAGCAACGAAACTGAACTGGCAAAAACCAACCTAAGAACAAAACTCCTTGACCACATGGCTTCACTGCTGAATTTTATCAAACATTTAGTGAAGAACTAATACCCCTCCTCCTTAAATTTTTCCAAAGAGTAGAATAAGAAGGAATAATTCCAAACTCATTCTATGAAGCCAGCATCACTCTAATACCAAAACCTGGCAAAGACCTCACCAAAAAGAAAATTACAGACCAATATCCCTGATGAACATAGATGCAAAAATACTCAACAAAATATTAGCAAACGGAATTCAAAAATATGTCAAAAAATCATCCATCATGATGAAGTAGGATTTATTACAGTGATGCAAGGGTGGTACAACATTCGAAAATCCATCAACATCATCCACCACATCAAGAAAAAGAAGGACAAAACCACATGATCATCTCCATAGATGCTGAAAAAGCATTCCACAAAATTCAACATCCATTCATGATCAAAACTCTCAACAAAATGGGTATAGAGGGCAAGTACCTCAACATCATAAAGACCATATATGACAAACCCACAGCCAACATTATACTTAACAGCAAGAAGCTGAGAGCTTTTCCTTTAAGACAAGGATACCCACTCTCACCACTTCTATTCAACATAGAACTGGAGGTCCTCGCCACAGCAATCAGACAACACAAAGAAATAAAAGGCATCCAGATTGGGAAGGAAGAAGTCAAACGGTCTCTGTTTGAAGATAACATGATATTGTACATAAAAAAACCCTAAAGAATCCACTCCAAAACTAGTAGATCTGATATCTGAATTCAGCAAAGTTGCAGGATACAACATTAGTACGCAGAAATCTGTGGCATTCTGATACACTAACAATGAACTAGCAGAGAGAGAAATCAGGAAAACAATTCCATTCACAGTTGCATCAAAATGAATAAAATACCTAAGAATAAACCTAACCAAGGAAGTGAAAGACCAATACTCTGAAAACTACAAGACACTCATGAGAGAAATTAAAGAAGATACTAATAAATGGAAACACATCCCATGCTCATGGAAAGGAAGAATTAATATTGTTAAAATGGCCACCCCGTGTAAAGCAATCTACAGATTCAATGCAATCCCTATCAAAATACGAACAGCATTCTTCAACGAACTAGAGAAAATTGTTCTAAAATACGTATGGAACCACAAAAGACTCTGAATAGCCAAAGCAATCCTGAGAAGGAAGAATAAAGCTGGGGGGATTATGCTCCCCAACTTCAAGCTCTACTACAAAGCCACAGTAATCAAGACAATTTGGTACTGGTACAAGAACAGACCCATAGACCAATGGAACAGACTAGAGAGCCCTGATATAAACCCAACCATATATTGTCAATTAATATATGATAAAGGAGCCATGGACATACAATGGGGAAATGACAGCGTCTTCAACAGCTGGTGTTGGCAAAACTGGACAGCTACATGCCAGAGAATGAAACTGGATTATTGTTAAACCCCATACACAAAAGTAAACTCGAAATGGATCAAGGACCTGAATGTAAGTCATGAAACCATAAAACTCTTAGAAGATAACATAGGCAAAAATCTCCTGAATATAAGCATGAGCAACTTCTTCCTGAATGCATCTCCTCAAGCAAGGGAAACAAAAGCAAAAATGAACCCATTGGACTACATAAAACTAAAAAGTTTCTGAACAGCAAACCACACCATCAACAGAACAAAAAGGCATCCTACAGTATGGGAGAATATATTGTAAATGACATATCTGAAAAGGGGTTAACATCCAAAGTATATAAAGAATTTACACGCCTCAACACCCAAAAAGGAAATAACCCAATTAAAAAGTGGGCAGAGGATATGAAGAGACAGTTCTCCAAAGAAGAAATTCAGATGGCCAACAGACACATGAAAAGATGCTCCCTATCACTAATCATCAGGGAAATGCAAATTAAAACCACAATGAGATATCACCTCACACCAGTAAGGATGACCAGCATTGAAAAGACTAAGAACAACCAATGCTGGTGAGGATGCGGAGAAAGGGGAACCCTCCTACACTGCTGGTGGGAATGTAAGCTAGTTCAACCATTGTGGAAAGCAATATGGAGGTTCCTCAAAAGACTAAAAATAGAAATACCATTTGACCTGGGAATCCCACTCCTTGGAATTTACTGAACGAATACAACTTCTCAGATTCAAAAAGACATATGCACCCTTATGTTTATTGCAGCAGTTTTTGCAATAGCCAAGATATGGAAGCAACCTAAGTGTCCAGCAGTAGATGAATGATAAAGAAGAGGTGGTACATATACACAGTGGAATACTATTTAGCCATAAGAAAGAAACAAATCCTACCATTTGCCACAACATGGATGGAGCTGGAGGATATTATGCTCAGTGAAATAACCCCGGCAGAAAAAGACAAGTGCCAAATGATTTCCCTCATTTGTGGAGTATAACAACAAAGCAAAACTGAAGGAACAAAATAGGAGCATATCAGAGACTCCAAGAAGGAACTATTGGTTACCAAAGGGGAGGAGTGTTGGAGGGCGGGTGGGGAAGGTGCGAGAAGGGGATTGAGGGGTATCATGTTTAGTACACATGGTGTGGGGAATCACGGGGAAAACAGTATAGCGCAGAGAAGGCAAATAGTGAAACTGTGGCATCTTACTACACTGATGGACAGTGACTGCACTGGGGTATGGGTGGGGACTTGATAATATGGGTAAATGTAGTAACCACATTGTTTTTTAATTTGAAACCTCCATAAAAGTGTATATCAATATTACGTTAATAAAAAACAATATCGCGGGGGGGGGTGTTGAAAATTTAAGCAACCAGTTTCTAAAAGAGCCTACCTGGAAATTATGTAATGGGTTATCTGTCCTATTTTTTCTTTCCAAACATCTGTATTGGCTTTTCTGTGGAAATTGGTTCAGTAATTCAAGGGAGGAATCACAGTCACAGCCAATAAATATTAAAATGTGAAGGAACCTTCAGATTTGTTAGTGAACTTTGCGAATTAAAAAAAAAGAAAGAAAACAAAAGCCTAGGGAAATGAAGTAGCTTCTTTCTAGTCACATAGCTGTGACTGGTTAAATTGGGCTTTTGATTCTGAATGAAGTTACCATTTGTAGAATCCTTTCTGGACCAGCTTGGGTAATTTTATATAATTTATTTTAATCCTCTTTAGCCAAAGTGCGTATTTGCTCCTCATTAAGCACATTTTTACAGCAGACTTTAAAAAGAAAAAGAAAGACCCCATTGAAAACATTAGACATTGGAACAAAAGCTGGTCTAATCTGAGGCAAATCGTCTCTGGATCAAAGCTGGAGTCTTATGCTTCTGGGCTTCCCACCGGCACTCCCAACTATTGATCAATAGAATCAGACCTGCTCCTGAAAGGTCCCTCTAATTTGGGACTTAGATTTTCACTAGCTTATTTTTCCCAAAGACCCAGCCTGAGCAGTTAAGGTCTAAATATTACTGTCTTAGTTACAGTATCTGCCATAGGGAAAAAGTTTAACAATATTAGAAATAATGTCAGTAGGTAATTATCTCAACTAGTACAGAGTTACCACTGATCAGTCAAATACGCCAAAGAAAAAAGAATATTTACTATATAAACTCCAAATACTTTTGGCTTGACATTTGCTTCTCTTTACCTCTAGGAGGAAAACACAAAAATATGAAATGTGGGTAAAAATTCTATAAATGGGATGACACCTGCTTTATCCTGTAAACTTAAGATATAGAAGTAGAAGCCTTTAGTTTCCTTCCAACTCTGAAAGTTAAAATTTTATTTTTCTTAAAGAAATGTTCATTTCACCAGAACATTTTTTTCTAGCAGAAATAATGCTAAACTGGTTCTCCGGGGGTGAACAAAGCTCCTGGTTGGTAATTCTTGGCAATTACTATAATATAAACATTCATTCCATGACCAATTTCAAGCTCCCATGTAAGGTCACTGGGTATAGAATTGGGAAGAGATGGGTAGAACCCACTCTCCTGAACCAGTACACACCAGTTCTATCACACCGCTAGTTGAACCTCACCAATAATTATAGTAATTTTTTTTAGCATATCTAGCTTTCAATGACACTTTTAAGGTGTTCTTAATTTTATGTGTGTTCGCTAGGAATATGCACTTAGGTTCTTTTATTAGGCATTAGGCATGTATTACTTGACTTCTTAGAGTCTGAACTGATTTTGTAAACTCCATCAACAGGTATTTACTGAACATCTAATATTACCAGGCACTATTTTAGGCAATAAGATTCAGTGGTCAACAGAACACAACCAAATCCCTACCCTAATAGCACTTGAGGTTTGTCTCCAAACCATTCAAATATGCTGTATGAAAATAGAGGACATTACATTGGTAAGAAATCTTTTGGTTACAAAACATTAACCAAAATAAAACTCACCTTTAAACTAAGAGAACTTACTGGTTTATATATATGCAAAATCCAGGAGTATACCTGAGGTGAGGCTTCATCTAGTGGCTCAGATTAGTCACCAAGGACCCAGTTTGTGACAAGCAAGATAGTTACTGTAGTTTCAGATCTCCAACCTCAAATGCAAAAGAAGAAAGAGGTTTCCATTTAGGGGCCCCTGCGGACCACAGAAAAAATCCTTTATTTTGGCAGAAACCCCAGAACATGCCATCTTCGTTTCTGTTAGATTATTAGGCACTCTCTAAGGTAATCTCTCTGGTCAGGAAATAATATTTGCTGACTGATGAAAGCCCATGATATTTCATCCTTGGAGATGGGTCTTCTGTCCCTCTAAATCACTTGGATGAAATAGAGAAGATTGTTCTCTTAAAGTAAAAGCTATTTTTAAAAAATTTATTGTGGTATCATTAATCTACAATTACATGTGCAATATTATGGTTATTAAACTACCCACTTCATCAGGGCCCCCTGACCAACCCCATTACAGTCACTGTCCATAAGCGTGGTGAGATGCTATAGAATCACTTCTTCTCTGAGTTGTACTGCCCTCCCTGTGCCCCCCCAACATTACATCTGCTAATCATAATGCCCCTTTTTCCCTTCCCTTCCTGCCCATCCTCCCCAGTCCCTTTCCCTTTGGCAACTATTAGTCCGTTCTTGGGTTCTGTGAGTCTGCTGCTGTTTTTTTCGTTCAGTTTTTTTTTTCTTTGCTCTTATGCTCCTCATATGAGTGAAATCATTTGATACTTGTCTTTTTCCGCTTGGCTTATTTCACTGAGCGTAATACCTTTTGGCTCCATCCACGTTGTTGGAAATGGTAGGATTTGTTTTCTTCTTATGGCTGAATAATATTCCATTGTGTATAAGTACCACATCTTCTTTATCCATTCATCTGCTGATGGACACTTAGGTTGCTTCCATTTCGTGGCTATTGTAAATAGTGCTGCAATAAACATAGGGGTGTATATGTGTTTTTGAAACTGGGTTGCTGCATTCTTAGGGTAAATTCCTAGGAATGGGATTCCTGGTTCAAATGATATTTCTATTTTGAGTTTATTGAGGAACCTCCATACTGCTTTCCACAATGGTTGAACTAATTTGCATTCCCACCAGCAGAATAGGAGGGTTCCCTTTTCTCTACATCCTCGCCAACATTTGTTGTTTGTGTTTTGGATGTTGGCCACCCTCACTGGTGTGAGGTGATATCTCATTGTGGTTTTAATTTGCATTTCTCTGATGATTAGCGATGTGGAGCATCTTTTCATGTGCCTGTTGGCCATCTGAATTTCTTCTTTAGAGAAGTGTCTATTCATGTCCTCTACCCATTTCTTAATTGGATTATTTGCTTTTTGTTTGTTGAGGTGCGTGAGTTCTTTATATATTTTGGATGTCAACCCCTTATCGGATATGTCATTTATGAATATATTCTCCCATACTGTAGGATGTCTTTTTGTTCTACTGATGGTGTCCTTTGTTGTACAGAAGTTTTTCAGCTTGATATAGTCCCACTTGTTCATTTTTGCTTTTGTTTCCCTTGCTCAGGGAGATATGTTCATGAAGAACTCACTCATGTTTATGTCCAAGAGATTTTTCCTAAGTTTTTTTTCTAAGAGTTTTATGGTTTCATGACTTACATTCAGGTCTTTGATCCATTTTGAGTTTACTTTTGTGTATGGGGTTAGACAGTAGTCCATTTTCATTCTCTTACATATAGCTGTCTAGTTTTGCCAACACCATCGGCTGAAGAGGCTGTCATCTCCCCATTGTATATCCAAGGCTCCTTTATCATATATTAATTGACTGTATATGCTTGGGTTAATGTTTGGATCTTCTATTCCGTTCCACTGGTCTGTGGGTCTGTTCTTGTGCCAATACCAAATTGTCTTGATTAATGAGGATTTGTAGTAGAGCTTGAAGTCACGGAGTGTAATTCCCCCTGTTTTATTCTTCCTTCTCAGGATTGCTTTGGCTATTCAGGGTCTTTTGTGGTTCCATATGAATTTCAGAATTATTTGTTCCAGTTCATTGAAGAAAGCTGTTGGTATTTTGATAGGGATTGCGTTGAATCTGTAGATTGCTTTAGGTAGTATAGCCATTTTGACAATATTTATTTTTCCTAGCCACGAACATGGGATGCATTTCCATTTGTTAGTGTGCTCTTTAATTTCTCTTCAGAGTGTCATGTAGTTTTCAGAGTATATGTCTTTCACTTCCTTCGTTAGGTTTATTCCTAGGTATTTCATTCTTTTTGATGCAATTGTGAATGGAATTGTTGAATTCAGATATTAGTTCTAGTAGTTTTGGAGTGGAGTCTTTAGGGTTTTTTATATACAATATCATGTCATCTGCAAATAGTGAAAATTTAACCTCTTCTTTACCCATCTGGATGCCTTGTATTTTTTTGTTTTGTCTGATTGCTGTGGCTAGGATCTCCAGTACTATGTCAAATAACAGAGGAGAAAGTGGGCATCCCTGTCTTGTTCCTGATCTTAGATGAAAAGCTTTCAGCTTCGCACTGTTAAGTATCATGTTAGCTGTGGGTTTGTCATATATGGCCTTTATGATGTTGAGGTACTTGCCCTGTATACCCATTTTGTTGAGAGTTTTAATCATGAATGGATGTTGAATTTTGTCAAATGCTTTTTCAGCATCTATGGAGATGATCAGGTCGTTTTTGTTCTTCTTTTTGTTGATGTGGTGAATGATGATGGATTTTTGAGTGTTGTACCATCCTTGCATCCCTGAGATGAATCCCACTTGATCATGGTGTATGGTCCTCCTGATGTATTTTTGAATTCGGTTTGCTAATATTTTGTTGAATATTTTTGCAGCTATGTTCATCAGGGATATTGGTCTGTAATTTACTTTTTGGTGAGGTCTTTGCCAGGTTTTGGTTTTAGAGTGATGCTGGCTTCATAGAATGAGTTTGGAAGTGTTCCCTCCTTTTCTATTTTTTGGAAAACTTAAAGGAGAATGGGTAATATTTCTTCTCTATATGTCTGGTAGAATTCAGAGGTGACCCCCTCTGGCCCGGGGGTTTTGTTCTGGGGTAGTTTTTTGATTATCGATTCAATTTTGTTGCTGGTGATTGGTCTGTTTAGGTTTTCTGTTTCTTCGTTGGTCAGTCTTGGCTGGTTGTATTTTTCCAAGAAGTTGTCCATTTCTTCTAGGTTTTCCAGCTTGTTAGCATATAGATTCTCATAGTATTCTCTTATAATTCTTTGTATTTATGTGGGATCCATCATAATTTTTCCTTTCTCATTTCTGAGTCTGTGTGTGTAGATTCTCTTTTTCTCTTAGTAAGTCTGGCTAGGGGTTTGTCTATTTTGTTTATTTTTTCAAAGAACCAGCTCTTGGTTTCATTGATTTTTTCTATTGTTTTATTCTTCTCAATTTTATTTATTTCTTCTCTGATCTTTGTTATGTCCCTCCTTCTGGTGACTTTGGACCTCATTTGTTCTTCTTTTTCCTATTTCAGTAATTGTGTCTTCAGACTATTCATTTGGGATTGTTCTTCCTTCTTTAAATAGGCCTGGATTGCAATATACTTTCCTTTTAGAACTGCCTTTGCTGTGTCCCACAGAAGTTGCGGCTTTGTGTTATTGTTGTCATTAGTCTCCATATATTGTTTGATCTCTGTTTTTATTTGGTCATTTATCCATTGATTATTTAGGAGCATGTTATTAAGCCTCCATGTATTTGTGAGGCTTTTTGTTTTCTTTGTAAAATTTATTTCTAGTTTTATACCTTTGTGATCTGCGATGTTGGTTGGTAGAATTTCAATATTTTTGAATTTACTGAGGTTCTTTTTGTGGCCTAGTATGTGGTCTATTCTGGAAAATGTTCCATGTGCACTTGAGAAGAATGTGTATCCTGCTGCTTTTGGGTGTAGAGTTCTGTAGATGTCTGTTAGGTCCATCTGTTCTAGTGTGTTGTTCAGTGCCTCTGTGTCTTTACTTATTTTCTGTCTGTTTGATCTGTCCTTTGGAGTGAGTGGTGTGTTGAAGTCTCCTAAAATGAATGCATTGCTTTCTGTTTCCTCCTTTTAATTCTGTTAGTATTTGTTTCACATATGTCGGCACTCCTGTGTTGGGTGCATATATATTTATAATGGTTATATCCTCTTGTTGGACTGACCCCTTTATCATTATGTAATGTACTTTTTATCTCTTGCTCCTTTCTTTGTTTTGAAGTCTGTTTTGTGTGATACCAGTACTGGAACTCCTGCTTTTTTCTCCCTGTTGTTTGCATGAAATATCTTTTTCCCTCCCTTCACCTTTAGTCTGTGTATGTCTTTCAGTTTGAGGTCAGTCTCTTGTAAGCAGCATATTTATAGGTCTTGCTTTTTTATCCATTCTGTTACTCTGTGTCTTTTGATTGGTGCATTCAGTCCATTTACATTTAGGGTGATTATTGATAGATATGTACTTATTGCCATTGCTGGCTTTAGATTTGTGGTTACCAAAATTTCAAGGGTAGCTTCTTTACTATATAGCAGTCTAACTTAACTTTCTTGTTAAGTTATTGTAACACAGTCTGATGATTCTTTATTTCTCTCCCTTCTTATTCTTCCTCCTCCATTCTTTACTTACTAGGTGTTTTTATTCTTTGACTTTAGTTAGTATTTGGATGGTCTGCTTTCTCTGCTATGATTTTATTTTCTCTGGTGACCTCTTTTTAGCCTTAGGAGTGCTTCCACCTAGAGCAGTCCCTTTCAGATATCCTGTAGAGGTGGTGTATGGGAGGCAAACTCCCTCAGGTTTCGCTTGTCTGGGAATTGTTAAATCCCTCCCTCAAATTTAAACGATAATCATGCAGGATACAATATTCTTGGTTTGAGGCCCTTCTGTTTCATTATGTTAAATATATCATGCAATTCTCTTCTGGCCTGTAACGTTTCTGTTGAGAAGTCTGATGATAGTCTGATGGGTTTTCCTTTGTAGGTGATCTTTTCTCTCTCTCTAGCTGACTTTAATACTCTGTCCTTATCTTTGATCTTTGCCATTATAATTATTATGTGTCTTGGTGTTGTCTTTCTGGGGTCCCTTGTGTTGGGAGATCTGTGGGCTCCCGTGATCCTTCCTTCCCCAGCTTGGGGAATTTTTCAGCAATTATTTCTTCAAGGACACTTTCTATCCCTTTTTCTCTCTCTTCTTCTGGTACTCGTATAATGTGAATATTGTTCCGTTTGGATTGGTCACACAGTTCTCTTAATATTCTTTCATTCCAGAGATCCTTTTATCTCTTTCTACCTCAGCTTCCCTGTATTCTTGTTCTCTGGTTTCTATTCCATTATCAGTGTCTTGCATCTCATCCAGTCTGCTGCTAAGCCCATCGATCGCTTGTCTCATTTCTGCATTGTCTTTCGTCACTTCCCTCACTTCCTTTCTTAGCTCTTGCATATTTCTCTGTAGCTCCATCAGCATGGGTATGACTTTTATTCTGAATTCTTTTTTAGGAAGATAGTGCATGACCATCCCATTAGGCTCCCTCTCTTGGGTTGTCTGGCTGATCTTAGTCTGGACCATATTCCTCTGTCTTTTCATAGCGATAGAAGTGGTCGCTGGTAGGCGCCACGTGTGTTAGCTGAGAGAACAAAGTCCCTTCCTGCTTGTTATTTTCCTTGCCCTTCTCCCGGGCCTGAGCTGTTTTCCTGCACACCGGGGGGGCAGTCCCTGGGATAATCCCCTGAACTGCCTTTGTGCGGGGTCGCCCTCAGCCTAGACCTTGTTCTGGGGCTCTTCCTGCTTAGCTGTGCACCCGCCGGGAGTTTGCGGCACTGGCTGGTGAGGGAACGAGTGGCAGGCTGCTGATCTCTGTGGGAAGCCTCAGTGCGCCTGCTTTGCCCGGCTGCTGGCCAAGGGGTCCGAAATTCCCCAAGACTCCCAGCCTGCTTGGGTGAGTGCACTGGGATGATTTTGTTCTGCTGCTGGGCCCTTGTCTCTTTAAGACTTAAAAAAAAAAAAAAAGCACCCGCCGGGAGTAGATTCTGTGAGGTTGCTGTGGCGCCACTCCTCCACTGTTTCATAGCAGCAGCAGCTCCGCCGGACCCTTTGTGGCTCTGGCCAGGGAGGGAACGAATGGCGGGCTGCTGATCTCTGTGGGAAGCCTCAGCGCAGCTGCTTTGCCCGGCTGCGGCCAGGCTGTCCTAAATTCCCCAAGACTTCCAGCCTGCTGGGCTGTGTGTGCTGGGACGATCTTGTTCCGCTGTTGGGCCCTTGTCTCTTTAAGACTTTTAAAAAAAGCACCTGCTTTACTTTTGTTCCAGGGAGCCGGCTGAGAGGACCAGCTTGCGTTCTCCGTCTCAGATCCTGCACTTCTATTTCTCTAATCTCCAATACACCACGCGATGTGTGTCTCAGTGCTCCTGGTACAGATCACCAGGACTGGTTATTTGGCAGGCCTGTGCTTCCACTCCCTCCTTGCTCTGAATCTTTTCCTCCCGCCTGTGTGCCGGGTTGCGGCTTTGTATCTTACCCGCTTCGTGAGGCTCTGAGTTCTGGCAGGTGTAGCTGTAGTCTGGCTGTTTTCCTGTATCTTCTGGTCTCTCTTTTAGGAATAGTTGTATTTTCATAAATATATATGGTTTTGGGAGGAGATTTCCACTGCCCTGCTCATGCCACCATCTTCCCAGTAGTAAGAGCTATTTTGAAAAAAAAATAAAAAGACGCTAGACAGTAAAATAACAAGTGTCAATTACTGGTACCTTCAGCGCCTCTGAAGTGTGAAATGTTTGTCATACTGTTAGAAAAACTTGTAGAGCTTATACTGTTTCTATCTCCTTGACCACTTAAAAGAAAGACCTGGCCTGTGGGCTTACAGTCTAATACGAATATCAGACATGGTCAAAGTAGTTAATACTTGAAAAAATACTAACTGAAGATTAGGACATTTGAAATCCAGTATAATTTGCACAGTTGTTTCAATCAGTCCAAAAGAGAAATGGAGAATGCATTTAACCAGGAACAAAGGGTCTCCTTTTCACATTTTATTCATGTTTAATAATTCAAAGAAATTTCTTGGTGATTTCAAGGATTTTATTCTATCAACAAGGCAAATTGATAGATTTAACTATTTTCAAGGCAAGGCAGAATATATCTGACAACAAACTATATAGGTACATAGATGCTGTGGTTTCTTGAGGCTGAAACTTACAATGTTGAGAGAAAATAGTTGTCTTTAAGGAACTGCTGTGGACTATGAGAAATGTAAGAGTTTATCTCATTTCAGTGAATATTGACTAGGTCATTGGTTTCTAAGTTTTAGGGTTTTTCTCTGAAAATATCTACACATAACTTTTTTCACATATGTATTTTTAACTTTCGAATGAATATTTACATATACACTTAGACCAGGGTTAAAAAAATTTGAGGCATTATTAAAATGCATTAATTTCTTCAGATCTCCATGAAAATGAGATTGACAAAGATAAGCCTGGACTTTTAGACATCATTGTCCTTAAGCCAACCAAGTGCATATCTCATTCGAATGTGATTATCCTGTTTATTATGATTAAGTTGCAATCTGGCTGGTGACATCAGTAGTTTCATCTTCATGTAGATGCGCTTTTTTATTTTTAATATAAATCCCATCAGAGTCTAGGCTGTAAATTAATCCTGTCCCTCCTTGTTATATCCTCCAGGGAAATTAAGGACAGCAATTAATTTAGTAATTTCAATTACAACTCCTGATGACAGGCAGTGCTTTGCATAAGGAAACTGCTACCCACTGGCCTTGTTGGAGCAGACTTAGCCTGCTTTCTTTATATCCATTTGAGTCACAGCCGATGGAGCAGAAGTATTTTGCTATCTATTGCTGCCTTACAAAGGACCCTAAAATTTAGTGGCTTGAAACAACGACCATTTTATTAAATCATAACTCTGTGGATCAGGAATTTGGCTAGTGCTCACATGGGTGATTCTGTTGCACGTGGCATTGGCTAGGGACAATTGGTGGCAGTCAGCTGATGGCTGATCTGGTCTGAACGGTCCAACGTGGTTTTAGTCTCGTGGCTGTCATCTTGCTGGGGACACTAGAGGGCTGGACTCAGCAGGGCCCCTCTCCCTTTCTATGTCTCAAGCCAGGTGGTTTACACAGCAGCTCAGGGCTCCAAGAGAGACTGTTGTCCTCCCAGAGACCCAGAGAGATGCTGCAAGGCTTCTTCTGACCCGTCTCTGGAAGTTCTTCCAAGTTACTTCTGCTATATTCTATTCATCAAGCAAATCACAAAAGCAAGGCCATTTTAAGGGGAGGGAAATTAGACTTCATCTTTCAATGGGAGTAGAAAAGAATTTGCAACCCTCTGTATTCTGCCCCAGGCAGCAAATCCATAACTTTTCTAGGGATTCAAAGCCAGGTTGGAAAAGTAAACTAGGTAAATCACATTCCTCTCTTAGTAATCTGGAATTGAGAAAATGACAAGAGGGGCCAGTTAGCTGTGATACATTGGGGCACAGGTTATTATCCAAGAGAGCTGGGAGAGACAGGAGAGTGGTTACAGGTACACCTTGCAATGATTATATGTCTCCTGAGAGAGGGAGATGGAGAGGGCAGCTGCCTCAGTTCTGATGGCCTTTTGATACCAATCCTTATATCTTTATGATAAACTTTGCTTCCTTAAGGTTCCCTAAGTGAGCCTATTTTCTTGAAACTTAAAATTTACTGAACTAGCTATTCACCATCTGTATACCATGTTTTTGCTGAAAAGTTTTGACTTTTAAAACAAAATACTACATACTACTGCATCTTCTGCAGTAACATTTACTTCTCAAAATATTTCTCAGGTAGAATAGTTCTAAATGAACTTTTCAGAGTTATGGTTGTATTTTAGTACTACTACATACATAGAGCCATAAACATTTGAAAACTCACCAATGGAGTCTACATCATGCCAAAATACATGGGTTAAAGTTTTAAAACTCAGCTAATTTTAAAATATCTTTCTATCCAGCGTCAACCATTTACCTATTTGTATACAAGTTACTGACTGACCGGCCACCTGTATTAACCTGCATCCTACAGATGAGTCTGAGCCCTAGAAGAGCAAAGAGTGGGTTGCAGAGAATAAGGCAGAACAGTTGGAGTCCTGATTCTGGGGAAGTTCAGCCATAACTAGATGAGTCCAGTTGGACCATGTTTCAATTGTATGAGTTATAAAAAAAATTTAGAAATTGCTTCTGGAAGTCTGATTAGCACTCTCTGCATCTCACAATCAAAAGTTCCACTTTGCTTCCCTTAAAAGTATGCTGCCATTTCTGTTTTTTAAGAAGCTAAAATTTAAGGAGTTATCTTAACAATGGGAAAAATTCAAATATTTTCTAAAAGGAAACTAGATGAATTTCTAAAAAAAATCTTGGTCTACAGCTAACAATTCATATTGATTTCAGTATCAAATACTCAAAACTTTACTTCAGCTATATAAAATTCTACAGAATAGATTTGATTTGAAGGTTACTGTAGATCTGAGTTTTTAAAATTGGATTTTGTTTTCTCATGAGAAGCACAGCAGGACTCCACATATAGGCAGACTATTGAAGAGGTAAAACATTAGTGGATTCCATTAAATATAAGATAAACATAAGCTGATCATTCTGGTCAGAACCAGAGTTGGCTTTTGAAAGTAGAAATGAACATAACAAAACACCAAACCTAACTTCTACTGAATGAGAAGATATGTTTTTGTTGTTGTTGTTGTTTAATTAAATTTATAGGAAGGATGACCACTGTTGCTGGAAGTATTATGTTCCTTTTTTGGAGTTCAGTGTAGGCCCAAGTGGCGCTCTCCGGGGGTCACATTCAGTAGCAGTGGTCACACAGCGCTCCACCATGGTCTCCTATTGGTCAGGCTCAAGGGTGGTGGTGATGTCTTTCTTGGTATATCCCAAAGCATGAAGTTGGGCATTATGTACCAGGTTCATAGAAAGCCCATACTGTGTCTGTATTGAAAGCTGCTTATTTGCCCTCCCACTTCACCTTACCCATGGGGAACAACCCAATCAAACATGCCCAACATCCAGGCATTAAATCCCACTAAAGGGATGGCGGAGAAGAACGCTGGCCCATGTCTTTTCCCATTCTTCTGTTTTCTCGAATGGGTGTGGAGGTACAGCTTCTCCTTGACCACAGCTTCTCTGTGCAGAGTCCTGGATTAATCCTTGTATTCAGGCTAGAGGGATGGGTAGATTGGCAGGGCTAATGCTGGATTCCCAGGCAGATTGCCCCAGTCCAGAGTATCATAGGGGTCCCTACTTTTGTAGTTCTGTTCTCCCTTTAGACCAAACAGCCTGCTGTGAACTAGCAGTAGATCCCAAAGTTATGTATGGAATGTGTGGATAATTCTGAATTAGTTTACTCCAAAGCTTTAGTAATTGGAAGCCTGGTAGATCCTGATTTAGTTCTCAAGAAAGCACCAATTCTGAATTTCCTTTTTTCAATTCACATCTCCTGAGAAAAGTAATCATCTCTAATACTGTAACAGAAATATTATCTAGAAAATCCCCCATCCACATTCTTGAACAAATTATAGCATGATATTTTACATGGGAAAAATTGAAACTCATTGCTGTATCTTCCCTAATTTCTTGTGGAGTTTCTGTTCTGAGTTTATATAGTTGAATATCTAACTCCACTTCCTCAATCTCTCCCATTGTCCATAGAGAGAAACTTTTAGGACGCTCTCTCTTGTGTGTTCAAGTGTAGCCTCTTCTACTAGTTAAGAATTTTCTGGTGCAGGTGAAAGGAGAGTGAGATGTACAGGAGAGAAGAAAGGAAAGCGAATGATCTGTTGTAGACTTATTTTATGCCTGGATATTTGCATCCAGGCATTTGAAAGAGAAGTAGGACTGCAGCTATTTCTAGACTAACACCCAGTTGTGTCAGACAAAGAAGCTTCTTAGAGACTCAGATAGCAGGTGCTTCAAAAGCTGACAAGGTCGCCCTCCAGTACCTCAGCCATCTTCTATCAGTCTCTGACAATTGCGTAAATCACACTCCAGTTTTGCTAGATAGATTAACCACTGGATCTATTTACAGAAGTTCATGTGGCTCCAATCCAAAGGCAGCATACTACTCCAAAAGGAAAACACCACGAATTACACCATTAATAAACAACAAACATATTTAAATAAATTGATTAATGTAAATGTGTTCACAAAAACTTTTCTAATGTATGCTTCATTTACATGTGAATATTTTAAAGTATTCAAAGATTATTGTTATCCAAATATCCTTATGTTACTAAAATATTTCATTTTGGAAAAAACAAGTTTTCTTGAATTTAACTCAACAACATGAACAAATAGATTTTTTTTTAATTCCTATATGACATTCCATAATATGAGTTTTAAAAAGTGTTTTATAGTCTCTGGGAAATAACTGAACTTGTACTCAAGCAGTGGTGTGACAGAGTACAAGGCAATTCAAGACTGCCAACCACAATCCCAGAAGTCTTATCTGACATCAGAAAAATATGCTCCATCCCCAGCACCACCAGTCACTCCTCACAGTCTGCCACACCTTAGAGAACGCGCAGAAATGAGAGGTATTTACTTTTTCTCTATCTATACCTAGTCTGTGATCTTTTAGGATAATATATAACATTGTCCAAAGTAGAATATATTAGTTAACTCAGTTTAGCTCCCAAACCTTGAAATATATTTTGAATTATAACCCTTCGTACCCATTACACAATAAATTTTAAAGCTTTTCTACATTGTTTTAATATCATTTTATTGCTGTCTTTCTCTTTAATATGTAAGATACTTGTGCATACCTGGCAAAAATAATAGTCTTCATTCATGTTAATAAATTTTGGCTGACTCACACCCTAGAAAACTCATAAAAACAACTTCATTAGCATATGGTGTATAGAATTTCTTAACACTGTTATTAATACTTTGTTTAAAGCTTTTAAAATTCAGTGGTCCTAAATGTAACACCACTATATTTCAGTCTTACTATCCTCGTGAGGTTATAAAAGAATCTTGACAAACAAGGATGAAACCTGCTTTGTTCACATTCAGTGTAGCATGGGGTGGGGGTGGGGGTCCTATCTTGAATCAGTTATTCATAGGAAGTAAAGTCTGAGAATTTTCAAATTGCTGCTATTATTGTAGACTCTTAAACTTTTTATTATGAAAATAGCATTTCAATATCTAGTAGTGAAATAGCCATTTCAAACATATATGGATTTTGACTTAATGATACAATGAATCCTGTACTCTCATGATCCAGCTTCCAAAACTATCAGCTCAAAGACAATCTTATTTCATCTACTCCCCACAAACTCCCCACACCCATATTATCTTAAACAAGTCCAGACACTATACAGTATTATTCTGAAATGTTATAGTATGTATCTCTAAAGATAAGGACTGTGGAAATAACCACCAAGGATCATCTTATATAAAAATGTAATAATAATTCCTTAATTCATAAAATAATCTGTCAATATTAAAATTTCAAACAGTTGTCTCATAACTGCCATGTAAAAAAAAGTTGTTCAAATCAGGATCCAAGTTAGGCCTCCTAATGTGATTGGTTGAGGTATCTCTTAAATTTATTTTAGTCTATAGATTCTTCTCCGACTCCTTTTTCTCTTATAATTTATTTCTTGAAGAAAGTGGGTTATCTTCCCCATAGAACTTCCCACAGTCTGGATGTTGCACATTGCATCGCAGTTCATATGCATAATGTTTTCCTCTGTCCTCAGTGTCTTCTGTAAATCAGTAGTTGAACATAAAGGCTTAATGTGATTTGCTTGATCAATAGAGTGGAATAGGCATGTCAGATAGATCCATACATGTGGGCAGCTGATGTGCACAAAAATGCAAAGAAATAATTCAACAAATAAGGAAAACTTTCAGCAAATAGCACTGAATCAGCTAAATATATGAAAATAACTGGAAATTGATCCATACAGCACAACATATGCAAAAATTAACTTGAAAGGTATTGCAGAGTTAAATTGAAAGGCCAAAATTATGTAGCTCCTAGATAAAAATAGAATGTCTTTGCAACCTTCAGTTACACAAAGATTTCTTTGACAAAACGCTGCCCAAGACACAAAAGAAAAAAGTTATCAACTAGATTTAAATATTTAAAATTTCTTATCAAAGGATACAGGTAATAAGATAAAAAGGCAAGCCACAGCCTAATCATAATTATGCCCTAATAATAATAATAACAGCAAAACACTTGTTGGGAGGGGAGCCACAGTGATATATGAGAACAGGTTGGCAATAACCTCAACACTAACAGCAGGCAATGTTG
This sequence comes from Smutsia gigantea, assembly GCA_032199065.1. Classification (NCBI taxonomy): domain Eukaryota; kingdom Metazoa; phylum Chordata; class Mammalia; order Pholidota; family Manidae; genus Smutsia; species Smutsia gigantea. Next base: position 145,572 of record JAVSCE010001198.1, read on the forward strand.
GAGAGAATGTGGAGTAAATCAAGTCTCATTCTCTGTTGGTTGTGGTGTCAACTGGTACAACCATTTTGCATCACTATTTGGTTTTACCTACTGTAACTGAATATAAGCTTGCCTTTGAGACCAGCAATTTCCCTCCTATTTATATACCCAACAAAAATGTGCAAATATGCACACCTATGTACAAGACTGGATGCAGCAGCATCATTCACTGTTGCTAAAAATGGAAACCACTAAAATATCCATCATCAGTAGAATAAGTAAAATTTGCATATTTATGAAATGGAACACCATACAGCTTGAAAGCGAATACATCATGGCTACACACAACAGCGTAAAGCAAGAGGAAAAGATAAGTGAAATGAGATTGGAAATGTAGTTAATGGCCAGAATTTTGCAGGGACTTGGCAGTGAGGGCAAAGAGATTGAGGTTTTGATCTGTCTGATGACAAAAGCACTGAAAGGTTCTAAGGAGAGAGTGATCTAATAGGCTTTACTTCATTCTCAAAGGTTGCTGTAGCTGCTGTGTGGAGAGTAGGCTGGTTGTGAATATAGGGGGGAAGCCAGGAGAATCATTGAGATGTTGAAAGGGTCCACACAAGAGATGACTGTCTTGAACTAGAGGGTAGTTTGAGAATGTATAGGAATAAAGTATCCCAGTAACCTAAAATAAATGCCAGCGTTTGCTTCTCAGTTTACTTAGTTGAGATTAGTTGTTGATTTTTAATTGCGTAGAATCTATTTCTTATCATAGTCATCCAAAAGCAACTGCCAATGCAGTTTGTATTCTTTCCTAACTCCCAAAGGCAGTGCTGTCTACAGAGATGTGGAACTTTCCTCCACATTGCTTTTTTTTGAATTATGAATCACCAGACTTTCATCTATTATCCATGGAAGATACCACACTTAGTTACAAGGTTACAAAAGCCTTCTATTTATTTTGGTGTTTACTCTGTTCTTCAACAGAAACAGTGGTAGTTGGCACCATTGTGTTATGTGTCTGCTTATCTGAATGGTAATGTGAGTTATTAGTTTCTGTAGATTCATATAAAGCTCTGGTCATTTGAGCACCAATGGTAAGTGAGAACATACTTGATAAGAGTTAAATCCATTCATTTACAATATACACATGATTTTTTAAAACTTCCTGTATATATACTTTTTTATTATATTATGTATTTTTAATTAAGATATTATTGATATACACTCTTATGAAGGTTTCACATGAAAAAACAATGTGGTTACTACATTTACCCATATTATCAAGTCCCCACCCATACCCCAATGCAGTCACTGTCCATCAGTGTAGTAAGATGCCACAGATTCACTATTTGCCTTCTCTGTGCTACACTGTTTTCCCCTTGATCCCCCACACCGTGTGTACTAAACATAATACCCCTCAATCCCCTTCTCCCACCCTCCCCACCCGCCCTCCCACATCCCTCCCCTTTGGTAACCACTAGTTCCTTCTTGGAGTCTCTGAGTATGCTCCTATTTTGTTCCTTCAGTTTTGCTTTGTTGTTATACCCCACAAATGAGGGAAATCATTTGGCACTTGTCTTTCTCTGCTGGGCTTATTTCACTGAGCATAATATCCTCCAGCTCCATCCATGTTGTTGCAAATCGTAGGATTTCTTTCTTTCCTATGGCTGAATAGTATTCCATTGTGTATTTGTACCACCTCTTCTTTATCCATTCATCTACTGATTGATGGACACTTAGTTTGCTTCCATATCTTAGCTATTGTAAAAAGTGCTGCAATAAACATAGGGGTGCATATGTCTTTTTCAATCTGAGAAGTTATATTCGTTCAGTAAATTCCAAGGAGTGGGATTCCCTGGTCAAATGGTATTTCTATTTTTAGTTTTTTGAGGAGCCTCCATATTGCTTTCCACAATGGTTGAACTAGCTTACACTCCCAACAGCAATGTAGGAGGGTTCCCTTTTCTCTGCATCCTCACCAGCATTTGTTGTTCTTAGTCTTTTCAGTGTTGGCCATCCTTACTCGTGTGAGGTGATATCTCATTGTGGTTTTAATTTGCATTTCCCTGATGATTAGTGATGTGGAACATCTTTTCATGTGCCTGTTGGCCATCTGAATTTCTTCTTTGGAGAAGTGTCTATTCAGATACTCTGCCATTTTTAAATTAAATTATTTGCTTTTTGTTTGTTGAGGCGTGTGAGTTCTTTATATATTTTGGATGTCAACCCCTTATCGGATATGTCATTTATGAATGTATTCTCCCATACTGTAGGATGTCTTTTTGTTCTACTGATGGTGTCCTTTGCTGTACAGAAGCTTTTCAGCTTGATATAGTCCCACTTGTTCATTCTTGCTTTTGTTTCCCTTGCCCAGGGAGATATGTTCATGAAGAAGTTGGTCATGTTTATGTCCAAGAGATTTTTGCCTATGTTTTTTTCTAAGAGTTTTATGGTTTCATGACTTACATTCAGGTCTTTGATCCATTTTGAGTTTACTTTTGTGTATGGGGTTAGACAGTAATCCATTTTCATTCTTTTACATGTAGCTGTCCAGTTTTGCCAATACCAGCTGTTGAAGAGGCTGTCATTTCCCCATTGTATATCCATGGCTCCTTTATCATATATTAATTGACTGTATATGTTTGGGTTTATGTCTGGACTCTCTATTCTGTTCCACAGGTCTGTGGGTCTGTTGTTGTGCCATACCAAATTGTCTTGATTACTGTGGCTTTGTAGTAGAGCTTGAAGTCTGGGAGCGTAATTCCCCCTGTTTTATTCTTCCTTCTCAGGATTGCTTTAGCTATTCGGGGTCTTTTGTGGTTCCATATGAATTTTAGAACTATTTGTTCCAGTTCATTGAAGAATGCTCTTGGTATTTTGATAGGGATTGCATTGAATCTGTAGATTGCTTTAGGTAGTATAGCCATTTGGACAATACTTATTCTTCATATCCAAGAGCATGGGATGAATTTCCATTTGTTAGTGTCCTCTTTAATTTCTCTTCGGAGTGTCTTGTAGTTGTCAGGGTATAGGTCTTTCACTTCCTTCGTTAGGTTTATTCCTAGGTATTTTATTCTTTTTGATGCAATTGTGAATGGAATTGTTCTCCTGATTTCTCTTTCTGTTAGCTCATTGTTAGTGTATAGAAAAGCAACAGATTTCTGTGTATTCATTTTGTATCCTGAAACTTTGCTGAATTCAGATATTAGTTCTAGTAGTTTTGGAGTGGAGTCTTTAAGGTTTTTTATGTACAATATCATGTCATCTGCAAACAGTGACAGTTTGACTTCTTCTTTATCTGTCTGGATGCCTTGTATTTCTTTTTTTTTGTCTGATTGCCGTGGCTAGGACCTCCAGTACTATGTTGAATAGAAGTGGTGAGAGTGGGCATCCCTGTCTTGTTCCCGATGTTAGATGAAAGGCTTTCAGCTTCTCGCTGTTAAGTATGATGTTGGCTGTGCGTTTGTCACATATGGCCTTTATTATGTTGAGGTACTTGCTCTCTATACCCATTTTGTTGAGAGTTTTTATCATGAATGGATGTTGAATTTTGTCAAATGCTTTTTCAGCGTCTATGGAGATGATCATGTGGTTTTTGTTCTTCTTTTTTTTGCTGTGGTGTATGATGTTGATGGATTTTCTAAAATGCCGTCCTTGCATCCCTCAGATGAATCTGAGATGATCATGGTGTATGATCCTCTTGATGTATTTTTGAATTCAGTTTGCTAATATTTTGTTGAGTATTTTTGCATCTATGTTCATCAGGGATATTGGTCTGTAATTTTCTTTTTTGGTGGGGTCTTTGCCTGTTTTTGGTATTAGAGTGATGCTGGCCTCATAGAATGGGTTTGGAAGTATTCCCTCCTCTTCTATTTTTTGGAAAACTTTAAGGAGAATGGGTATTATTTTACTCTATATGTCTGATAAAATTCAGAGGTGAATCCATCTGGCCTGGCGGTTTTGTTCTTGGGTAGTTTTCTGTTTACTGATTCAATTTTGTTGCTGGTAATTAGTCTGTTTAGGTTTTCTGTTTCTTCCTTGGTCAGTCTTGGAAGGTTGTATTTTTCTAAGAAGTTGTCCATTTCTTCTAGGTTTTCCATCTTGTTAGCATATAGATTTTCATAGTATTCTCTAATAATTCTTTGTATTTCTGTGGGGTCTGTCGTTATTTTTCCTTTCTCATTTCTGATTCTGTTTATGTGTGTAGATTCTCTTCTTTCCTTAGTAAGTCTGGCTAGGGGTTTATCTATTTTGTTTATTTTTTCAAAGAACCAGCTCTTGGTTTCATTGATTTTTTTCTATTGTTTTATTCTTCTCAATTTTATTTATTTCTTCTCTAATCTTTATTATGCCCCTCCTTCTGGTGACTTTGGGCCTCATTTGTTCTTCTTTTTCCAATTTCAGTAACTGTGACTTTAGACTATTCATTTGGGATTATTCTTCCTTCTTTAAATAAGCCTGCATTGCAATATAATTTCCTCTTAGAACTTTCTTTGCTGTGTCCACAGATGTTGGGGCTTTGTACTGTTGTTGTCATTTGTCTCCATATATTGTTTGATCTCTGTTTTAATTTGGTCATTGATCCTTTGATTATTTAGGAGCGTGTTTTAAGCCTCCATGTGTTTGTGAACCTTTTTGTTTTCTTTGTACAATATATTTCTAGTTTTATACCTTTGTGATCTGAGAAGATGGTTAGTAGAATTTCAATATTTTTGAATTTACTGAGGTTCTTTTGGTGGCCTAGTATGTGGTCTATTCTGGAAAATGTTCCATGTGCCCTTGAGAAGGATGTGTATCTTGTTGCTTTTAGGTGCAGAGTTCTGTAGATGTCTGTTAGGTCCATCTGTTCTAGTGTGTTGTTCAGTGCCTCTGTGTCTTTACTTATTTTCTGTCTGGTTGATCTGTCCTTTGGAGAGAGTGGTGTGTTAAAGTCTCCTAAAATGAGTGCATTGCTGTCTATTTCCTCCTTTAATTCTGTTAGTATTTGTTGCACATATGCTGGCGCTCCTGTGCTGGGTGCATATATATTTATAATGGTTATATCTTCTTGTTGGACTGACCCCTTTATCATTATGTAATGTCCTTCTTCATCTCTTGCTACTTTCTTCGTTTTGAAGTCTATTTTGTCTGATAGACGTACTGCCACACCTGCTTTTTTCTCCTTGTTGTTTGCATGAAATATCTTTTTCCATCCCTTCACTTTTATTCTGTGTATATCTTTGGGTTTGAGGTGAGTCTCTTGTAAGCAGCATATAGATGGGTCTTGCTTTTTTATCCATTCTGTTACTCTGTGTCTTTTGATTGGTGCATTCAGTCCATTTACATTTGGGGTGATTATCGATAGATATGTACTTATTGCCCTTGCTGGCTTTAGATTCATGGTTACCAAAGGTTCAAGGGTTGCTTCTTTACTATCTAACAATCTAACTTAACTTTCTTGTTAAGTTATTATAAACACCGTCTGATGTTTCTTTATTTCTCTCCCTTCTTATTCTTCCTCCTCCATTCTTTTTATACTAGGTGTTTTATTCTTTGCCTTTAGTTAGTATTTGGATGGTCTTCTTTCTTTGCTATGATTTTATTTTCTCTGGTGACATCTTTTTAGCCTTAGGGGTGCTTCCCTCTAGAGCAGTCCGTTTAAGATATCCTGTAGTGGTAGCTTATGAAAGGCAAACTCTCTCAACTTCCATTTGTCTGGAAATTGTTTAATCCCTTCATTATATTTAAATGATAATCGTGCTGGATACAGTATTCTTGGTTTGAGGCCCTTCTGTTTCATTACGTTAAATATATCATGCCATTCTCTTCTGGCCTGTAAGGTTTCTGTTGAGAAGTCTGATGATAGTCTGATGGGTTTTCCTTTGTAGATGATCTTTTTTCTCTCTCTAGCTGCCTTTAATACTCTGTCTTTATCTTTGATCTTTGCCATTTTAATTATTATGTGTCTTGTTGTTATCCTCCTTGGGTCCTTTGTGTTGCTAGATCTGTGGGTTCCGTGGACTGCAAGACTATATCCTTCCCTAGCGTGGGAAATTTTTCAGCAATTATTTCTTCAAAGACACTTTCTATCTATCCATTTTTCTCTCTCTTCTTCCTCTGGTACTCCTATAATGCGAATATTGTTCTGTTTGGATTGGTCACACAGTTCTCTTAATATTCTTTCATTCCTAGAGATCCTTTTATCTCTCTCTGCCCAGCTTCTCTGTATTCCTTTTCTCTGTTATCTATTCCATTAACATTCTCTTGCATCTCATCGCGTCTGCTGTTAAGCGCGTCGATCGCTTGTCTGATTTCTGCAGTCTTTCCTCACTTCCCTCACTTCCTCCCTCAGCTCTTGCACATTTCTCTGTAGATCCATCAGCATGTTTATGACTTTTATTCTGAATTCTTTTTCAGGAAGTCTGTGCATTTACATCCCTTCAGGCTCCCTCTCTGGGGTTGTCTGGTTGATCTTAGTCTGGACCATATTCCTCTGTGTCTTCATGGCTGTAGAAGTGGTTGCTGGTAGTTGCCACGTATGTCAGCTGGGCTCTTTAAGACTTTATAATGAAAAAACAAATAAAAAGAAGAAGAAAGAAAGAAAAAAAGGAAGAGAAGAAAACACAAAACAAAACAAAGCAACAAAAAGAAAAAAAGAAAAAAAACGTCCACCGGGAGTAGATTCTGTGGGGATGCTGCAGGTGGCGCTGTTTCTCCACTATTCCGGAGCCATGGCCACACCACTCCACAGGGCCCTTTATAGCTCTGGCCGGGGTGGGAACGAATGGGAGGCTGTTGATCTCTGTGAGAAGTCTAAGTGCGGCCACCCTTTCCCAGTCACCACGTAAGGGGTTCGAAACTCCCCAGGAGTCCCAGCCTGCTGGGCTGAGGGTGCTGGGGTGATCCGACTCCTCTGCTGGGCTCCTGTCTCTTTAAGATCACTGAAAAAAGCACGCACTTTTCTTTTTTTTTTCCTTCCCGGGAGCCGGCTTCAAGCACCCTGGCTCATTCCCCACTCAGATCCTGCACCCTCTGTCTCTCCAATCTCTGCTACACCATGCAATGTGTGTCAGCACTCCCCGCACAGATTACCAGGGCTGGTTATTTCGCGGGGTGTACTTGCACTCCCTCCCGGCTCTGTATCGTCTCCTCCCACCGGTACGCTGGGGTGGGGGAGTGCTCAGGTCCCGCCGGGTCGTGGCTCCGTATCTTACCCACCTCATGGGGTGCTGTGTCCTCTCAGGTATAGCTGCACGCTGTGTGCTTTCCTGTGTATTCTGGTCTCTCTTTTAGGAATAGTTGTATTTGCTGTATTTTCATACATATATATAGTTTTGGGAGGAGATTTCTGCCGCCCTGCTCACGCCGCCATCTTCCCGGAAGTCCTCTGGTGACATCTTTTTAGCCTTAGGAGTGCTTCCATCTAGAGCATTCCCTTTAAGATATCCTGTAGAGGTGGTTTGTGGGAGGCAAATTCCCTCAACTTTCACTTGTCTGGGAATTCCTGAAATTTAAATGATAATCGTGCTAGATACAGTGTTCTTGGTTCAAGGCCCTTCTGTTTCATTTCATTAAATATATCATGCCATTCTCTTTTGGCCTGTAAGGTTTCTGTTGAGAAGTCTGATGATAGTCTGATGGGTTTTCCTTTGTAGGTGATCTTTTTTCTCTCTCTGGCTGCCTTTAACACTCTGTCCTTGTCATTAATCTTTGCCATTTTAATTATTATATGTCTTGTTGTTTTCCTCCTTGGGTCCCTTGTGTTGGGAGATCTGTGGGCTTCCATGGTCTGAAAAACTATTTCCTTTCCCAGCTTGGGGAAGTTCTCCTCAATTATGTCTTCAAAGACACTTACTATCCCTTTTTTTCTCTCTTCTTCTTCTGGTACTCCTATAATGCAAATATTATTCCGTTTGGATTGGTCATACAGTTCTCTTAATATTCTTTCATTCCTAGGGATCCTTTTATCTCTCTCTGCCTCAGCTTCTCTGTACTCCTGTTCTCTGATTTCTATTCTATTAACAGTCTCTTGCACCTCGTCTAGTCTGCTCTTCAGCCATATCAATCAAGTGTTTCATTTCTTTAATATCTCTCCTCCCTTCCTCCCTAGCTCTTGTATATTTCTCTCTAGATCCATCAGCATGGTTATGACTTTTATGCTGAATTCTTTTTCAGGAAGATTGTTTAAGTCCATCCCACCTGGCCCTCTCTCTGGGGTTGTCTGGGTGAGTCTCGACTGGACCATATTCTTCTGTCTTTTCATGGCGATACAAGTGGTCACAGGCAGGTGCCACGTGTGTCAGCCGGGAGAACAAAGTTCCTTCCCACTTCTCCTTGCCCTTCTCCACAGCCTGTGCCAGTTACCCGCACACTGGGAGGTAGTCCCTGGGATAATCCTCTAAACTGCCGTGGACTGGCTGCTTTCAGGCTAGCCTAGAGCACTGCGGGGGTTTTCAGCCATGCCAGGTGTGTTCTGCACCCCTTGGTGCCTTTTGGCCCTTGCTCTGGTTTCTGTGGCCCTGCCCCATTAGCTGCATGCCCGCTGGGAGGGGATTCTATGTGGCCCTTCCCAGTTAGCTGCACACCAGCTGGGAGGAGATTCTGTGCAGCCGTTCCTGGTTAGCTTTGCGCCCGCTGGGAGGGGATTCTGTGTGGTTGCTGTGGGTGGGGCCGCTCTCCTGCTGTTCTGCAGCTGTGTCGGATCCGCCACAGTGCTGGCCGGGGGGAACGAATGGCAGGCTGCTTATCTCTGTGAGGGGCCTTGGGGCTGCTTCAGCCGGCAGCTGGTTAAGTGGCCCGAAGTTCCTCAAGATTCCCAGCCTGCTGGGTTGAGTGCGCTGGGATGATTTTGTTCCTCTGTTGAGCCCTTGTCTCTTTAAGACTTTTAAGAAAGTGCCTGCTTTTCTTTTGTCCCAGGGGAGCTGGCGGTGGGACCCTCTCGCAGTCTCCGTCTCGGATCCTGCCCTTCCGTTTCTCCAATCTCCAGTACACCATGCGATGTGTGTCTGTCCTCCCGGTGCAGATCACCAGGGCTGGTTATTTAGCAGTCTTGTGCTTCCACTCCCTCCCCACTGCAGTTCCTTTCCTCCTGCCAATGCGCTGGGGTGGAGGAGTGCTTGGGTCCCACCAGGTCGCGGCTTTGTATCTTACCTGCATCGTGAGGCGCTGAGTTCTCGCAGATGTAGCTGTAACCTGGCTGTTGTACTGTATCTTCTGTTCTCTCTTTTAGGAATAGTTGTATTTGTTGTATTTTCACAAATATATATGGTTTTGGGAGGAGATTTCCGCCGCCCTGTTCATGCTGCCATCTTCCCGGAACCTCCTTGGAGGATGCCTTTTTGTTCTGTTGATGGTGTCCTTTGCCGTACAGAAGCTTTTTAGTATGATGTAGGCCCATGAGTTCATTTTTGCTGTTGTTTCCCTTCCTCTAGGAGATGCGTTAAGGAAGAAGTTGCTCATGCTTATATTCGGGAGATTTTTGCCTATGTTGTCTTGTAAGAGTTTTACGGTTTCATGACTTACATTCAGGTCCTTGATCCATTTCGAGTTTACTTTTGTGTATGGGGTTAAACAATAATCCAGTTTCATTCTCTTGCATGTAGCTGTCCAGTTTTGCCAGCACCAACTGTTGAAGAGGCTGTCATTTCCCCATTGTATGTCCATGGCTCCTTTATCATATGTTAATTGACCATATATCGTTTGGTTTATATCAGGGCTCTCTAGTCTGTTCCATTGGTCTATGGGTCTGTTCTTGTGCCAGTACCAAATTGTCTTGAGTACTGTGGCTTTGTAGTAGAGCTTGAAGTTGGGGAGCATAATCCCCCAAGCTTTATTCTTCCTTCTCAGGATTGCTTTGGCTATTCGGGGTCTTTTTTGGTTCCTTATGAATTTGATGATGATTTTCTCTAGTTCATTGAAGCTTCCCGTATATCTCTTAATGAAATCTAACAATGTAGTATGACTATTCATAGGCTCAGAATATAAATGAAGGCATTAGGACAGCACATGGGAACTGAACTTGGCATGCTTATGTTACTAGAGAATCCTCGACATGTGGATTGGCTGGTGGTAATGCAGATGAATAAGGATACCATGTTTTTTGGTCTTTTACTTATGAGACAAATGAGTTGTGCTGAAGTGAAACTCTGACATACATCTGGTGCACTTTGCAGAAGTGACAGTGGTATATTACCTTCTCAGAGAAGTCAGATCAGAAGGCTGCAGAGTGGCTGACTGGTAAGGGCTAGTTAATGCAGTAAATGTTTTGTTCTAAACAAAGGGGAACATTTTGGCCACTGTATGTTATGTTTGTTCCATGTATATGAATCTGAAGTCCAAAAAAGAAGTGCTCTGTGTTTTTACTTTAGTCAGCTCTGCCACCACGTTGGGCTATAAAATGAGCACAAAGTCACTTCAACTTTAGCTGTATTGTTCAATTTTAGCATCAGTTCCAGAGTGAAGATTGAATTGATTCGTGATGCAAGGTGGTTTTATCCAAGGAGATTTTTGATAGAAGGCAGTGTTCTAGGGGTAGTTTATTTGGAACTGCATATTCTTCTTGCCTGAAATGTTATGTGATGTCTCTCTCCAAATGAATGGAATCTTCATGAAGACACTTTGTCTAATGTATTTACCCTTGTATCCTTAACACCTATAATATAATCTGGCACAAAAACTGAAGCTCAATAGATATGTGAGGGTATTAGTGCTGTCAACCAAATATTTCTATTTCTATCATCAGGCATATGGAAAGATTACACTTCGGTGCCATGACCCCTTGAACTGATGTGTAGTCATGTGGCTTTCTTTGTGATAAATGTGATCTGTGACACTTTATTTACCTTATAATAGACATTATTAGGGGACTTAATGCCATACTGAATGTTGAAAAGTTAAACCCGTTTATGAATGGATACATGAATAAAAAAGAAATGACTAGTGTATCAGTCAGGGTTCAACCAGAGAAACCAAACCAGTAGGACATATGCTATGAGATACTAAGATTTATTGCAAGGAATTGGCTTGTGTGATTGTAGGGGATGTCTTGGCAAGTCCAAATTCCCTAGGGCAGGCTGTCGGCAAGAGCAGGCTGGAGCTCTCAGGCATGGGCTGCTGCTGCTCTTCCCAGGTGAAATTTCTTCTTCTTTCAAGAAGCCTCAACTGTTTTTTAAGGCCCTTCAACTGATTAAATCAGGCCCATCCAGATTATCAGGGATATTCTTCCTTACATAAAATCAATGGCTTATGAATGTCAATTACATCTACAGAACTTCACAGCAACACCTGAATTAGTGCTTGCTTGAATATTGGGACTGTGGTTGAGTCAAACTGACAGATAAACTGGCCATCCCGAGTGGAATGTCAATTCTGCTTATGCGCTGCCCACACCAATGAAATAGACCTTGACAGAGTATAGAAGAGGGCCTTGCAGAGGGCTAATACTACTTGGAGAGTTCCACAGCTAAATTGTAACTACTTAAAAGTAGGAGCTTTAAATCTTATTTTATTTTTAAAAATCCTCCTTAGGGGTTTCTTTTTTAAACATTATCTCTGTTCACAAAGATTACTTAATAAAATTGCATGGGAAGTTGAAACATTAAAAAAATTTATTTATAAATATGCCATTTCTAACATTACACATCACTCCAAGTATGCATAAATTTAAACATTATAAGAATCTTTCAGGGGTTAAATCCTACTGAGAAAATGAGGCAGTGTAGGTGTTTAAAAGTAATAAAAAATTTCAAGCACAAATTTAAAATATTTGCTTCATTTGGAAGAATAAGTATGCTATTTTCCAGCACAAATGATTACCTGTAAATGGAAGTGTTCTGTTTCTTCTTGCTCCCATTGATTGAAGTATAAAAATTCAACTAGACAGTCAACAGGCAGAACTGTAATCTCATTAAAAAAATAGAATAATTTGGGGAGAATTATTAAGCCAAAGAATGCTAAATAGATGGGAAGCATTTTCACTAGCAGGATTTGAACAAAATAAACGAACAAGTGCAGGCTCACTGGCTTGTGGAATGTACTGTACCTTTTCGTCTATGCCTCAATTATCTTAATTAAGGCAGCTGAGAGATGAAAGGTGCTCTCCCTTTATGATTTACATTTTTTAAGAGACTGGGATCCATGGCTTGCAGGTGTAGTCTAATGTTTGAGAACCACTGGTAAAGAAATGCTTTTGCCTCACTTTAATTTGGAGAGCGGTGGTTCTCAACTGTAGCCTGTGATGAGAAGTGGCTGGGGAGCATGCGAAAGGCACATTGCCAGGACCCCTCAGGGATTTCCATCTCACAGGAGTGGGATGAGACCCAGACCATTTCTGAGATAGTGATCTGTACCTACAGAGAAAACCCCAAGAAGAGCCTCTGCGTCGTCATTTATGCCACTTAATATCTGTGATCCGGATTGGCCTAGACTCCACTGAAACATTCTTGGCCATGTCTGTTGTCCTCTGGGCCATCCTAAGGCTGCTCTTTTTGCTTGAAAGTTACTATAGCCTTTATCAAATTGTGATAAACAAAATGGAATGTTTAATATCAGGTTTGTTTTATGAAGCTGGGAGTTAATGAGCTAACACATTTCCAAAGATAGCACAAAACCTGAAGGGATGTGAAAAACAAACTTTCCTTTCTGCTCACTGAAAAACGGAGGCTTTCTGTAGCACGAAGAATATTCTTTGCATTGTTTAATGCTTCAAGGCCCAGTATGTACCTTGTTAGATATCAAAATCAGCACCCTTTGCTTTGCTTTTTTGGTTCCATTTGCCTGGGTGACTCTCTCTATACCTTTATTTTTTTAGTCTCTCTGAATGTTTTTGGTGCATTTTGTTGTGGATGACAGGGAGTTTGGGGTTTTTTTTTTTGCAACCCAGTCTAGAACTCTTTGTATTATAGGTGATGTATTAGTTTCCCATTGTTCACAGGTTTCAGTGGTTATGATTTGGGCACCTTGGGGGGAGGCTATTTTTTGCCTATTGAATTAAGACAGTTTACATATATTAATACAACTGATGTATTTGCTCCCTCTGTTACTATTTTAAGTGACATTTACTGTATGAATTATGTTTATAATGTGTCTCTCAGCATGCCATCTACTTCTTTGCTCTTTTTTGCAGGGAGGGGGTACCTATTCATTCATTTATCTAATTGTGTGACAAATATATCTTTGCTTTATTTTAAAACAGTATTTATAATAAATGCATACCTACACACATAAAAATGTTACAATGACATTTTCTATAAATGTTAACACATGCATTGATTTGTGCAGCAGTGCCACAATCAGGATACATCACAATTTCATCATCCCAAAACATTCTGTTGTGCTAACCTTTTATATTTAAACTCTAATCTCATCAATAACCCCTGGAAACCAGACCTTTGCTTTTTTTTTTTAATAAAATTATGCTAATTGTGTTTCTTATTTCTCTGGGGTTTGGGGAAGGTTTGCTTTTTTTTTTCTGGTGGTAACATTCACACTAATACTCTTACAAACCTTTAGTTTCCTTTTTTCTTACTTAGGTGTTTACTATTTGCTTTATTAGCTTTTAAGAATATCCTTTCACACACACATCTGTTATATCTATCTATCTATCTATCTATCTATATCTATCTATCTATCTATCTATGTCTTTGCTGGCATTTACTTGACATTCATAAGCACATTCTCAATGTACACTCTTGTTAGTAGATGACTGTTTACATAATAAATGGCTCTTTCTAATGCCCAGACTGAAAACTATACAAGGGCAGGTGACCATGTACATGCATCAAGTCTTACTAGGACTTCTCTTTGTTGCTCAGTGATGTATTCGATGCTGTTCCTCCTCTCAGGGGCTTATGATCCAATTGTAGATGAAAAAATCAAAATGCCTAAAATTATTAGAGAATAATACATGGAAATATATTAATATAACCGTTAATACCAGTATTTGTGAACCCATTCTCCCATAAATTTCCTATATATATGTAATTTGTTTCTAGATATTCTTGGGATATAGCATAACTACATTTATTTTTCCACTTTTAACATTATTCATAATTTAGAACAATTTAGTGTTGGAAAGAATACATATAGTTATATGTTAGTATTTTATTATTCAAATGGTCTGCAGCAGACTGCTAGACAGTCATGACTAAGGTAACTACATTCCAGCTTTCCCAGAGCAGTTCATATTTTATGCCTCAGTGCAATTATTGAGAGCCCCTTTTTATTCTGAAAAGCATCTCAGTTTGCATTAAAATTATATTGTTGTACTATGATCCTCACACCAGCATTTCATGACACCATCTTTGAGAAGCATTGAGTAAGATAATCTACAAATTAATAGTGGTTACCTTATACTCATCTGACTATGAAAATAATAAAAACAAAAAATAAATATTTATAGATGAATACTTTATTTATAAACTTAGATATAAGTAGTATCTGCCATTTTGTTTCAGCATAGTGAACACTTCTTGGTATAAATGAGTTCACCATTAAAAAAGAAACTTTATTGTGAAAGGAACTGAGTAGTATGTATGAGTCCAAGATTGGTGGTCTAAGTAGGAACCATACAAAAAGATTGTAACCAGTAGACTACATCAAAATATGTCTGAACTTGACCCTCTGGGGTCTGAGCTCACCCATCAGGCAGCTCAAAGGAAAGTGCTCTAGGGTCAAGGGAAGAAAGTTGGTTATCAAGAACACAGCCTGATACAGGTCCAGAATTAAAAGACAAAGACATGTTAGGGATGAAAGTATTAATTAGTACAAAGAAACAGAACTAGATAGGAAACCAGGAAGAGCTGGACCAGATGGGAAGTCAGAAAGAAATAAAGGGTCAAATAAGAAAACAATCAAAAGACAAATCAACCAAGGGAGGCCTTAGGGTTCAGATCTTGATTGGGGTGAATCTCAAAAGCACTGAGCTCTTATCCTCGCTTTCTTCTGATGTAGTCTAAACTGAAGGCAAACTGACAGTTCGTTGATGCGGCTGTTGTGTGGCTTAGGAATGTCCATTCTGCTCAGTCTCAAAGGCAAATGGGTTGTTATGTGGAGGGTGCAGAATTAATTTGAAATTTAGATAAAGTTCAGAAGGTATTTGAGTTGTGCTTAAACCAGGGCTATCCCTGCTAACACATTTCTATAAATAGATACAGTCTGGGCCCTCACTGGCAGGTCCTGTGGTAGCCCCATGGGTAACAACGGCAGTTAATATCCTAGAACATGTGGTTTGAAATGACATACCCTTGACCTTACCAAAGAATCTGTCTATATGTAAATACTATCATGTTTTTGTCTGCTTGGGCTGCAAAGAAGCAATTTGAATCTCTGAGCAATCCAAATCCCTCTGAAGTATAAGGATTTCTTTTTCTTGACAAACATGAGTTCTTTTCTTATTAACACAGTCATGCATGGGAACAGCGATAGAATGGTTGGTATAGGGATAACACCCTGAAGGAGATGAATCACTGACGAAAGCATTAACTCTCTCTGTGAGTACAGCTGAGATGTGAGAAGCATTTACGTAACAATGGATTTTGCTCCACCACACCTGGGTTTGTGAATGGCTTCATCATAGGTGCCTCTTGGTAACAATATTAAATAGGCAGCATCTAGCTCTGCACTTACAGAAGGTGCCCTGGACTGAGCCTGTGATGAGCATCCAGGAGCTGGCTTCATGAAGGATCAGTGACTTGCTGGTTACCAGATAAGAGTAATGAATACAAGTAGGGCAACTGCTAGCAAAATGGCACAAGGATGAGGGCACTGAGGGCAAGCGGCCAGCAATAGGGCACAGCTGTAGGAAGCTGAGCTTAGCCCCAGACCCTGACCTTCGAAGTACTGACCAGAAATGACCAAGGCTCTCTCTTCAAAGTCAAAGCTGATTCACTTCTAATCCTTCCCTGCCTTCAGTGAAGTGCGTTACTGTGGGCCAGCAATGCCACAGGCACCAGGCCTGCTCTGGAAATGCCACGCAGAGCAAAATCTCTGGCTTCATGAAGCTTGGAGTTTGGGACATGAGGTAGGTATTAACCATATGGTTGTACAGATATAGGAAACCTGTATATGTCTTCTTAACATCACATGTTTTGGGGGGTGATTCCAGCTTTTTAAACTGTTTCCCCCTTTGACTCAAAGTAGGAGAAATAACATAGGATTAAAACTGCAAAAGTAGTTAATTGGTAAAACACACATACACCCAAAATCCAGATAGGAAGACAACCTTATTTTCAATGAGAAAACACATGTAAGTTATGGTAGTTGTTAGTTTCCACATAAAACATTAAAAAAAAAAATCAAACATACGCCGCAAAGGTACCACTGTTCACAGCAGTATTGGAGGGGAGAAAACAACACTTATTTGGTGGCAGATACATCACAGGCCCAGGTTTTACAATATCAGTACAGTCACTTCACAAAACCGTATCATAGCTAGTTAAGCAGTGTTTAAGAATTGTTCCCATATATATCACATTTTTGGCCCTTAGAGGTTCATTCCTACAGATTTCGGCTACTATAAGTTTCTAGCTACTGAGAGGGAGAATGAGCCTAAGACGCTCTCCAAGCAGTTAAAAAATCTCTTCAGACTGGAGGCCAGCCATGCGCACCTCTGGTCTGCTCTCACCAGCAGCCTTGCATTCCCCAGAGAAGCATCCAGGAAGGAAGTCAGATGCCGGTGTGGGCACCACCTCCTATGCCGAAGATAAGTGTGCTACATACACCTGTATGTGACGCATGTACACCTGAAAGGCAATGTTGCAGATGGTACAGGCCGCAAGAAAGCACACACTCGGGGTTCTCACCTAGTCCGAAAGGTCGGGAAAGGCTTCCCCAGGAAGTGCAGTTGAGCTATCGCCAGAAGGAAGAACCCATTCCTGGGGGAGATGTAAAGGCCTGTGGAACAAGTTCACTCCGGGAAGACAGCGATGGACGCCGGAACACAGGAGGTGGGGCCAGGGGCCTGTGATATGACAGGAGGCTGAAGACTCGATGAGAGGCCAGATTATGTCAGGCTCCAGAGGCTATAGGAAGGATTTCAATCTTTCTCCTACAAGCAGTCCTAAATGAGGAGC
This sequence comes from Smutsia gigantea, assembly GCA_032199065.1. Lineage (NCBI taxonomy): Eukaryota > Metazoa > Chordata > Mammalia > Pholidota > Manidae > Smutsia > Smutsia gigantea. Next base: position 162,599 of record JAVSCE010001198.1, read on the forward strand.
ATTTAGAGTGTTTTAAGCAAAGTGATTATATATTTAGGTTCTCTTTGTGAAAAGACCGTTCTGGAGTGAGTAGATGCATTTATTTACCCACCTAAAGACTTCCCATGTACAAATGCAGTGTGGAAAACAGGGTAGTCCTATGGGGATGGCACCCCCTAGGAGTGCAGAGCTTGAGGAGCCCTAAGTGTACAGCAAAAACAGAAATGTTTAAGGCTAGAACAAGTCTTTTTAATAAAAGTTTATTTTCACCATCCAGTAGGGACTACCATTTGGCAGGTATCCTGCACCAGAGCTCACCTCTCCCTTCTGTTTACTGAGACAGAAGCTGAGATGAGCCCCAGCTGAGTACTGGACTAATCACCCATATTATTGAGAGAAGCTTTTGGTTACAAAAAGCAAAACACAGCAAGAGTGTGTGTCTGATGTGCTGGGAAGCTATTGCATTTCTTTATGAAGTTGTTTAGACTTTTCTGTTTGGCTTCTATACACAAAGCCTTTTTGTTTACTTCCATGTCAACAATTGCTTCAGAAAGTTCCTTCATCTGGCAGCAGCCAAAATTATGTCCACTTAGCTGGGGGAAATTCCATTCTTTATGGAAGCCTTGTATACGTGTGAATGGTTTGATGTGGATGGGGCCTTTGGGACACATGAGGCGGCAGACGGTACTCTGGTAGAATTTATGCAGTAGAGTATTGCTTGGTTCACCCTGGGCCATGTTTATTTCTGCAGCGCACCAATTAGTGATCAATAATGGCTGTCATAATGGACCAGTTTGCTCTGTCCTTCTCTCCTCCACAACCACCTGTATCTATTTAACATATACCTAAATGTTCATATTATTTTCATTCTGAACACCAATATGAAGAGTACTTATGTAATTGCCTACCCATTCATGTACTAAGCACTCTATCCTGAGAATTACATAGACCTTGGTTCTACCCTTTATAATCTAAAACAGTTAAACACACTGACATATGGATACTAAGTACTAAATAGATATAATTATTTACTTTACAGATATAATTTAAGTGTTGAGGGCACAGCAAGGACAGTGCTATGTTTGCAAGCCCATATAATAGCCCCGCTGGAAGGCACCTGGAAGGTCACATTTCCATTCTCACTTGCAGATATGTGGGAGCCATGTATTCAGTTTCTAGTCAATGAAGTGAGGTGGAAATTACATGATAATTCAAGACTTGGCCATGAATGTCCCTGTGGGAGATGTCATGATCCACTTCTCCCTTTACCCAGCAAACCTGGAGGCCATGCAGAGATGGGGGATCCAAACTGGAAAGGGCCTGAATTCCTGAGTCCCCATGGGGAGGAGAAGTATACATGAGTGCTGCCTCCCAGGAAGATCCACACTGGACTCTATGTAGAGGGATAAACCTTCATTGTGCTGAGATTGTGGGTTTGTCACAGGATAGCCTATCCTAATACAGCAGAGTGACATTATTAGATTAGATCTAAGCCTCATTAAAAGAAAATTGTTACAGTGTGCGGCCATGTGTATGGGTGGGGGGGTACTGCTTTGATTACAGAATATCACTTGTCTAGCACTAAATACCCAGTATAAAAAGCTTTTGTGTAACCGAGATGTGTTTCAGTAGATGAATGGATAAATGAACTATCGTACACACTGACAATGGAGGATTATTTAACACTGCAAAGAAATGAGCTATCAAACCATGAAGAGATATGGAGGAAACTTAAAAGCATATGATCAAATGAAAGAAGGCAATCTGAAAATGTTACATACTGTATGATTCAAAAAAAAATGACCTTCTGGAAAAGGCCCAACTATGAAGTCAGTAAAAAGTTCAGTGGTTGCCAGGAGTTGGAGGTGGAAGGGAGGGATGAATAGACAGATCACAATTGATTTTTAGATCAATTGAAAATACTCTGTATGATATTACGTAATGATGGATACATGTCATTGTATATTTGTCCAAATCCATAGAAGGTACAATACCAAGAGTGACCTCTAATTGTGAACTGTGGGCACTGGGTGGTTATGATGCATCAGTGCAGGTTTATCAGTTGTAACAAATGTCTGTGCTGATAATGGGTGAGTCTGTGCAGGTACTGGGGCAGGGAGTATACAGGAAATCTCTAGCTTCCCCTCCATTTTGCTGTCACCCTGAAATTTCTCTAAAAAAAGTAAAGTCTTAATAAAAAAAGTTTTTGTAAGGAATAAAACACTAAGATGATGTTTATATGACCAATCACGTTTGGCTAGTTTCAACAGAATGCCATCTAAAAGATACTGCCAATTGTATATTTGTAATTCTACTAAAATGATATTTGAACACCTCCAAGGCTATAAACTTGCATGTCTAAGATCAAAATGGAAAGTATTGAAAAGCATGGAGAGGCTGGAATGTGAGTTGGTTATAGAGGGAAGATTATGATTTCTACTTAGGAGCTCTTTTTAATCTCAAAAAATCTAGAACTCCATCTGCTTAAATGATGCTGAATGTTATTAATGACATTTAATGTTGGAGTAGTATTAAAATCCAGTTGCTGTGCTTTTTTTTAGGCTGATAAAATGGGTGAGAATTTTGAGACACACTTCTGTTTCCTGTTTAACTGCATTCCTTCTGTCCACACCAGCGCGCCAATATAAGGTAAAGCGAAAGACAGGTTTTTGTTGGATGGCACTGGTGTTTATTAATAGAATTCTACTGGTGCAGAAATGTCAGTTGCCCAAGTATTTTAGGAGTAGAATTTAAGGTTATGTTGAAAAGTAAATTATAAGCTTCTTTGCTGAAGTTGCTGTTTTTATTTCTTTGCATTGTCTCGTATGTAAAACGCTTACATGTGAAAGCATGCTAGGACCTAAGCCAACATGGAGGAGACAGAAGAGGGAACTGGGAAACACAACCTAATAAAATGGCTACTCCCAATTTAGCAGGCAAATGATACATTGTACAAAAGGGAAGCTTAGCCCTGATTGAGGCTATTTCTGAGGTCTAAGGGTGTCCAGCTGTTAAGTGGGGCAAAATAGAAAAGAATGTCATTGTGTCAACTCTTACTCAAAAACATGTGGGCCTCAGCATTATTCTGACTATCTAATCCAGGGTAGAAATACAGCCCGTGGATTGGTGGCAGGGAGGAGGGAGGAGGTAATGGTATTGGTGGGAAGGGTATATGAAGGAAGTGTGTCTAGCCTCCGGGAAGGGAGCTTAAAGCAGATAGAGATTTGTTGGCAGGTGCTGAAATCTTAGGCAGAGGAAACTGAGGCATAGTATCTCTGAGATGAACTGGCCCAAGTGGTACTTCTGCTATTAACAATGAACATAAAAAGAGTATCAGCCTCCATCTATTAGGTACTTAGCATATAATAGTACATTATATATATCATCTCCTTTGAATTCAATTCAGACAACAGGCCAATGAGGCAGTTACTGGTGTCTCCATTTTTAGAAATGAGAAAAATTGGAAGATTAATCCTTGGTCAAAGTCATGCTGGTAAAAGCAGACGAATTTGAGTGTAGGCTTCCTGACTCCCCACACTGGGGTTTGTCTGCTACAGGTTACTGAGGGGGGTCAAATTCTCTGGCAAACTCTGTCCTCCAGATTTGTTGAGGAAATAGGCAACCTGAATCAACTGCTGGAGGCATCAGACACTTGACCTTTAAAGGACTCTGAAACATTCTTTCTTCCATACTACCTAATACAGCACCTCACGTCAGAAAGTGAATGTTCATTATTCATTTTTTGGTTCCTTTTAAATCCAAGTTACGATGATTAAGGAGAAAAACAACAATAACAAAATCTTCTCTAGTACCCCAGGATGGATATTTTTGCTTCTTGGAGAAAGGGGTTTTCTTCTCCGTAAAGGCAAGATGCAGTATACATCCTCTCCATAAATCATGGGCCTTAGGGATCTGCGTGTACTCACCATCTGTACAGTTTTGAACAGTTGGCTAATTATATCAGTTGACCCCATTTAATAAGTTTGTGTATAACTTGAGTTATTTATTGAGTGGCTAGCTGAATGAATTAATTCAGGTTGTCTGTTCAGGTATTCTGTATTCCCATGTGTGTTGGACATATAGTAAGTAGTCAATAAAAGCTGGCTGCTCTTCTGTATGTTGTTATTATTACATACAAAGTTATCGATGTTACAGCTGCAAAGGAGTTAGACTGAGAACCCTCTATTAAGATTCTTCTGTATTTCTAGCAGCCATTAACCAGGACATCATTAGACTTTGGACGAGATTAGCTAATGAGTGGCTCAATTCATTAATGAGACAATTCAGCTGTGCTTTCTCTTCCCTTAATGGCAGATTTTCTCACCTCCAAGGCACTATTTAAACTATTAAAATAACTAATGATATCATTACCGTTGTCAGAAAAGTCCCAGCCGAGCAGATATCTTTACAAGCAAATGTCAAGTTTGTGTTCCAGTGGAACTTTTTACATGCTTAATGACATTAAAAGCAAATCAGGTAACAGCAGAGCAGGGAACCTGCTCAGCTTGTGGGTCCAAACAACAGGAAGAGTGCAGGAATCTAACATTATACTTTTTTAGTCAGATATGCAATTAGAGTTGTTCCTTTGTGCAAAGACAATTTAACGTTGAATTTTTCTATGATATTTAAATTGAATGAACACAAAGGCCTTAATTGTCAGTCAGACTCACATGAAATACATGTCACATCCATCCCAGACTGTTGCTGATGATAAGCAAAATATATATGGTAAAAGTAATAGCATGTGTGACATCCATATCTAGGGGTACCTGAACCCATCAGATTTAGCTTGGAGTGCCCATTTCTGCCCAGATGAGTTTTGGTTTCTGAGAGAGAGAGAGCTGTGTGAGGGTTAGGTTAGCACAGAGCTGCCATTGAGTTTAGGGGTCTCTCAGCTTCTCTATCTTCCTATCATATAGCTCTTTCTGGTTCAAACGTTTATTTTTCAGCACAGCTGCTACCCACAAATTGCAGGTTTATTGGCAGTCTATTCATGAAAGACCAGGAATATTTCACTAAAAACATTTCTGGATGGGTAATTGGCAACCCCTGAGAAACCCAATTTATCAATTCATGCTTACAAGGGGTTCTTCTGTTCTCCTGTTCATAAGGACAGAAAAGTGATATACAAACCTGTTAATAACCCTTTCCTTCCTAAGAACAAAGAGAAGTCAGCTGGAATATAAAATACATTCGAAATGCAAAGCAGCCAACTGTTATTTTCAGAACATCAACTACTAAGGGTCAACCACTTAAGTTCCAGCCTGTTTTGACCTGAATATAGCAGAGTATTAAAATCACCAATGTTTGATACTATGATGAATCAAAATTAAGATCAATTTAAGTAAGTCTTCATGATAGTTATTTAAGAAAAGAAAGTCACATTTTCCAGTGTAATCATCTTTTAATTCAACCTAATTCCCCCAGAAAAAAAAATCTGTATAAAACACAGCCAATTATAAGTGTTTTGCCATATCTGAAGGTTTGTTTACCTTCAGAGAGCATGCCTCAGAAGCAAATAACAGAAAGGACAGTGTGATTAACCATAGTTTTCATATAATATACTCCTTCCAAAGTAAATTCCCCTTATTTTACCTATTCATTAGATAAAATGCAATATTACTGTTAAAGATGGCTCTAATCTTAAAAATGACATAAACTTGTAAGCATTGGTTATAATAAGTGAAAATCTCATCACCAAAACAATATCACATTTCACAGTAATAAAAACTTAAATACTGGGGGTGAGAAGAAATGGATATGGCTTTTCATATTGGTAGTTCACCTCTTCTTTACTGTGTGCTTAGGCACAGGTTGTCTAAGTGTTAGAGGCAGGATGAACATTAAACCTTTTGACTTTTCTGGAAGAGGGGAGAAAAATGGACACCCAAGCTAGTGCCGGGGGTGAATGATAGCTTGGACTTACTGAGTCATACCCTTACAACAGACCCATTCCTTAACTGACAGTACTCAGTACACACATTCATTTGGTGAATCGGGACTCTGTGAGTGTTACCTGCTTTGTGCTTTTGAACCTGTTTTTGGATAGGATGCTGAGGACATAAAAAGAATCAGCTATATGTTCCCCATGCTAATGCATTCAATATTTTAAAAGGCTTTTGATATGTTTGTTACTGGACATAACACGGATATCCCAAGTCCTTCTATGCTGTGTTATGTGTAAATGTGGGAACACAGAGAAGAGAATACGTATTTGTGCCCAGAGGAAGTGTTGATGAAGTGGTAAGATTCATGCTGGTTGAAGAATAATGGGTCTGGGCTCTCCAGCACAAGTGGAAAGAGAGGAGATAGTGTTACATGGAGGAGAAAGTGCAAGTGACATATATTTGTGAAGTGCCAGGTAGCCTCATTCCCCTGGGCCTTCTCTGGAAAGAATTTGGGGAATTTTCCACCCCATCCAGGTGGCCTGTTAGCTTGTGTTTAAATCGTTCTCTCTAATCTAGAGGATAGGCTGGGGAAGCAATGGGATGGTCATGCACTGGTGGAAAAAAACAACTTTTTCTCAAAATTTGGTGATGTTAAAGCCAGAGGGGTATAATGAAATATTAACTAGGGAACACCTGGAGATTAATTTTGAAGAAGGAAATCAATCAAATAGCTAAATACCTATATATATGTGTGTGTGTGTCACATAATTATAACTGTTTTTGTGTGTGTCTCTGACTTTAGCTGCTTCTTTTTATGCCGCATGGAAGTTATTAGCAAGAATAATAAATAACCTAGTATCAAAGTTGTGGCTATAATGGACACTCCCTATTGCAATGATGTCCATTCAGATTCAGTGACACCATCTGTTAACCCACCCACTGACACCGTGTACCCAGACGTGCTTCTTTACAGCTTCAAATCCTGGGAATTTCTTTGCGTATACCACAATAGGCTGATCTATGTGCCATAATTAATATCTATGCATTTTATTGAAATGAAAGTTTTTGCAAACTTTGTGACCCTACTGTTTTTGAATGCACTGAATTAACAGAGAACAGGGGTGAGAGCTTACCCAGAAGCTGAGGTGAGCAGGCTCACTGGGTTCAGCCGGATCCCCAAAATTGATGCGTGGTGAATACACAGAAGTAAAATGCCAGAGACACAACATGTAAAGGGGTGGAAAACCACATGGAAGGCAGCCCTGGTGAATGGCTGGGACAGAGCTGCGGCTCTCCACCAGCTTGTCAGTGCTCACTTCACTGGAAGTCTGCCTTACAGGCCAGGGAGAGATTCGGCACTGTTTAAATGACCTTGGGTGAGTCTCTGTACATTCATGTGACCTTATCTTTGTCCAGAAAAGAGTCAAAGACCCCAAATTCTGGTTCTAATAAGAGAATGCAAGCTCCTAGGCAATATTCATAGACTTTTGCACTCTTGTTTTTCCCATTTGTCCAACATAGATCATTATTTCCCTCCATCGCTGGTCTCTCCTGAAAATTCCAAACCTCAAGACAATCTGCACTGCCTCTTCCCTCCCATCTCCCCCGTTTCTGTGTCTGGTGCAGTGTCACTGCTGTCAGTGTCATCGTGAGGGATGGCACCTCATCCAAATGGCCTTTTATGTTAAACTACACATTGTCTTCTCCTACTCCTATGGAAGTTTTGATTTCTGTGTATGGTTTGGCTGACATATATTTAATAAAATCTACAAAATTCCGTTCTCCTAATGTTGAATGATAGGAAATCATTTGAGGTGGTTTGTGATATTACAGCTTTTCTAAAAGGCTTTAACTAACTTCAAAGATTTTATATATTGCCTGTACTTAATATTTTACCAACTACATATATTGTCAATTTTAAATCTGTACCTGTTTCAAGGGAAATTTTGTCCATATGTTCCTAACTAATTTGCATTTAAACTCACCAAATGCTGACACGAGGAGGATTTTCAGTACAGGTCATTGGAAATTAACTTGCTTTCAAATTGTGTAAATGACAGCTTATTTCCATTATCTTGGTGTAGTGACATGTAATGCCAGTCTAATCATTATTTATTGATGCATAATGTAAAATGAAAGGTAATTTACCTAGTAATTATTTTATTTCCCTTTCCCATAAAACCAATAAACCGAAAGACCAAATAATCCAAATTGAGGATATTGATTATATTTAATTCATTTCAGTAATGACTGTGCCTCCTGTTCTACAATGAATTTGAGGTGACTTACAAAGAAAATAAATAAAAAAACATGCAAGATAAGAATGTGAAGTTAGAAAGAGGAAGTGTCTGTTGACTACCTCAAGAAGGCAAATAGGACTATTTTAATTTGGCTGAATCGCCCTTCTCCAAACATACCTTGGATACAGAGGAGAACAAGGAGGTTGGGTCAGGGTTTTTCCAACGGGATGAACGATCAAGAATGAAAGTCCTTGATGCACTTCCGTGCAAGGGTAGAGCCTGGGTTGGTCTGTTTCTGGCCTGGCAGGCTGCCATCAGCCCATCTGTCGGAGCACTCCTGGCGGTGAGGCCCGAGATGCTCCCCTGGGGCACTGTGGCACCCAGGCAGTGAGCTTAGCGGGGGCCAGAGTGAGTACTGTGGGGCACTGCCTTTATCTCCAACTCATCCCCAAGTAAGAATAATGAGGCAATTCTAGGGGTCACTAAACATGATTTTTTGAAATATTTGAAGCTAATAAGAAATGGCAAGCTGCTAAGTAGAGGTCATAGAAGCACCCATCTTTCCCAGTGCTTTAGGCTCCTTCCATGCTGGACTGGAAACTGGAAGTTCAGTGTACAGTTTTTAAAATAAGAATAGTTTCTCAATGAAACGATTAGGCATATTTTAAAATGAAATAGACTTTTTGTTGAAGTATACTTAGGTAAACTTGGTATCTTTCACATTACCTCTTTTAATTTGCATTCATTACTGTTTTTTGATTAATGAAACAATACAGTTATTAAAAATGTTAGAAATATTTTTTAAAGAAACAAGTAATTTATGTAATTGCTTCATTCATCAATAATCTCTGTTAATATTTTGGTATTTTGTTTCAGTATGTATCTATTTTTCCTTTCTTTATCTCTCTTCTCTCCTCTCTCCCTTCCTCTTGGATTAATGTCTTCCTTTCCACCCACATATATATTCAAAATGATCAGTGTTTCACACATAATATATGTATACACGTGTGTATACTTATATCTACACATATAAAGATATATGTAATTTAACTTTAACCTAATGTATATAACAACTGAGTTTGATGTGTAATTATATATATGTTAATATATATAACTTCATCTAATTCTGCCTATCTATATATCTATATCTATATCTATAATGTGATTTAATCCCAGATTGGATGTTACCCATAATTCCCGAGTTTGCTCTAAAGTTTCCAACTGCTCAACCTGTATTTACTTTAACTACCAATGACCAGTCCCCTGAGAGACTCATGTGAATATTATTCCCTCTTGTGTCTCTTTTCCCAGCTTTTCTTCACTTCAATCTGGAAAGGAAAAAAAAAGAAAATAACACATTCATGCAGTGGATACTCTTCCAAATAGCATGAACCTGTGGGAGTTTTTTGCAGAAAAATAGCTACCCTTTTTTACTTTTCTGTTATCACCTTTCTCATTTTAAGATTTTGTTTTTCTTCTATTTCATCAAAAATATTTTTCAGTAGTCCCTTTTATGATCAAACAAACTTGCTTGTATAAAATGTCCATTTTTGTAGAACATAAGTTTAAATCATTTAAATAGATTATAAGGGTTTTTAACACATAACTGTTGAAAAATAAAAGGCAGTAAATTAAAAATCATGAGGTATTTTAGAAAATTCATCAACTCAATTTTATTTTCATTTAGTAATATTGATTTCATTGACAGTCAATTCTATAACTTCACTGTTGTTAAAATGGCTCTGAAATATATGTGTATATATGCATCTATTTTAATAGAATATTCATGATTAGTAACTTTTGATCTCCATCACTATTACAGTAGTTGTTGCTTGGCAGCCCACCCAAACTCAGCAGGCATTTAATGGATAACATTATACTTCTGTCTTTACCAATAAAATCCTTAATAAGGCATAATTCATATTACAGCTTCATTCCCTGCTGCCTCAAAATGATGTAAAAAGGAAAGCTAAATATCACTAATTTTGATACAGTGGATGAGCTCAAACAACACACTTTTCCTTTTTCCCATTTTTGATATTGAAGAAAGGTAAAAATTACTTCTAAAGTGCCAGAAACACTTGAGCTCCAGTCCAAGTACTCAATAACCAGAGGTGACAGAATCCATTTCCAAACTCTTCATGGGAGTAGGCACAGCCTGATAACTTGACTCCTTCCCATTAAATGAAAAAAGAAATAAAAAGAATACCTTGAAAAATTATGGCTGGTGCTTACTTTTACTGAGAATTTTGAACTTCTAGGCTGAAAGAGAGGACATAAGCCTTTCCAAGGAAACCCAACTTATTTTAAAAATAATCTAAGATAAGTTGTCAATATGGATCTTAAGAGACATGTAGTGGTAGTGTGACTTGTAAGCTGGAGATAATAGGAAAATGGAGAATTCATTAGCCAGGATGGGCTAGGCTATGCCACATTGACAGCCCACCCCTAAATCTCCATGGTGTAAAACACAAGAACAGGTTCCTCATTTGGGAAAAATCTTCTGTGAGTCTGGGCAGTGCTCCAGTCCATTGTCTCCCATGTAATTTCCAGTGTGATTCTTCTATTACGGGTTGTATTCATTCTCCTCAGTCCTTGTCCCTGCTGCAACAAAGAACTGAAAGGCAGAGACACAACAGCAAAGCAGAGGGAAAGTTTTATTTGAATACACTCCAAGGGAGGAGTGGGCCAGAGTCAAGGTAGACAAAGGCCTCCCTCCATCTGTTAGGCGGGAGGCTTATACATCACATTCTGGTTAGGTGGCACCTCTTTGACTGGCAAGGTGCGGTTATTTGATTTATAGGTATTTCTGTATAGTCCTCCCTCTCAGGGAGCATGTCCTTTCCCCACGCTGAGGTGTGATCTGGGCAGTTCGTAGTTCCATTCGATTGTGATCTGGTTGGGGAGGAAGTTAGTCTTTACATGGGACCCCCTACCTGGGCAGAGTTTGGGCAGCTTTTCTTTGAACCTTACCTGGGGAGCTGCTTCTTTGAGCCTTATCTTCCCCTTTTCTGGATGCTCATGTCTGTCTTCCTACTTACATTTCTAACACCTCCATACCAATCCAAATTTCCACAATTGCTACAATAGGAGGCAGAAGTTCCAGACCATTTTATACCAACAAGCAAATGTTCCTGCGCATAAGTGATGCACCTTATTTCTGGTCACAATTCCCTGGCAACGAATCATCATATGACTTTGGCCATTGCAATAGGTTAAGGGGTTGTAGCCGCCCAGATGCAGAGGAGACTGAAATATAGATGAACATCGTAAGTCCCTACCATCATTAGTTTAGCTGTAGCACCGTCTTAATTTTCCCCGATTTTGTCAAGTGAAGCCCCTGTTATCTAACGCAATCTCTATATATTTGCAACTTATAGCACCAAATGTATATGTAAATATTCATTTTAGCACACTCTCAAGTTTGAGTCTTCATCCATAAAATAAAAGTTTACAAGATTAAGTCTATCCCTCCAAAATCAGCATAACTTAACTTTCATGCAGCAATTAAAGAAAATGAAACAAAAATGTAAGATTCTTCATTTCTGGCTACCTAAAACTAATATTCTAACCTTTCAGTGGTTCAAAATTTATTTTGTTAAAAATGAGTGACTGAGCACCCACTCCTACAGAATGACTCTGAGACAAGTTATGGAGTTTGTTTTTGTTTTCTTTCTAACTGCACTTTTCAGCATCCTTTTCTTCTTTCCTACTTCCCAAAGATGCCAAAGTCCTCATGGGGTTCTCTAGCTCTGCAGCACAATGCAAGGCAAACCTATCCCAACAGAGAAACAGCTGGGGGAAATGGCTCTGGGAATGACATTTTACAAGATGGGACATTTCTGGTACCTCTCAAATCTGCTCAGGTATATGACTAGCATGTGCTCACAGACATACAAAATCCCTTTTCATCTGGATAGTGAACCACCATTGCAGTGATTTAGCTTCTATTTTAATCTCTGTATTGGTTGTCTTTTATAAAAGGTGAATAAGTTCCAGAGACCTGTACAGTATCGTGTATATAGTTAACAATACCATATTATGCACTTAAAAATTGCTTAAGAGGGTAAATATCTTATTAAATGTATTTACCACAATTAAAAAAAAAACATGTAGGAGCTTGAGCTGAACCCTTTGTTCTAATAGTAAAGAACTGCTGTACTTCAAGCATTTATAGTCAAGGAAACTAAAGGCCTGAGGGTTTTTAAATTTTTTTTACTGTGTGCTAATGTGTATGATTCTCAGAATCCTCACTATCATTTTTCTCCATATCCTTTACAATTCCTCACCTATTAGTTTATAAGATTCATCCCAGGTGCAAGACAGGATGCCTAAGGACAGAAGACACTCAAAACCATGAGACTAGGTTGTATAACTGTTTCTGTACATGATTGCTAATGAATATTTATATGTTTGGCATAGTTGGTCTAAGACTTGCTTTCTCTGGCCCATACCATCTTACAGGCAGCAGTAGGGGAAGGGGATATATAGTGGTCAGCCTTCCTTTAATCATGAGAGACAATTACCAAAAGAACCTGACATTTACTGAGAGGTCAGATCATTTTAGCTCCACTCACATCTAAGGATGTATCTCATTTTTAAAATCCAGATCTGGATTCTGTGTGCTTATATTCCATGTTGGATTTTCATATCTATATTCAAATACGACATTGCTCTGAAAATTCCTTTTTAAGTATCATTATTAGGTTCTACAAACAGAGAAGTGATTGGAAAGAATTCAATCACAGGCACAGTGCCTTGGGACTGTGAGTGATTTTTATTCACATCTGTATTTGGACATTTTACCAGTTTTCCTCAGGAAGCATGTTTATATTCATAAAGTACCATTAAAGTAGCTGAACATTTAAAAGAGGGTTAAATGGTTATTTTTGGTAATTTGAAATGAATTTGGCCAGAAACTTCCATAAGTTAAGAGAAAGCTTTTCAGCATCTAAACACACAAAAAAATACTTAACAGAAATTTGGTTATGTCTTGATCCATTAATAGCAAGCTATCTATGTTTTAGATATACAGCATCAACAAAATATTTTTAAAGAAGTATGACATTTATTTTAATATTTGTGAATTCATTATATTTTAGACTCATCTACTGTTAAGAGAAAAATGTTAAATATAAATAAAAATAAAAATAATTTTAAGTTCTCTTGATGAAACATCACTTAACAATTCTCATTTACATAGTTACCAATTGTGTTTTAAAAGTTTATTTCCTATCTCCTACCCTCAGTAATAAAATAGGACAGCTACAGGTCTCAAAATAAATTTTAATGACTATTCTTGGATGAATTTGATAATGGGTGAGACAGTTAATTTCATTAGCTTGTCTCTGGGAGTTTTGAATATGTTTGATATTTGAATCTTTGAGTCATCTGCTTTGTAGCAGTCATTACTTAGGGAGTTTAAAGGGGAAGTCTTGAACTGAAATTCATTCCAAAGTAAGACTTTCCTGTAAGAATTAGCTCTGTATAATAGAGTCTATGCTTTCTCCCTTAAACAATTTAATGGCTTACATTTCATAAAATATGACTTCCTAAGGCTTCATTCCCCTCCCTCAAAATCAGATAAATATCTCATCAGCACCTCTTACCAGAGGGGCATCATCTCACTTTATGAAGGAGCCTTTTTAAATTCCACAGACGGTGATTTTAGCTTAATGGTGTAAAGGCTGAGCTGGGGAGTGTTTTGAATCCATTCCTGCAATGTCCAGGCATGGCTGAGGTCTCCAGTGCACTTTGTGGGAGCAGATAAAAATGGATAGCATCTGCAACTTTGCAGGGGCTCTACACAACTACCCCCCACAATACCTAAATATCGCTGGTTGGAAGGATGAATTATATTTTGTTATAGGGTGCTGAAGCTGAGACTCTACTTATGTAATTTTTGAAAACATGAGGGCTACAAATTGAAGACAGGGAAAGGTGGACTTGAGAAGGGAATGCCATTTTAAGGCTTTAAGCCATTTCTCTGCTTCTCTATATAACTGGCTGGAGTCTAGAGTTGGTGTTCAGGTCGTGGAATAACTGCTCCCTCTAGTGGGTATATGTGGAAGCTGTGACTCTTTCATGCTGTCCTTAATCAAGTATTGCATCTTGTCCCTCTCCCCAAGACTTCCTTTTCACCAGTTTTTTTTTTTTTTCATTTTTTCCCAAGTCTCTAGCTTGCTGGCCAACTTTATGACACTGTCCACCAGTCAGGACAGATCCATACCTCAGGCCTTCTCTCTGTCCACATGAAGTGGACAAACCAAATACCAATGAAAGTTCTGGCCCTAAGAGGCTTTCTAAGTCACAAAATAGTATAAGCTTCAGCCCCCAAAACCTGGTGCAACACATAGCCAGCAGGGAAACCTCTAAGGAGGAACCTGACCTATGGAGTCCTGGTGTGTTTGTACTGTTGCTCTGGGAGAAGGCAGTTAGTTCCCCACCAAGGGCAAGTTTCCTATGAATTCAAAAAGACTGAATAAAGACAAGGGCAAGAAGCTGGGAGCTTAAAGGGGGTCTTATTCTCACAGCAGTAAGTCTGCCTCTCATCCTCTCTGGCTTCCTCCACCAGCCTCTGTTCTCTCCTAGTTCTCCCTCCAGGCTTCCCTCCTCCTCTCTCCAAGCTCCCTGCTCCGATGCTTGGGCTTAATCCTTCAGGAACACTAGGGCTCCACACGGTTGTCATAGCACTCTTCCCATTTTCTTGGTGGCCCTCTGTCCCAGTGGCCTCATACTTCCTTGCTCCAGCACAGGGAGGCACTCTGTGGGTGGGTCTTTGGTAACTGGCAGATGCCTGACCAATTAGATACCAGGAACTGAGGAGAAGAAAGAATGGGTGTTTCCTCTCCACCCCTCTGCTGAGCCAGTATTCCTGTGACTGACCAGCTGCTTTGTGGCCAGGAAACATCCCATAAATGTGCAAACAGGCTCTTAAATATATATTTAGTGGCTGCTATTAAGGCCAGTTGGGAATCCTGGTCAGAAACTTCCATTTTCTCCACAGTACCCATATCCTCTGTCAAGTGCTTGTGTTTGCATGTTATGGGTACATGTGTGTGTATATGTATGTGTTTGTGTGTGAGGAGGGGTATTTTTCTTTTCTTTTTTATCTGTTATCACCAAAGCTTCAGTATTCAAAGGCTTTTATTTGTTTTTTTAAGTATTGCAACTTGATCTTAACAATGTTCTGAGTCACCAAGGAAGGAGATTCTCTGTACACAGGTTTGGCGAAGCATGTGTAAGGGAGGGGCAGGGAGTGACCAGAGGGTTGAGGGTGGTAGAAAGGTGGGTAGGGCAGCACAGCTTAAATCCACAACAACATGGCAAGAAGTAGTCCTGAGCTATGTGATGCAGCAAGATGACAGTGGCAGGGAAAGGCTGGTGGGACACAGGTGAGTGGGAGGCGTGCAGTCCCAGAGACATTGGAGGGGCACAGTGTGGTCCACGCTGACCCCCGGTGCTCTGCTGTTGGGGGATCACAATAGTTAGTCACTTAAGGGAAATGAAGTCCCCAAAGCTGGGGACTGCGGAGCATATTGTGTAAAGGAGAAACTACCATGTAGGGACCAGATATTTACCACAATCATATCCGAAAAGTCAAGCACATTTGAATTGAAGCAGTTGATTTGGTGTTTCCAGATATTATATATCCATAGAATTTATTTAAATACATTATAATTCAAGTGCATTCTTTCCAGATGCTATGGTTTAAAATGTAAAGAAAGAGGTTTAAAAATGCCACCTAGGGGGAAAGTGGAGAATAAGGTTGAAAATACAAGCTAATTTTTCTTTTCTTTTTTGTCCCCTTGCAAAAACAGTAACATTATATTTTGCTGTAATGGGAATAATCATACCTCATTTCACGTGGTAATAGTAAGCAGTATGAAGAGCACAGCACATGGAAATGGGCACAGCACAGAGCCGGCACTCAAAGCAAGGCAGATACAGTACTATTATTATTAACAATACTGACCACTGGTTGTTGGGCCTACCGAATTTTATGTCTATGATATTTAACAAGCTGTCCACTCAACTCTAGATTATTCATTTACAGTCTGTTTGGATAGAATGAAATGTTAGTGATACGAATGATATCCTTATGGTCATTCCCTCTGTGGGATTGTTTAAAAGGCTTCTCAAGAAGCTGTGAAGTGTTTCAGCGTCCACTGTTCCCCCACACTATAGTAGAAGCTGCTGGAGTCAGAGGAAATAGAGGAGAAGGCTTGTCTACCTTCAGTGTCAGTGTTAAGTGCAGATGGAAGATTAGCTGAATGTAAAATGCCTTTAAGTAGTAAATGGCATCTTAGAAACGTGTTTCTTTCTGACATGTATGTAGCAGCAAAGAGAAATACATGCCTGGACAAAAGGGCAGCTGGCCATCTAACACCATCATCTGACTTCCCTGCACATCTAACTTGGCACCATAGTCAGAGGACCTGGAGTTCCCTGGCTCTCTTGCCCTGACTCGTGGTGTGAGCTGGATACGGTCTCTTCACAGTCTGAGTTGATGTCTGTGTATATATGCTCACTAAAGTTCCCTTCTGCAGTTTGAGGGTCCCCAGGAATTCATGTGCCAACTACCACCTCTATCCATTTCTCCAAGGGCAGGAGAGCTTTAGTCAAAGCAGAAAATTGAAAGGTGTAGGTTAATTAGACACGAGATCAACTTTGAACTTGATATTCTGATCCTCCCAGAGGAACAGAAATAACTCTTTACAGGAGTTTTAATACTCTTTGAGTAGCAGAAGGGAAAAGACTAGGACCACAGATATAAATGTGTAATTCTGGGAATTCAGCTAATTAGAGCAGTGAGCAAATTGAGCATCTGAGCTTACAGTTTAGCTGCATGCTATTTTTATAAACTCCAGCACAGCCATCAATATGCTGCTAAACTCATATGCTAGATTGTCATACAGAATGGTAAAGACTGCCCATCATATCTCAGATTTCTCATTTCATTTCTCATTTACAAAGTATAATCTGAATAAAAAATGAACATTCAATTCTGAAAAATAGTCCTGTCATTTTACAAACATGTTGGAAATACACTGGATGGAGAAATATTACTTTAAAACATCTTTATTAATTCCTCCCTCAACTAAGTGAAATGATGACTTGAGAAATATATCCAGATCCACCAAGCCAAGTATGTATTTGTTTGATTACATGGATATTTCTGAGGAAGGAACTTTTTGTTCGATTTCTTTTTACTGCTTTACCATTCTTATGCTGGGGATAATTATTTTAAATGGTGGGAGAAGAGACATCAGAAAAAACACATATTTTGTGGTTGATACTGTTTTCCATGTAATGAGGAAGGCTTTGTATTCTGTATACTTTGTTAAGGTGCCTTCACAACCAAGGTCAGAGTGCCACCATGACTGTCCTTTTGAAAATGCCCCAGCATTGATATTACCCACAAATCCTCACAGAGTATGGAAATCCCTACTTACACTGAGCACAGTGTCATTTGACAGTTTCTTGTGGTTACAAAGTATGCACACATTCCCTAGGGGGTATAGACTGCTCTATACAGAGTCATAACTGATTTTCTTTGAATGTTTAGAATTGAAATTATTCAAGAGAATAGAACTTTGAAAATTAGAAGAAAAAACAAACAGTGTTCTATAGAATAGTGCAGCAGTAAGTACCTAATAAATGGAGGTTCAATTTAATTGAATCAGGGTCATAATAATACTTTGAGTCACTAAGCCCCAGTGCAGCCTGATGCTTTCACTGCAAGTAATAGAAAACCTAGTCCAAACTGGCTTAAACTCAAAAGGGGATTTATTGCTATGAAACAGGAAAGTCAGTTTGTTCCAGCCTCAGTCATCATGTCCACATTTCTGTGGGCCCTGGGCTGTCTTCTCAAGATTGCTGACACCATAACCAAGGTCAGTGCTTCCTCATTCACGTGGAGAGGGAAGAGAAAGCCATTCTCTCAATCCAAAGTCTTAAACATTGCTCAGATTGACTTCTGAGCCAATCTCAGTGGCTGGGGATGCCATGTGCCAGCAGCCCCTGCTCACCCTTGAACTAATTCCCAGGAAAGAGAAGATGAGATTATTTCACTGGATGCACAGAGATCAGGATCCACTCCTGGAACTGGAGTTGGGATCACTTTCACTCCAAATTTTTGCCTGTAGTGCACAGGGAGAAGGGGAGACAACCAATATTTTCACCCAACCGAGGCATAGTCCAGTTTAAATAGTAGAAGCTCTGAAACTTTTTTTTTTTTGCAGCTGTTCTTACTGTGTTTATAAGACTGCAAGGAGCATACTCTGTTTTTGGATACATGATAATGGCCAAATTATATTGAAATTAAAAAGTAGGCAGTCAGTAATTTGATGACCTTAAGGCTGTGACGTTTAAGGTCACTTATATTAAGAGAATTACAGAATAAAGCTGCATTGCAATCAATACCTTCTCTCCTTAACTGGCTGTCAGTAATTCCTAAGTTTGATGTCATAATGTGAGCTAAAGTGTGATCCTCTCTTACATTGCTACTATTTTTTAAGAGAAATTTGACAATATTTATCAAAGCTACACATGCATTTGCCCTTTTTTTGTTTTGTTTTCAGCAATTCTACTTCTGGAATATATCCTGCAAATTTAACTGCATACATATTCTATGCAGGAAACTAGTGGAGACAGTGCAAATTTTAGGTTGTTGCACTAGATAAGAAAAGAAACAATACCAGGTAAATATTTGTACTGAAGGGAAAACCCCACTACTTAGTACACAGTGAACTGTTTTGAAGATCATAATGAAGTCTCTACTATAACCATCAATTTGTTCCCAAATTGTTTTTACCCAGTAGTATGGATGTACTTTATATTATTTCTGTACAGTACATTTATTATCTATAAATTTAGATTTGTGAACCCACACTCACAGTGGCAGCTTGTCTTAGGAAGACTTTAGCTTGCTGCCCTCATCTCTGTCCACATCCCCTACTCA
Source organism: Smutsia gigantea (assembly GCA_032199065.1). Lineage (NCBI taxonomy): Eukaryota > Metazoa > Chordata > Mammalia > Pholidota > Manidae > Smutsia > Smutsia gigantea. The sequence continues at coordinate 181,669 of JAVSCE010001198.1, forward strand.
AACAACACTGAACAAATATACAGTCTATGCAAAACTGTTGTCTAGGCAAGTACATCTTTAAGATTCTTTCCCTAAGGTGCCACTTTCAGGTGAATTGCTGCCTTTAAACCATTTCCATATAGAAATTCTGGAGTCTACATCCACACTCACTCATAGCTTGTCTACCCCAAACTAATATAAAAAATATAAAAAATTGAAATAACAGAAATTCCTGATTATTCTGAAAACCTGCCATTGAATTCAGTCAAATTCTTCCTTTACAAAAGAAATGTGTTCATATATGCACAGTGTAGATTCTTGCAAATGAATGGTGACTATCCTTGTCCTATTTTGTCTAGTTCCCATTTTTCATTTAGCACATCTTTTTATGTGGTTTCTTTTAGCAGTTCTACCTGATCCTTTAGTGCCATTCCTTGATTCTTTCCTAGTATATCTGGCCATATTTTAGTCTTCAGAAATATCACCCTTTATTATTTCTGTGGCTCAGTAAAGGAGTGATAAAGAAGCAGGAAACTGGTTGCTGAGAACCAGCTATGATTTTCACAGAATAGGGGTTTTGAAAATAACAGTTTATTTCCTTTCAGCATGTCCTTACAAATATCAAGCCCCTGCCATTTGCTACTGTCTTAGTGTTGTAACCCGTGGAGGAAAATGATGGCACAGAGTCTTCTTCAGTGAAATTAGAACCTCTCCAAGGGAGCAATCTGGTTAGCACTTCAGGGAGTCCAGTGGCATCGGGGAACTCTTTCACACTGCTTGAGTTTTCTCCAAAATCCAGTCCACATACTCCACCACATTGGTGTATACACCTGGCCGTTCCCTTTGTCCGCAGCCTTCGCCCCAACTTGTGATGCCCACCAAATGCCAGACCTCATTGTATTTACAGGACAGCGGCCCCCCTGAATCTCCCTGTGACAAGGGGAGAAAAAAAAAGGTGCATAGATAAGCTCACACTGAGCTTCTCATCTAAAATACATTTTCCCCAAAGTGATTCCACCTAAAATTCGGTCTTGGCCCTTTAATTAACTTCAGAATATCTGATTATTTGTTTTTCATGCCATCTATCCATTTTAGATTTCAGTGAAAGTAAAACAAATACACTGTGTTCCCTCTCTTCAGCAGAAGACTCCTTCTCAAAATGCATTATAAACACTCTAATCTGAATATATTCAGTTTGTGGAGGAGTGTTACCTTACAAGCATCCTTTCCTCCTTCTTTATAGCCTGCACAGATCATATTCTTGGTTATTTTATATGCTCTGTAGTTTGTCTGGCATTCTTCGTTTGTCACCAAGGGTATATTAGCTTTCTGGAGAGTATTTTGTATTTTATCTGAAAAAAAAATTTTTTTGGTTTATTAATGGAGTAACCATATATAACATTAATAAAATATATATTTAAGTATAAATACATGTATTTAAAATCAAAATCATACCTATGTAAAAATCTAGAAAGAAAAAATAAGGTTTATGTCATAGACCTTCTATAATTACAGAGTATAGAGAAGACATTACTTATTAATGTTAATTAAGTTCAAAATTAATTATGGCTTTAATTGGAATTATTTCCCAGAGAAGATAATTGGATAACAGGCTAGGACATTTACTGAAAAAAGTACTAGGTTTCAAATTAAAGTTCATTAAAATCATTCATCTTTAAAGAGATTGTCATATGTAAGATTTCCAGTCAAACAGATGTGATATCGTCCTCACTTGGGTGATTTTTGTCTTTTCATCTTTATTAATATTCATTCTGTAATCAAATATTGTTTTATCTACATTTTAGCTGTATGACTTGGAATAGCAGAAAAAATTATGATGCCTATGTTCTTTATCTTTAGGGTGGAACATATAGAGAAATATCATGGTTTACCTCTTAATTTTCTGTATCCCCATCCAGTCACCCAGCAATCAGTATATATTACATTTCTATCTCCTTTGGAAGGTAGGCATATGGGTTGCTGGGAATCTAAATTTTTAAAATAATCACAGTTTAGTCATCAGAGGCAAAATATCTTCTTTCCTAAGAAAGACCCTCTTCTTTCACTTTGCATTATTTAGTGTGTTCTCTGTTTACTATATTTGTTCTTTGTCTCATTGTCACACATTTTCATCCCTCACAGTCACAGTATTACAGATACTGCAGCATGAATTGTTCCCAGTGTGAGGGAACAAGGAGGAGGCAGAGCACAGGCCTCTCCACTAACCCCATCACTCTAACAAAGGTCCATCACACTGTAGAGACTGAAAATTGTTCTAACCTGCAATCCTTTCATCCCTAAAAGGGAGGTATAAGTCATCTTTAATATTCCATTAGGTTTTAAAGTTGTGTCATTCTGTGTATCTGATGAAGACTGGAGAAAACGTATCTCTTCACCCACATCCCAAAATAAAATTTAATAATCAGGAAAGACATCTGGCTAGTCTCAACAGACTAAGAGACTAGCTTTGTTATCCTCTTCTTTTCATGATAGTAACAAACTGAGATTGCTGGGGTCAGGCCATGAGACTGGTAGTATTAAACTTATTTTACCTAGGTTAGAAGTGTAGATAACTTTCCACTTAAAATCTACATACCCGTGTAATTCATTGTCATTTCCAGTTTCAACAAGGCAATATCATACCCGCTTTCTGCCATTTTATATTGATCATGAATTATTATTTCTTGAACCCCAAAGAAGGATGTGTCCTCTTTTATTTCTGATTGATTTAAAATGCCACTATAGACACGCAAAATTCTAGGTGACTGTATCCTAAGGAGTAAACAAGAGAGGAAAAGAAATGGCCTTTACCAAATAATTCCCAAACGTTTGAACTATATTGCTATTTAACTGGCTATTACGAACTAATATTTTCTGTCAGTAGTGAGCTTTTAGGTAGAAAGAAGCGATTTCATGCTGAGATTCTGCAGTCACATATTACTCCTACATAAAAGTCCTAGGCCAGTATTTATCTTATAGTAAACACAGAAAAACTAATGAATGCTTATTTCACTCTCCAACACACACACACACAGAGTTCTGGGTTTTAGTCTCAACCCAATTGCTGATTGGCTGGGACCCTAAGAAATTCACTTGGACTTTCCATACTCCATTTTAGCATATGTACAAAGAAAAGGAGACTATAGCTTTGAAATATATCTGAGTTATAATGTGAGTATGCTATGTACTTATCAGAACCAAACACACAAAACTGTAAAACTATCTGGGAACATTCACTGCTGAATTTTATCAAACATTTAGTGAAGACCTAATACCCATCCTCATTAAAGTTTTCTAAAAAGTAGAAGAGGAGGGAATACTCCCAAACTCATTCTACAAGGCCAACATCACTCTAATACCAAAACCAGGCAAAGACACCACAAAAAAAGAAAATTACAGACCAATATCCCTGATGAACACAGATGCAAAAATACTCAACAAAATATTAGCAAATGGAACTCAAAAATACATCAAAAAGATCATCCATCATGATCAAGTGGGATTCATCCCAGGGATGCAAGTATAGTACAACATTCAAAAATCCATCAACATCATCCACGACATCAATAAAAAGAAGGACAAAAACCACATGATCATCTCCATAGATGCTGAAAAAGCATTCGACAAAATTCAACATTCATTCATGATAAAAACTCTCAACGAAATGGGTATAGAGGGCAAGTACCTCAACATAATAAAGGCCATACATGACAAACCCACAGCCAACATTTTACTTAACAGCGAGAAGCTGAAAGCTTTTCCTTTAAGATCGGGAACAAGACAAGGATGCCCACTCTCAAAACTTTTATTCAACATATTTCTGGAGGTCCTAGCCACAGTGATCAGACAACACAGAGAAATAAAAGGCATCCAGATTGGCAAGGAAGAACTCAAACTATCCCTGTTTACAGATGACATGATGTTGTACATAAAAAACCCTAAAGAATCTACTCCAAAACTACTAGATCTAATATCTGAATTCAGCAAAGCTGCTGGATACAAAATTAATACACAGAAATCTGTTGCATTTCTATGCACAAATGATGAACTATCAGCAAGAGAAATCAGGAAAACAATTCCATTCACAGTCACATTCAAACTAATAAAATACCTAGGAATAAACCTAACCAAGGAAGTGAAAGACCTATACCCTGAAAACTGCAAGACACTCTTAAGAGAAATTAAAGAGGACACTAATAAATGGAAATACATCCCATGCTCTTGGATAGGAAGAATTAATAATGGCCATGTTGCCTAAACCAATCTACAGATTCAATGCAATTCCTATCAAAAAACCAACAACATTCTTCAATGAACTAGAGAAAATAGTTCTAAAATTCATATGGAACCACAAAAGACCCCTAATAACCAAAGCAACCCTGAGAAGGAAGAATAAAGCAGGGGGAATTACGCTCCCTGACTTCAAGCTCTACTACAAAGTCACAGTAATCAAGAAAATTTGGGACTGGCACAAGAACAGACCCATAGACCAGTGGAACAGACTAGAGAGCCCAGATATAACCCAAGCATATATGGTCAATTAATATACGATAAAGGACTCATGGATATACAATGGGGAAATGACAGACTCTTCAACAGCTGGTGTTGGCAAACTGGTCAGCTACATGTAAGAGAATAAAACAGGGTTACTGTCTAACCCCATACACAAAAGTAAACTCAAAATGGATCAAAGACCTCAATGTAAGTCATGAAACCATAAAACTCTTAGAAAAAAATATAGGCAAAAATCTCTTGGACATAAACATGAGCAACTTCTTCATGAACATATCTCCCCAGGCAAGGGAAACAAAAGCAAAAATGAACAAGTGGGACTATATCAAGCTGAAAAGCTTCTGTACAGCAAAGGACACCATCAGTAGAACAAAAAGACATCCTACAGTATGGGAGAATATATTCATAAATGACATATCCGATAAGGGGTTGACATCCAAAATATATAAAGAACTCACACACCTCAACAAACAAAAGCAAATAATCCAATTAAGAAATGGGCAGAGGACATGAATAGACACTTCTCCAAAGAAGAAATTCAGATGGCCAACAGGCACATGAAAAGATGCTCCACATCGCTAATCATCAGAGAAATGCAGATTAAAACCACAATGAGATAACACCTCACACCAGTGAGGATGGCCAACATCCAAAACACAAACAACAACAAATGTTGGCGAGGATGTGGAGAAAAGGGAACCCTCCTACACTGCTGCTGGGAATGCAAATTAGTTCAACCATTGTGGAAAGCAGTATGGAGGTTCCTCAAAAAACTCAAAATAGAAATACCATTTGACCCAGGAATTCCACTCCTAGGAATTTACCCTAAAAATGCAGCAGCCCAGTTTGAAAAAGACATATGCACCCCTATGTTTATCACAGCACTATTTACAATAGCCAAGAAATGGAAGCAACCTAAGTGTCCATGAGTAGATGAATGGATAAAGAAGAGGTGGTACATATACACAATGGAATATTATTCAGCCATAAGAAGAAAACAAATTCTTCCATTTGCAACAACATGGATGGAGCTAGAGGGTATTATGCTCAGGGAAATAAGCCAGGCAGAGAAAGAGAAGTGTCAAATGATTTCACTCATCTGTGAAGTATAAGAACAAAGAAAAAACTGAAGGAACAAAACAGCAGCAGACTCACAGAACCCAAGAATGGACTAACAGTTACCAAAGGGAAAGGGACTGGGGAAGATGGGTGGGAAGGGAAGGATAAGGGGGAAAAAGGGCTATTACAATTAGCACACGTAATGTAGTGGGGGTGGGGGTGGGGTGGGGGATATGGGGAAGGCAGTATAACACAGAGAAGACAAGTAGTGATTCTATAACATCCTACTATGCTGATGGACAGTGACTGCAATGGGATATGTGGTGGGGACTTGATAATAGGGGGAGTCTTGTAACCATACTGTTGCTCATGTAATTGTATTTTAATAATAGCAAAAGAAAAAAATTCAAATTCAAAAAGAAAAAAAAACAACTGGGAACAATTCAGCGAATGCTAAAGCAAAGAGGAAGTTTGGCCAACTTAAATTCCCTGGGATACATATACTGTCCCGATGGAGCTTTTATGTTTGGCAATATTGAAACTGACCTAATTTGAAGATGCATAATAAATGATTCCTCCTGTATCTGGAACACAGGGACAGGGAAATGAAAAAGAGAGAGAGAGAGAGAGAGAGTGGGAGAATGGCACATTAGAATGGCACTTAATATATGTGTGCACATGGGCAACTAATAAAAGCAGTAATGGTACTGACTCTTTGAAACAATGAGCAGCTGTTAATATCCACTGGTTTCCAATGATGGCGCCTCCACACAGGTGTCTCTGGGTGGGTTCCATGATATGCAAAGTTACCTGCCACGGCCACTCACCAGGAGCAGATCCCGTTCCTCCAACAATTCTAGGCTTGATTTTGGTTGTACACTCTACAACACAAGGATTGCAATGAGTACTTTCCTAAATCTCCATTTTCTGTTAGTTTTATGTTCCTTCAAGCACAAAGAGAAGAAAACTTTGACTTGAATCAATAATTTATAGTAAAGTTGAAGAAACATTATAATCAAGGTGGCAAAGCAAAACATGCACAAAAAAATTGAGTGTATGAGTCACCTTGTAATGACATGCCCCCAAAGGATGCCTCCTCTGGTACCACAAGGCAGTCCACCATATCTCATATGATAACCATATGGTTCTTTTAAAGCAGTGGTTGTCAAGTGTGGCTCTCAGAGCAACAGCATCACCTGGGAATTCTTTAGAAACGCATACTCTTGAACTTCCACTTTGGATCCAGTGAATCAGAAACTCTGATGGTGGAACCCAATAATCTGAGTTTTAATCAGTCCTGCTAATATTTGGGAACTACTGTTACAAAGAAAAGCCCATCACCTTCCATCCAGTTTGCAGCCTCTGTCCAGTTCTTCCCTATCCTCTTCCGCTTGGACTAACCAGTCCTGTCTTTTCTGCTTCACCTGGGCTTTGTCCAAGGCAGGGCTGCTCTTCTGTTTGTGGACTGCTTCTGCCCTCTGCCTTGTGACATTTTGGGGGTCTCTTAGCTCAACCCTTGATACTTTCCAAGGACTTTGATTCTTTCCTGTCTTGGTTGCCCTGAGCAGGACAGTCCATTCTATTTCTACTTCCTGGGATGCTAAACCCACCCTCGTGGTTAGAGCTTCAGCCCAATCCTCCCTGTATCCTAGATAGAATATGAGTGAGGTGTTCATAGACAAGTATTCTAGAGTGATGCTTCTCATATTTTAGTGTGCATGGGTCACCTGGTTATCTTTTAAAATGCAGATTCTTATTTGGTCTTAGGTGGGGCCTGAAATTCTTTCTAGCAAACTCTCTTGTGGTGTCAATGTGCTACACCCAGACCACCCTTAGAATAGCAAGGCTCAGCAGATCAGGGAAGCTTTGTGTCCTTAGCTAAAGGTGAAGTGTGAAGTTAGCAGAAGAGTCACTAGTCAAAAGCCAAGTCCTCAATGGTCCAGTCACTAGTTTAAGGCAAAAAACAACCCTTCTAGGCCTTTTTTCCTCAGCAGGAAAACAGATGTGTCATTCTGGGGCAGACTTCAAATAGAGAGAGAGGACAGGAAAAGGAGTCTTGAAGGAAACCCCAGCTGGCAGCAAGTATGATGTGTTTGCAAAAGCCTAAACAGGCTAGTATGCTGAAAGAGTTCTCATTTGAGAGTAGATAAGGTGGAGATTAGCTTTAGAAGACAAATTTAAAGATTTTGAGTATACTCTGCAATTGCAGGGCAGCCCTTATAATTTACAAGCTGAAAAGACAAAGTTTAGGGAAATTAATAGGTAAGCAGTAACTAATATATGTGTCATAAACAATTCAGTCAAGACCTTCTTAGGGATGAATAATATGTCTTGATGTTCATTCTGCTTTGTTTCTCAGTTCAAACAAAATGCTGAACATATCTGTGTTTAGCATTATCTTTTGTGTTAAGAAATGTTTCTTTTGATGACAATTGTCCTGTATCTTTGGAAAGTTGTTATATTGGAGACCAAAGACAGCGTAAGACATGCTCAGTTAGGTATTCCCTCCCATATTAGGGTATTATTTCATCTCACATGGGGTAGCAAAACCTAATTACCTAGTTTCATTTCATTCAAAAGGTGCTCTGAAAAGATACAAGATTTTATTTTCCTTTATCTTACATTGTCTGCTTTAGCTATCGATCTACATTCTGATGTAGTCTGTAACCTTCACAGACCAGGATCCATACATTCATCAGAGAACATAATACAAGGAGGGTGGAGAATGAGCTCTGCAATTTAAGGCACAAAGTGCTGGTTCTCTTTTTTAAAACTATGTCATCATCACAACAAAATTTGCTGAGTGTCCCTTCTAATGCTTAGTAGAACTAAGACAACAGAATTATTGTAAATGCTCCTTGTCTTAGGTAAATTTACTGTGAGGAAAACAGAGAATGTATGACATGCAACTTAATTGACTAGCTTTTTAAAGGAGCTTGAACCATCCAGATTCCCATCAGAACCCCTATAACTCTAGGAAGGCATGGTTTCTTAGTTAAGATATTAGTATTGGACATAATATACCATTGTACATTGTACAAAACAAGTTCTCAGAAATTAAGGATTTATTTACCTTCTCAGTAGAGCAAATAATTCTGACACAAAAGATTTTTATACTTTGAAAACTATTATAAAGTATAATTATCACATATTTTATTCATTAAATTTTAGTTGCATCTTAACTTATAGCATATTATAATATTGGACATAAAGCAATAGAAGTCTAAAAACATGTAGTTTTATGCAAATCAAAAATACTAAGGTCCTAATAGGTTGTCATAGTTCAGAGAGGGTTGTGTGCAGCATGACCATTCCTGTTGAGCATTCGATCCCTGTAGACAATTCTGTCTGCCTACAAACCATCCGTTGCTATGTTCAGAAATTGGCCACTAGAATGGAAACACTGATGATCTGATTTTTATCATAATTTTTATGTTATTATAGGTCTTGTTTAATCTAGAAAAAAAATTATTTCCACCTTACCACAGTCATTGTTGTAAAATAATGTTTTGCTGTAATTTTTGCCAATATTCATATTTATACAGAACACTTGCAAGGAACTTGAAAGAATTAAGGCCTCTGAAAAGGAGCTACTGGAGTATTTCTTGAATAGATACATAATTTTTCAAACATATGGTGATTACATTTCAATTAAAAATCAAGTAATGGCCAATGGAAAGAAATTAAATAATTTGATTAACAAAGATGCTGGTTGATATTTCAATTATAAAGAATAACAAGAAAGATAGTTGTCCTTGATAATAAGAATCAGACATAAAAGGGTCGGGTGAGCCTGAGTCTCACCATGAAACCCCAGTTGTATAAATGTGTCAAATTCAAACATACATATTCAGTCAGTTAATACTCTGCAATGCATAGTTTAGCCAAGGCCAAGTATTTACTTTTAAAACATGGTCAGCCTGAGTTATAGGAGTGAAATAACAAAGTACATCAACATTTGTTATTTTACTGATTTTCTCCCCTCTGTGTCTATTATCAATGCTTTTAGTCACAATACATTCCATATAGAATAAAGTCTTCTGATGTATTTTTTCAAGTAACATTAAACTCACCATTATCCATTTTGCATAATCTTAGTGTATATCCAGAAATGCCTCCTCTCCCATAAAGTATTTTACTTGGAGATCCATTTGCAGAAAGTTTTAAGTAACATTTACCCCTGCAGGTTGGAAACAAAATGGCATAAATATAATGCACTTTTCAAAGAGATGGGGCAGGAACTTCTGTATAACTCCTCATATGTCTTACTTCCCTCCGCTGCAAGATTCCTGCAATGGGGAGTAGGTGAAGAACTGGCAGCGGATGGTGTTGGTACATGCTTTCTGGCAGGCTTCGTGCTCGTTCACTTCAACTATGTCCAGTTCTTCTCCCAAGAAATCAGCGTTATGGTAAAATGAAGGGTGGCAGAACACTAGACAACAAATCACATGTCAGACACGAGACACACAACCTTAGCACTCGTCAGCCTCGGATCGGGTGCTCTCAGTCAGAGGACAGTGCTTTCATTGGGTACCTGGGATGCTGTGCCTGCAGGCTTGCAGACTGAAGCCAGAAAGAGCTCTGTTCTTTTTAAAGCGTGTGCTTGGTAATCCACTTTCAGATGTTTTAAGGAGACAAAGATTTCTAACAGTAAAAAGAGTGAAAAATAAATATATAAAATGTATCAAAGAAAAAAAAACTTTACATCACAAATAGAAGTCAGCTCCTATTGGCATTTTAATTAATAGCAAAGATTTGCCCATTTTGAAAGTCCTTTTTGTAAATTACTGAGTCTGACCCCATGATGCCTAGGTCGCAGACAAATTTTCAAAAGTAAACCACCTGCTTCCATAAAAATGTTCTGAGCTTGCTCTGTTGACAGTGTTCCTAATTCTTCCTTTATATCCTTCCTCCCAACATCCCCAACTTATCTCAAACATTCAGATTTTCATGCTACCTAGAAATCTGCTATCCAGAGTTTCTGCAGGCTGAGACAGGGACCTGTGAAATCTATCACAGGTTCCATATCCAGGCAGCACCTTCCTAGAAGGAAGGAATTCTTCCTAGTCAGCACAAAATCACCATCTAGAGCAGTGCAGTCCAATAGAATTTTCTGCAATTATGGAAATGTTCCATGTCTATGCCATCTAATACAATAGCCACTACCTGCATGTGAGCATGTGAAATGTGTCTAATACAGCTGAGGAAATGAGTACTTAGGATTTTTTTCATTGTAATTAATTCCAATTTTACAAACCAGGTCTTCTCTCTCACCCTGTATTAAAGATCAAATGTATTACTCTTAGAGGTTTTTATTGGGAATTTTATGAAAGAAATAAAAAAGAAAAAGAGCAGTGATAAACATAAAATAACACATTACAAAGGCACCTTTCTAATTTCTGACACTTAAAATGCCTCAAGGCTCAATCTTTGAACCTCCTCTCTTCTCTGACTACATTCAATTCTGTGATGAGCTCACCAGTTCAATGGCTTTAATTACCAGTGTATGCTGCTGACCCCCAGACATGGGTCTGGAGTGTAGACTTCTTCTTAGTTCCAGACTTTTTTTAGTTGCCAATTCAACGTTTTTCTCTGGATGTCTTGCAGGCACCTTGTGCAGTCTTCCCCATCTCAATCTGGCATTTCCATCCTTTCAATTCCTTGGGCCAAAAATCTTGGCGCTATTACGGATTCTTCTTTTTCTTCAGAGCTGGCGTCCAGCGCTCAACTAATCTTATTGGCTCTATATTGACAATATGGCCCAATCTGATTACTTCTCTATCACTTCCAACTCTGGCCAAATATAGGGCAGAGTTTGTATATGTTTACTTCACTAATGGTATCCTCGATGTTTAGCACAATCCCTTCATATAGTATGCACCACATAAATTATATTAAATTTGTTGAGTAAAGAAAGTGACAGGTATATTTTCATGCGTCATAGGACTTCTGAAATTACAGCCTTATCCAACAGGAACCCAGGCTTGGTGGACAATGGCTTGCCATGGCTGGATTGCTCCAGGAGGACACTTACCCTGATGAGCAGCCAAGTCAAGCAAAGGCCAAGGCTCTGAGAGTTCTACAGATGTTATAGAAAATCTAGATTTTAAAGCAGACTTAATCTTAAGGTTTTATTTTTGTTTTTTTTTTTTTTAGTAAATCTTTTTCATGAGAGGCAGCAACTCCAACAAATGTCCCTTTGATGATTAGAGAAACTGCCCATGCTCTATTATGGTTTTTTGTTTTAATGCCCATCACTAGGTTCTCAATTCTCTGACCTCCCTCCACCATCACCCTCAACTCCACTGATGTAAGCCTTCATTTCCACTTTTCTCTCCACTTTGGATTTGACATTTCACTGATACTTCCAGCTCTTTCTTCTCCAGGTTCAGTGATCTTAAAGTAGGCATTGCGTTAAGTTGCTTCTTAATGGCCATCATTATCTTCATTTCCTTTAGAACTAGGCAACTCTTCCTTTGCTGGGCAGAGACCTCCCTAAGCTAAAGAAAAACAGGGTTCCTGGGCAACATACTTGTGTTCAGTAGGTGGGGGATGAAAAGGGAGACGGGTAGGAATTCTTCTTTGCAACTTTTATCTATCCTGTAGACATTTAGATAAAACTTGTTCTTGCTCAGAACTTCTAATGATGGAATTTGATCCACTCTTTTAAAAGATCACACACGTTACGCTTAATCTTAACTCCGTACCTTTCAGATTCTTTTGGCCATTCTTGAGAAAAGAAGGTAAAAAACAAACAACTGGGATGGTGAGTACAAATACTGCGACAGACAAAGGCATCTGGAGCCATGGCACTGTCAATGTTACTGTCCGCGAACACCGTGCTGGGGAAAATGTCCCTGATACACGCTATACAACAAAAGAAACCATGTTTAGGAAATCAGTTCACCAATGGAATCAGTAACACCCCCCATCATGGTATTTGTAAATTCCACATTAAAAAGTGTGTCAGGGGGTAGGGGGGGATGAACAGGTGGAGCACTGAGGAACTTCAGGGCAGTGAAAATACTTTGTATGATACTATCATGATGGATACATGTCATTGTACATATGTCCAAACCCACAGATTTTATACCACCAAGAGTGACTCTGAGGTAAACCATGGACTTTGGGTGATTATGATGTGTGAGCGGAGGTTGGTTAATAGTAACAAATGTATACTCGGGTGGGGGACTTGGAGTGTATTGGGGCAGGTGTATATGGGAAATCTAAAATTAGTCTAAAGAGATAAAGTCTTAACAATACATTTTTAGAAGTTTATCTGAAGATCTTAAAAATTTTTTTAAATGAGGAAAAAGCAAGTGATTATTTTAAACTTTAAATTCAAATGTAAGTATACACTTTAATTATGTAGGACATAATGAAATTTTTCAAATGAAGTAGGCAAAAAAAAGATTGTTTGGTCCATTTCATCAGTGAGCATATACAGGTATTAGCCTATGTTAGGCCATCAGTACCTACTAATAAAGTGGTTAAACCACCTCACTAAGAAAATAATAGTTACCCAGATTAGAACGTGCACAGGACTTCAACGAAAATCCAGACACCACGTTATTTAGCTTCGTTATTCTGGATGGTGTCCCTATTCGGGTGTACTTCAATAGACAAGTGTTACTGAATAAAAACAAAAATAGAATAATTTTTTGTTCTTCCAGATGTAAGTAGGAAAAAAAAAAAGGATAAGAAATTCCCATTTAGAGACTGCCTGGGCATGTCAGCTGAGGAATTGCTCTGCAAAGCATTGATCTGAGGCTGGACACCTGGACTTGGGTGTCTGCTCTGCCAGTCCTATGAATTTTGCCACCTTTATTTTTCATCAGTAAAATGACAACTTTGGGGGAGGGAGGGTGACACAAAGAGTAGGAGTGTAGGAATTAAGGACTGCTCAGGCCCTTCTTAATTTTAGCATTTTAACTTATTTATGTCTAGCAACTCCCAATTCCCTGGCCTGCTGTTCACATTGTGTTAAGTCATAGACATAAAATGTGTAAAAAGATATAGTTCAAGCTGAGCTAAAGACACACCATGAAAGCATGATTACTAATTTGGGGTTTTGTTTTTGTTTTATTGCTGTAGTTTTTGAAATAAGTCTTTTAAGATTTCTTTGCTTTCCACTCACCTCCTATTCGTGAATGTGGACTAAAGAACGTTAAAATCCAAAGTTAAAATACATAAACTAATTATTTGAGCATATTTCTCTCTCTCTCTTTTTTTTTTTTTTTTTGCTGGATTCCAGGTAAGTGTAGTTTACTATATAAATTTGGGACATCTGAAATATTTCTAAATATGAAAGTGCGTATTTTTCACTAAATTTTTTTTTTAAAGAGAACACGATCATTAGAGAACAGATAAGTAGATTTATCCCTGGAATATTTCAAAATCCAGTATGGAGCAAGTTTTAAAGCACTTTACATGGGCTTCAGTTATTTTTGTCTTAGGGTAAGGCACAGGGTATTTGGAGAGATTTGAGTAGGTTTTCTTTTTGATTCTGTAGGGGTAGACTGGTGCATCCTTTAGGCTGAGAATGGGAATAATCAGACCAACTGTAATTGTGTCAAAATTGCCAATTTAAAAATGTAGCACTTTTAAATTAGCTAGGAGATGGGTTAAGTATATATATATTTATATATGGCAATGTCAATTAAAGAAAAATCCTTTACCATAAGTAAAATGTATCCAAGTTGGAATTTAAATGCACTTTCTGTGAAGAACACTGTTAAGTATTTACTAAAGAAATGTCTTCTAGGGTTAGTTAAAAATAAATTTTGGTATCAAGTTGATGAAAAAATGTTTAATGAATCCCCATTTTGTTTTCCATCAGATACTATAATTATCTGATATCCTTGGGCTCAGTCTAAGCTCACTCACCGGTGCTCTACATTTGGAAACCGCCTTGTTGCGTATGTAAAAAAATGACAGTGCCTGTCATTCGTGCATCTCTCTTGGCATTCCTGAGCACTCTTGGTAATAGAGCCATTATAGTTCATGCCCTTCATGTCTAGGTCCATATAAACATTTTTGTGGCAAGCTGGAAATGAAAGTGGAAAATATGATTCTCTTCCAGACTCAGAGGCTACGCTGATAATTCTACTTCACTAACTGTCTCTCCTGACTTACTCTGTCAACTCTTTTGTTTTTATCTTAATCTGCTTAATACCTACTCTCACGTGGAAGCAGTTTAAGAATGCCAATGTCCTTCCTATACAGTAGCAACATTAGACTTGTAAATTCCTGTTTCACTTTTCTTACCTGGCCTCTCTTGTCTCCTTAACTGCACTGATTGATTCACTAATTATTCAAGTATCTGTTTTACTTTTAATACAACTGTCATCTCAGCCTTTACCCTTGCTTCCTTTCATTTGAATAAATATATTTAATAAGGATTTTCATATAAAACTTTAAGCTGGGAAGGAGAAAGAAAACGAATTATGAGAACTGATAGAGTACATCAGAGATGTCCTCCTATGACATAAATTTTAATGGACTATAATGGAGGGAGGTGGGGAGACATGCATGTATGCTACTTTTCACTCTATCCTGAGAGAACTTCATTAGGAGACTTTATTTCCATACAGGAAGGTTTTGTTTTATAGTTGTAAACCATACCTGATATAACTGTATGTATATATCACAACAACTAGTATTTGTTAATTCTGATAAGACATCTTACCACTTATTTGGTGTGGGCATTGCTTGAAAGAATATCCAGAAATTGCTCCTGTCATATTCACCCTTGGCAATGTTTCTGTGACACTGTCTTTCAGGATACAAGTAAACCTGTTTTTAAAAAAACAACATGACTAGGTGGGAATTTAGGTTTTAAAATAATAGGTCAAATAAAGTCAGCACACAAGTAGCAAACAAACTACTCTCCCTCATGCCAAAACAAATCATTTCTTAACAGGACTGTGAGTTTGTTTTTCATTCCAATGTCCCTACTTAAAAGATCACATATAATATTCCTTCCTAACAGGAAACAGGAGTGGATGAATATGCCCTGATGGTTAAATGCCGCCCTCTGCCTGTTTTTGTGTAGCCCATGAAATAAGAATGGTTTGGATATTTTGAAGTGGTTACATTTCAAATGGTCATATAAGTACTTACATAATATACTTGATTTTGCCTCTGGACCCATGAAGCCTAAAATATTTACTCTCCACCTTGTTAAGAAAAAGTTTTGCCAACCCGTGTCATAAATTCTAGAATAGTAAATTTTATAAGTACAGGGTACCATGTAAGTATCTATGAATGCAGCAGTAAAACACAAAGATGTTGATACTTCCATTCTGCAGTAAAGCTTTATTATTGAATTTTCAAGTTCAGCATAGGAACAAAAGTGGTGGGTGGAACGTCCTAAAATTTTTTTAATATGACTATAGAGACAAACTGCCAAGTCCTGTTCATGCGTCTTGATTAAGATTCTGGTTGAGAGCTAGAAGTTACATTTCGGGGACAACTGAGGTGATATAAAGGGATTCTTGTTAAATTTTTTATGTCTTCTGTATTATGTTGGATAATGTATGTTGAAGTATTTAGTACTGAAGTGTTATGATATTTCAAATTATTCCAAATGGCTAAAACATATACATATATGTAGGTAAGTAAGGCACAAATGGCAAAAATCTTGGTGATGACAGGAGATTCTGTACTGTTTTTTCAAATTACTCTTACAAATGTTTAATTTTTTTCTAGTAAAATAGTGGAGGGAAGAGATCCCAGTTTAAATAATATCAAATATCCATAATCAATCAAAAAGCAAAGAGCAAAATGAGAAGCATGAAAGTAGAGAGAAATAAGAGAGAAAGCATGCCATTAATATCAAGCCCACAGGAGAGGTTGTAAAGGTCATACTGAGAAACATGCCTATTCTTCCTGGATCTGCCTAAACCCCATCTCTTTTTTCTGTAATATTTAGTATTTCATTTGAAGAGCAATATATTTCTAATCATTAACATTAAATTTATAAAGTGGCAGATGGAAATTTATTAGTAGGTAACAGTCATGTAAAATCTGTTTCCTCTATGTAGAAATGCAAACATTTACCATTTGGTAGGATCTTCAGATGATTCAGCCATAAAAGTGAAGAGCAAACACCTTGGGTGGTGGGTGCAGACAATTTGGCAGTGCTTGGCACTTGGCGTAAAAACAGTGGTAATGTCTCCTCCTTCAAAGCAGGTATCTTTGAACAGCTTAGTCACACATTCTGTGATGTAATGCATGGCACATGTTATTTTGGATTTCAGTGAGTACATATTTAATTAGATAATAATCTCACAAAGGCAGGCGAAGTAGGTCTCCTTAACAAGAAATATGCCTGAACTGGGAAGTCAGGGCAATCAACATTTTGGTGTTAGTTTATGGAATGAGCAGCTTCACATAGAAAAGAAAGTCCCAACATGGCACATTTGTCTCAGTGGGATTGGGTTTAATGTGTGATTGTCTTGGAGATTTGGGTGCTTTGTGGGTAGGTGAATCATTTCTCAGATCTTTACTGGCAAAAGATGTTCTTTTGGATCCCATGCAAGTCCAGAATGAGCCTCCTGCTTTCCTCTTTCCCCATTGCTTCTCTTTGTTCAAACTGTGTTTATGGGGAAAAAAGGCTCCAGACTGATCACAGTCTAGTAGCATGTGATGGCTCTGGATTTCATTGTATGTATAGCTACATTTTGTGTATCCATTCATCTGTTGATGGATACTCGGGTTGCTTTCACCTTTTGGCTATTGTGAGACATACTCAGTTGCTATGAATATATTTGTGTGAGTCTCTGCTTTCATTTCTTTTATGTGTTTGCCCAGAAGAGGTGCATCTACTGATTTTTGAATACTAAACTAATTTTTCACTCCTGGAAACCCAACTCTGTGGCAATGTAATCATCTTTTTTTAAAAACCTAGTGCTGGGCTGTTTGGTAATATTTTGTTTATGTTATTTGCATCTGTGTTCATGAACAAAAATGGCCTATGATTTGTCATAATGTCATGATGTCCCTTTAATAATGTTCCTGTCAGGTTTTTGTCTCAAGATAACACTGACCTTTTAAAATGGGTGTAGAGCATGACTAAGTTAACCTTCCTTAATACATGTTTGTTTTTCATTTAATTAATTTGTGCTATTTTTTCCCTCTAGTTTCTTTGTATTTAATTTGTTATTCAAATTCTTTTAATATTCTTGAGCTGGGTTCTTTTTTTTCTTTTTTGAGCTGGGTTCTTGAATCATTAATTTTTACCTTTTCCTTACTCTAATGTGTGCATGCAAGTGTAAATGTTGGATCTCAGCACTGGTTCAGCTACATCCCAAAGTTTTCACATGCTGTATTTTTATTATCATTCAATTCAATATATCTTCTGATTTCCATTGTGATCTTTTCTTTAGCCCATATTTATTTAAAAGGGTATTACTTTATTTTCAAACATTTGGGGATTTCCCAGTTGTCTTACGTTATTTTTTTAACTCAGTTCCATTGTGATTGGATAACATATTCTGTATAATTTTAATCCCTTAAAATGTGTGTTCAATTTTTGTAAATGTTCCATATGCATATATAAAGAATGTATATATGTGTATATACAGTTGTTGGGTCCAGTGTTCATAATATGTCTCTTGAGTTAGTACTGACTTGTTTATTAATGAAATAACAATACTGTTTCACAGTGATGACAGTGAAGCAATATAATAACCTAGATACGAATCTTGTCATAATAGGAAAAGAAATTATTAACTATAGTTCATAATTTATTTTAAATCTCTCTACCTAGATTTGCCATTTTTCACATATGCCAGAAAAATTAACTATATATAAAGCACTTAGAAATTATAGTAGAAATTAAATGTAATGTATGTAACTTTTTTAAAAGGAATGCTTAAACTTTCATTTTAAATAAAGAATAAACATAGGAGTTAAAAACGCTAGGACTGATATGTCTTTCTGAATATTGGTTAGGTAATTTATAACAAATTTGGTGGATGTGATTAGAATGGAGAATTAATAGCAGTGGGTAAATTATTGAAATGCATAAACTGTGAATGTATATTTGTATAACATTTTCAGTCCAACATTGTACGTGTGTGTGTCTGTTTGTGCTGCATTGAACTGACTGCTTTATAGAAAACTGACTAATCAGTGAGGCAAATTGACTTCTGCTTTTTAATTTTGCTCTTAAATATCATTTAAATGTGTGATGTAGATTTTGATGTAAACATAGATCTAGATATAGATGAGACTGCTACTGTTATGAACAATTCCATCATCCAATTCCGTCCCCTTCTTTGAAAACCCCTGGGGCCCTAATCAGAAAATAAATAGAATGATTTTATTTTCTCCCTGGATTTGGGAGCCTGGGATGCTCCCACGTGTATGGGGACCATGGTGTGATTTCGCTCTCAGGGCTCAAAACCTCTTGTTTTCTAGTCTTCAAGTCAGGGGACCAAGCTCTCTTCAGTCCATACTTAAGATGAAGCTCTACTTACCACCAGAAACTGAGACAAATAAAATGAAATGTACCATTTGATATAATAAAATCATCCTGAAAAAGAAAAATGTGCACGTATTTAGAATATAAAACATGAGTTGGTCATTAGTTTACTGACATCAGGGTTTACAAGAAATCAGGAGGGAGGGGAATAGTTAATTCAATAGTGCTTGTGGGGTTCCTATCATAATATTGAACTTCATTTTCCCGCAAATCCTAAGACAGTCCTCAGCCTGCCTGTGTGTGGTGTTCCACACTTTCACAGATCTGGAGCGCCTGGACTGACAGGGAAAGAGGCCCTCCCTGCTACCGCCCCTCCTCTGCTCCAGCTCACTGTTCATCAGGTAGTTCTCATCGCCATCATCTGGCCCCTCTCCCTACCCCAGTATCTCCGTCTTCTCTTGCAATTTATTTCCTTTCTTTCCATCTTTGATGCCTCTCTCTGTATCTATCAAAAAGTTTGAAATGGCTTTCTACTTAGGAATTTTTCTATTTTAAAAATTCTGCTGCAAATATAGGCCCTCTTGGTCACCTCTAAATGCACCTATCCCAACAAAGCATTGAACTGACTGCTTTGTGAAAAACTGACCATCAGTGAGATAAATCAAGACTTCTGATTTTTTGATATTGCTCTTGCAAATCCTTTTAATTTGTAAATACTTGTTATTGAGTACAAACTATTACTCTTCTTTCATTCTGTACCTCCTCTGAAATTGGTTTTGGGTATTAGCTAGAAGGCTTTAATATATTGTAAGACAAATTTTAAAAACCATTCATTCTCTCTTGGAAAGTTTTTTGAAAGCCCCATGTTAGAAAAAGGCACTTCAAGGAGTAATTGCTTGAGAGAAATCTTAAATAATAATTTTTGAAATCATACCTGAAAACACCTTGTTTGCTTGTTTGCTGAAATTCTTAATAAGAGTGGTTTTGTTCTCCCCAAATGGTCTTCATCTCCTCTAAATGTGTTTGTGTGGGTCATGTTCATGTAGCTTTAATATTTACTTTTATGGATTCCCAATGTTGTGCAACACTGTCTCTTTGCCCAGCCTGTCTGTGAAAGCCCTTAAAATCGCTACATATCCAAAATGTGCCTTGGTAGAGTTGCTTGCTTTTTCAGTACATTGCTTTTTTTTATTTTATTTTACTGTGTATTCAAACAAGTGAGAACACAGAGACGGCTGGAGAACTTGAATTTGGCCAGGTGCCTTAGCAACTGAGCAGTAACCTCACCTTCAGTATGCCTGTTGACCAACGCTGCACTTAACCAGCTTCCAAATATCAACTGTTAACCATTAATTCCAGCCTAACTTGAGTGTCACAGTCTAAAATGAAAACAAGGAAAGTCTGATGGACTTATTGATGAGCAATCCAGCAGAGGCCAAAACTTCAGCTGTTGCAGACGGGGGGTGGGTAAGAAGTAAAGGGCAATGGTAGGTGCCTGCTCTTCTAAATTTAGCTTTCCCTTACATATAATTACCTCCTCAGTGGCCCATGCAGCTGTGGCTAGCTGTAAGGAGCCAAGCTCCTTTTTTTTTTTTTAAATCTCACTTGCATCCGCTGAAAGTCTTAAGTTAAATTTTTGTTAAAAAAAAAAGAAAAAATATGGGACTTACATAGCTTTCTTTAGATCTGGTCGCACTGAAGCATAAATGGAAAACTAGAAAGTGCCAAGTCTAGCTGCTGTTGCGTGACAAGCAATCAAAAAAACCCCACAACAGTTCAATTCTCTTTGGCCTAGAGGGCGCCCCTTAGTGGTGGGACTTGTTGCGGTTCATAGAGAGGAAAGCTTAAAAATATTTTCCTGGGTTTCACCAGGTATGTATTTCTGTTAAGAGCCTTCCCACTGACCTTGACGAAGTATTAAAAGCTCTGTGGAAGGCATAATGATGCATGTTCTCTGTTATCCAGATTTCCTAATTAGTTCGCTAGTCGTGTAATGCTAACAGAAACCAGCCTCTTGTACTGTAAGCCTGATACCTGTGGGTCCTTGGCCCAGTTGCTTTCTCTCTCTGGGCTTCACATTCCTCCTTTATAACATTACATTCTAAATAGCCCTAAGGATGTCTAGGTGGTCCCCTGAAATCCTAAAACAACCCAAAAAGTTTTTTAAAAACTTTTAAAAATAGAAATAAAATTTAGAGGCAGATAATTTTATTGTTCAGACAAGACTGCTAATTTTCCATAGATAAGAAAAATAAGATCTTAGGTTCATAAATGGGGTCATAATTTTCAAAAAATAGTCTGAAGGTGAGGGGAGAAATCAAATTATAATTTCATGCCCATTCAAAATCTTGCTGAAGTCATAGGTACCAAAGGAAGTATTGTACTTTGTTCCGGGACACTGTGCTGTTATGTGTGACCTCTTGAACCTAGAAAATGTTGCCAGTTTAATTGGAACATTTCAGTATTTGGAGACAAACAGGGACAATCTCATTTTATGTCTACTGTAATAATGTCGCCATTATCCCAGTGGATTCTGGAAATGTGGACTACCCAAGCCCTGGTGGCCAAATGCCTGTGTATAAAGATGACCCGAGACTAGGAACACTGGACAGCCATTGCAAAACTCTTACAAAGAGAGAAATATAGGGGAAAGAGAGAACTTACTGAAGGAGACAATAGAATACTAATGGTACTAACGGGTAGTAAGTAAAATAAAGTTAAATTTGAAGCTTAGCTCTACTTAAACTAATTGGAGACTTTTTTGAAAAGAAGAGAGAAGCCATCATTTTGTTCCATAAGGCAGAAAGTTAAAGGGGATTTGGACTTAGCAGGGGCCTTTATGCAATGTGCTAAGACACTATTGTGACATTCTATCTGTGTGCAATTATTCAGATATTTTTATTTGCTTGGTTGCCAAGGTTTTATGACCCATCTTGGCATAAAGAGTCCTTAATTACTTTCTTGAGTTTCCCATTAAAAATTAAGAACATTCCAGCCACACAAAAAGTGCACGTTTATGAAGCACTGCTTTTTATAAAGCTCAAACATAGAATGGCAAATTTATGCCAAGACAGATTTTCATGGAAAGCTGATAAGTGAAATTATGTAAGATCCTTATATCCCTGTATTGTTTACTCCATGAAACCCCATCTCTATCCTAAAGCTCCAGTAAAAAGACTATAATGATAACCTTTCAACCCTATTGAAACAGAAAAGCTCTAGTGAGAGAAATACCTCATTGGGAAACCAAATAATATTTTCCTAAGTGTGGTTTAGCTTGTCAGTGAAATCTCTAAGGCCTTTGAAATAAGATAAGGACTCTAAAATATTTTTGTCTACTCAAATCAAAGTGGAATGAGTCTTAACTGCATAGATACTCTTTGAGATTAATTGACCTTCCTTTCAAACTGACATAAGGATGCTAAAAACTTTTCCAACTAATGCCACTGCAGTTTAGAATTCTGATGTCAACTACTTTTATCTTAAAGGTAAAGTTTTGTTTTCTCCCAGTGAAATAAACTGTTTCTGAAGCCTAATGAAAATGGGAAGTTACTAGACAAAATCTCAGGAAGAATCCAGAACTTAGTCTGCAGAGACCCAAGTGCAGGTCAGAAGTCAGAAGCCTGGGTGACCTAAAATCTTCTGTCAGGAAGACCACACGGGCACACTGCTGATGGAGACCCCTTGTCTGTCACAGCCAGGTCAGGTTGCGCACATCAGTTGCCTCCAACTATTCCATTACCTAGAAACCATTCCAGTACCACTGGCTCTAACTGGCAACTTTAAAATGATCATTTATACCCCATGGGAGTTCCATGTTTCAAAACTCTCCTCCCAGTCTGCCCAAACAAAGTCTTTCCCTCACAAGTGGTTACCCTGCAAGCTCTCTGAAGTCCTGTTCAAACACCCCAAATTTTCTCCTGAAGCTCCTTTTCTCTCTCATTAAGACTTGCTTTGAAAGAGGCACAGCCTCCCATGTCCTTCAGCCCCTTCCTTTCTGTCCCTGAAATATCCCATTTCATTTTAAGGTTTTAATGTGGGCCTTAGATCAGGGTCTGTCCACCCTGGCGGTACTGATATTTGGGCCGATACTTTGTTGTGAGGGGCTGTCCTCCATACTGTCGGATGTTCAGCATCTCCCCTGGCATCTCTCCACTAGATGCTGGCAACACCCCTTGCCCGGGTCTGACAACCAAAAATGTCTCCAGACGTGGCCAGGTGTCCCCTGGGTGCAGATGGAGAGCACGGTTGTCTTCAGTTGAGACCACTGCTTTAGATGATGTTGAAAGTAACAAATGAGGGCTGGCTGTAAATGCTCCCGCCATCCTTTATCCTTCTCATAGTATGAGGCAACGTGATGTGGGCAAAGAAGACATCACCTGGGTCATGACTGCCCAGCTTCATCTGGGCCCTGTCCCTGCCAGTGACCTAGAGCTAAGCTTTGCACCTCTTCGGGCTCCATTGCCTCATCTTTAAAATAAAGATGTATTCACTTGCTAGGCATTTATCGAATGTCCTTTTATGTGCAGTATGAATGAAAAAGAGCCTCCTCCTTTGGTGTTGTTTGCGGTTTAGTGAGGAAAGAGAGATAACCAGTAATTAAAGTATAAGTTTTAAGTTTGAACTAGAGGTTTCCCACACCTTGGTGAGGAATGAGAACGAAGTTGGAGCCCTTGGCTAACCTCGTAGCCGGTGTGAACATGTGCTGTGTAGTGCCCACATACACCTCTCACAGCCGCCACCTCCCTCTCTCGGAGGCACTGCTGGAGACCCGTGCCTCCTACCCTCCCTCTTCCCAGGAGGGTGTAGTCATTCCAACCTCTTGCCTTCAGAGCCTCTTACACACTTCTTAGTCCCTTGAGGCCTGAGTTATATGTGAAGGGCTTCTCTGTTCATCCCTGTGCACAAAGACATGGTGAGTAATAGAGAAACCATCCAATACCACTGGCTCTGACTGGCAACTTTAAAATGATCATTTATACCCCATGGGAGTTCCATGTTTCAAAACTCTCCTCCCAGTCTGCCCAAACAAAGTCATTCCCTGACCAGTGGTAACCCTACAAGCTCTCCTCCAAAGTCCTTTTCACACACCTTTTAGAATTAATATTAAAAGCTGGAGATAAATGATTTTCATTGCAAACCATTTTTTTTCCTTTTAAATATAAAACACCACCAAACAGAAAAAGACCAATATTCTTTATTTCAAGGCAAGGTAAAAGTTGAGGTTGTGTTTATTTTTAATTACTTCATGGAATCCAGCCAGATTTTACAAAATCTGGAATTTTTCTTCTGGAGTGAAGTCTTAACTCCTCAGTTTCCTCTTGTGTGACTTGTGGATAACCCAGCCCTCATGGCTTTCCGTCAGACCCCTCCATCTTTAGCTCTTTCTACCACTCAGTGTGTCTTTGAGTATGGAAGGAAAAACTGAATCTTCTTTAGAAGCCTTCCTTTTCTATTTTTCTACTTACTTTATACAATATTTTGTAAGTGGCCAGTTCCTGGGAGTGTTAGGTCAGCTTAACTGAAATGGATCCAACTACTTGGTGTGGGTGTGGTAATCACTGGCAAGTTTGGAATTTTTGTTGCATATGATGTATATCATTTATTCCAGGGCTACTTCCTACTGCCATGAATTCACAAGACTGAGTTTGATGAAATACTTTACACCTAATAATGCTTCTTGAATTACTGTTGCAGACCCAGTATCCACTGGACCTCCAGCAGGGCAGATTCCTGGCCCTCTTGGAAGGCTGTGAGATGAGCCCATCGCAGACACTGCCACCAGACAGCCGCTGCCCCGCAGGCCGCCCGCCCACCTGGAACCTTGGGCAACGCCAGGGAACCGAGGTAGGAGGCCAGAATGAAAGGGCACCCTGCCATCCTCCCAGGCTCAGGGAACCCATCTCCTTCTTGGAAAACTGAGTGTTACACAAGTTTCTGCCCTTCCACTTGGCAGAACAAAACCCAAGCTTACTGGCTCTTCACCCCCAATGAGGAAGGCAATAGGAGGATTTAATGACCATGCAGGGGAGGCACAGGCAAGAAACGATTATCTCTGAGATAATATAGAGGAAGCTGTAAGACTAGAATGCTCCCAGGCACTGTGCTAGTTTGTGGAGTCCCTTCTCACCCATTCTATTTCACAATCAGAAAAAAACACTTTTTAATCATGCTCTTTTGCCATTTTGTTTCACAATAAACAATTAGTAGAGATGTTCAGTGGCTGTCTCCCATTATGAGTGTGGTTACTGAGTGTTGGAAGCATGCCTCTGCAAGTCACTGCCCCCAGCAGCTTTGCATGTAGTGTCTTCATCCTCATGACAAGGACACGAGCTAGGTAGCACTACTCTTCAAGTCTTTGCAGCTGAGGATCCCGAGGCTCAGTGTTTGAATTGAACCAGGTTCTAAAAGTTATGCTACAAACCAGCTCTTCCCCACCCGTCTAAAGCCTCCTTACACTGGTGACCCCGTCAGTCATCACCATCCTGTATTTTCTCTGAAATCCATTCCACGTACTCAGCAACTTTGGTGTAGACGCCTGGTTGTTCCCTGCGGGCACAGCCTTCCCCCCAGCTGGTGATGCCCACCAAATGCCAGATTTTGTTGTGTTTACACACGAAGGGGCCACCTGAATCTCCCTGTGTCACAGTGGGTGGATAAATAAAATGGCAGAAAGTTACAACAGTTGTGCCTTTACAATTCTGTAGTCACGCTGCACACACCATGCAATACAATTTCTTACAGTTCTTTAGGTATCTCATTTGCCTCATTAACTGCTAGATATGGTGAAAATTTAATTCCATAGTGTATGGTTGTATCTACTGCTAATTCCAACAAAGACATTTTGACATCACTATCCCAATGTCAAAAAAATCGAATGCTATTATATTTTTGCACAATTATTCTATGTATAATTGTTTTCCCTTAAATATAGTATGCCCCTGCAAGACTGTAAATTATAAATACAATACATAATTTTTGTATTTATATATTATATAATATATAGTCATAATTATATAATATATATGATAATTATAATTATATATGATATATATAATTGAATATATATATTCAATTTGTTAAAGGTTACTTATGAAATTATCAGATCAGTTGGCTCTGAATTTTTTAACAAACTATAATGAAATATACTATAGCAAATATATTTTGAAACTAACTTTCTGAAGTAACCTATTGCATTTTTTTTTTTAGTAATTGAATGCATTACCTTACAGGCATCTTTTCCTCCTTCTTTGTAGCCAGCACAGATCATCTGTTTGGTTATTTCATAATCTCTATAACTTCTCTGGCATTCTTCATTTGTTACCAAAGGAATATTTGCCTTCTGTAGGGTATTTTGGATTGTACCTATGAGGTAACCAATATATAGCTTCAGAAGGAGGAAATACAATAAATACAGAAATAAGACTAGAGTCTTATAAGCAAAGCAGAATGATGAACTTTGGATAAAAATGTTAAAGGTTGAGAAGGTAGAGTTACACACACTTAACACATACAGAGACAGGCACAGAGAGCTCTGTGTCGGCCTCTGATGTGATGTGACCCCAGCATCTTAGGCTGACCAGTTCCCTACTATCCTCTTAATCTCAAAAGAAGTCTCTCAGAAATTACCTCTTATCACCTACAAACAAAAAGCCTGGAAGGTCTTACCTTTCAGTTTTTAATATATTTAAAGTGATCATTGTAAAACGTGATTTTTAAAAAACAAAAACCCCAAACCTCTGGCAACAGAGAAGTATTTTGTTATTCAAATAAATGTATTTTTCATGAAGAAGAATTTATTTCCAAATAATTCCATTTCCATCAGGGTCCAGGTTCCCCTTGGATATATGTTGGGAGCTTTCTTTGTTTAATTAAGGGTACTTTCATTTCTTCTCCTCTCATGGTACTAGTCCAAAATTTGGAAAAATCTGAATCCACCAAATAAAGGACTGAATCAGGAAAGACAGAGAGAGCTTGGCGAGCTCAGATTTGTAAAGAATCATGCAAATATTGTTCCTTGTAGTGTCTATTAGGAAAATAATTTTGAAAAGGCAGAATGGTCTGTTTTCTGGAAAACTCAAGGGCAATTGAAACATCCCCAAGTATCCATAAGCAGGAGCTGTTAACCTAGAGTCCACAGAAGGAATTCACGTGGTCCCTAAACTTGGAGAGGAAAATAAAATACATGTTAATTTCCACCAATCTCCGACTGAAGTGTATGTAGCACTCCTCCCAACTATGGATGGAGGCCACCATGTGCACAGGGATATTAGCATTACTTATCAGTAGAGATCACGGATATTTTCATACCTCAGTTGTGATATTTTCACATTACAGTTGTGGCAGATAACTGAAAATATCATTTGTGCTAATCACAATTTCAAAATTATGGTAGCTATTAGAACAATTTTCTCTTTAATACATTAATGAGGAAACACATGTATTACTATATCACATCTTTTTTTTAAAACTTATTTTGATAACTGTATTGCAGTTTCATTGATTTCCTTTGTAATCCTATTTGTTGTTTTTAAACATTTAAAAGCATCATTAAAGAAGTGGTTTATAGGCTTCATCAGACTGCAGAAAGAATGCATGAAAAAAAGATTAAGAGCCTGCCATAAAGAGAAGTGATATGCCTATACACCTGGTCATTGATATCGAGGCAGAACAATAACACTGGTGCATGGGACACTATTAGTGCTGAGGAAGGGAGGGGCTTGAGTGGGCTTGTTAGCCCTATGTGGGACCAATCCTTTAAGTTAAGTCAAATAAGTGACCTGTATTCTAAAGTAATATGCTCAAAAGGTTACCTTATAAATTGTTCCAGACCTAAACAAAAATACATCTTCTGAAGAACCCCTGGATAAACATTTGAGAAGGAATACAGTGGAAAGATCACGAATTTGGATATAATTTTAGAGGCCAATTAAAATCTACTCCATGTACTTAAACATATAAGACTTGCTTTAGGAACAGCATTTAAAATATCACATGGTACCTTTTTCCTCTGTGAAGCCCCATCCAGTTACCCAACAGTCAGTATAAATTCTATTTGTATCATCTTTAGAAGGTAGGCATATTGCTTTTTGGAATTCTGAAAGGTAGACAGTTAGACAGTTTTGGATATTGGCTTTAAAAATACATACTTTCCTTTTCCGATATTATCTTTCTATAGAGTAGCACCAAAAAAAATGCTTTTGCTTTTTGCTTAGTTTCTAAGGTCAATGATTCAAGAAAATTTCTCACCATAAGAATCATTCTCACGTAACATTTTTGGTGTTAAGATTTCTGGATTACATTTTAAAACTCAGAACTGAAATTTACTGTCAAAAGCATTTAGAAGTTCCTGTGTGTTACTCTCTATGTGATACTTTTAAGAGTAATAGCAGAGTGTCTCTACTGTTTAAGGCACTATTTTTTTAGGTACTTTAACTTATCAACTGACTCAATTATTATAACTAGCCAATGGGGTAATTTTCATGTCCATTTTACAGATGAGGAATTTAGAGCCATTTTACAGATGAGGAGTTTAGAGGTACAAAGAGGTAAAAGCCACTTGCCTTAGGTCACATAATCATTAATGGACACATTGGGCATTCAGCAACCGTAGCTCATCCCACCTCCCAGTGCAACTCCTCCAACCTTGATGCTGTCATCTTTCCAGAGCTTCCGTCTGCAAGGGTCTCTTCTCTATTCAGGTTACACCTGGGAATTAATATCTGCCCCATTTGCCCTCATATATTCCTAATATGCCTAAAGCCCTAATTCTGCTACTCATGTCAATGGAAGCCATGCTTCCCAGATGGCAAAGATGTTTCCTATGGCTATTATTTCAATAATGTATATGCAGCTGTAGTCCTGCCTAAAGGAACTAAGTCACATTTCTTGCCTTTAACTGTAAGAGATTTTACACACACGTTTTATCTTTCCTCACCTTTTCCCCAACTCCACTAACCAGAAAACAAAGACAGTCTCTCCAGATTCTGCCCTCTCATTCAAACTGTTATGAAGATTTAAACCGATATAATTCAGCCATACAGCTTGCTTCTCTTTAAATATACTACATACCAGTATAATTCAAAGGATGCTCAAGTTTCAGTAAGGCAATATCATGACCAGTTCCTGAGAGCTTGTAATTTTGGTGAATAATAATCTCTTTTATTTGTGAGAAACGTGTTTCATTTGTTATCTCTGACAGATTTAAAATGCCACCATAAACACGCCAAACATCCAACATGGGAAGCCTAGGAGGGAAAAATAAATACCTGTTTGAGACCAGAAAGACTGGCCTTTGATGCTGGTCTTTTTTCCCTCACTTTACCTTTTGAAAAAGAACTAAGAAGAAAATACTCCATATGACATATTTTTACTTACCTAATTACTCTTCCTAGCAATTTGTCACCACCAATAGCAGCAGTACTGAATCTCTGAAGTTAGTTTAGAAGTTGAAAAATGTACATCTATGTAATTATTTCATGTTTACTGTAACTAAAAATACAAGAAGGTTGCTGTCCCATTCTGAGAGAAATTGTGGTCGGGAGAGACTAGACGTTTATCATGGGAAAATCTTGCTCAGTTCATCAATGCTGAAAGCATTTGCTCCCAGGAAATTCAGAATTATCGAGAAGTCAGACTGATCTTACATAAGCCCCTCCAATAGGGCATATTAGGGATTTCAGAGTTACTTAAAGTCTATTTATTATTTTGGAAAGCATGAAAACTTAAATTGACCATTTAAAATATGATATATACAAAGTAAATCTAAAATTATGAGCAAAATCAAAGTCTTACTGTGTGTAAAGATACGAAAATTTTTATCATCCTTAAGTGTGTGGTGCAAGACATGCTCTCACAAAATGCTAGAGGAAATAATGGTTATCTCAGGTACAAAGTGGCTTTCTTTCCAATATGAAATCAGTGTTTCTGTGTGTATTATATCTTATAAATTCATAACACTGAGCTTTCAGAATTGAAAACTTTTAATGTGAATTGGTACAGCCACTAAAGAAAACAGTATGAAGGCCCTCCCCCAAATTAAAAATAGAACTACCATACAATCCAGCAGTTCTACTTCTGGGTATATATTGGAAGGAAATAAAAACACTATCTCAAGGTTTACCTGCACCCCCATGTTCACTGCAGCATTATTTACAGTAACCAAGACATGGAAACAACCTAAGTGTGCATCAATAGATGAATGGATAAAGAAAATGTGAGATAGATTGTACATACATACAGTGGAATATTATTCAACCATAAAGAAGTAGGAAATCCAGCTGTTTGCAACAACATGGATGAAAATTGATCATGCTAAGTGAAATACAGACAGAGAAGACAAATACTGTATGATCTCACTTATATGTTGAATCTGAAAAACTGAACTCACAGAGAACACATTGGTAGTTGGCAGGGGAGTGGGTGGAGATGGTCAGAGGGTTCACACTTCCAGTTATAGGATGAATAAGTGCTGGAGACCTAATATTCAGCATGGTGACTATAGTTAACAGTACTATTTTGTGTATTTGAAAGTTGCTGAGAGTAAATATTAAAACTCTCCACATACAGACACACAAAATGTAATTATGTGAGGTGATAGATGAGTTAACTTACTGTGGCAGACATTTTGCAATATGTACATACATCAAATCAATACATGAATACATTGTACACCTTAAATTTATACAACATTATATGTTAATTATCACCTCAATAAAGTTGGAAGGAAAAAAGGATGAAAATTCTTGGTCCCAAATTGGACCAAGTGCCTTTTCTTTTTTATTATTATTAAAAGGGGACCTACTTTTTCCCTTTAGAGGCTATTCCCTTCCAGTCTAACAGCCTGGCCCTGAGCAATGCCAGGCACAGCAGAGCCTCTAATCGGAGGCCCACGCGGCCTGGATGGAGCATGGAGGAGCCTTGCTCTGCCCAGCTGTGCCACTGGCTCCACTACATTTCGGCAGCAGTGTCCTCAGTCCTGGCGCACAGCAACCCGGGCCCTCCGCTCTTAGACAGGGAAGAGCAGAACTTTGTAGAAAGAAAAATACTTTTTGAGAGAGACCAACTGTCGTATTTTAGGGTTATCAGTATCTCTTATGCTTATTCATCTGCTCTATTTTTACATTTCTTATTTGATCACAACTTGCATTTCTTAAAATAATTTTTATGTTCTAGATATAGTGGTATACATTTTAAGTGTGTCCTTCCAATAATGTTAAATCCTTCTAATCACATTACAAGTTAGATACTATTAATTCGTATTTTACAGATAAGAAAACAAAGGTAAGAGAGATTTATAATCACCCAAAGTCCATCCATACCTCAAATAAGTGGCAGAGCTGTGACTCCAGTCTGGTCTAAGTGTTTTAAAACTTTAAAACTCTGACATATATATATATATACACACACACACACACACACACACACACACACACTATTTGTTTGATAAAATAGAAGTATTATATCAGATTATATTCACTGAAATATGTAGGATAATATATACAATAAATTACAGCATTTTTGTTTTATTATTAATATTAATATATTTGTGAATCAAAGAGCTGAATGTAAACTCTCCATGGGCCTGAAAAATCAGTCGTGGAAGTATGTGAGGAGTGGTGGGTGGAAGTGGGAGCAGGAGGGGCATTTTTTTGTTATTCTTTGAAGCGGGAGTGATGTCCCCCAGGAAGTGTCAGACCTACAAATAGGTCACACGAGGTTCTGACAGGTCAGATTGTTCAGTTTCACGGAGACCCTACTAGTTGCTCAACATTTTGAATACCATCCTGCTTTAAAATGACTTTTATTGAAACAGTAATATTCTATTAATAAACTAACACGATGATCAAGAAATTGTTGATCAGATTCCTCAAACTGAAATGCCAGGTAGGCCTGGCTAAGACACATACAAACCTTACCCATCAAAGCAGTGGGCAGCAGTTAGGACCCACCGGCGTCTAATGATGGCCCCTCCACACACATGGCTCTGCTCCTGGTGCTTCACTTGCAGGC
This sequence comes from Smutsia gigantea, assembly GCA_032199065.1. Taxonomy (NCBI): domain Eukaryota; kingdom Metazoa; phylum Chordata; class Mammalia; order Pholidota; family Manidae; genus Smutsia; species Smutsia gigantea. The sequence goes on from JAVSCE010001198.1 coordinate 213,659, forward strand.
TGACCTGCCAAGGCCACTCTCTCAAGGAGGAGTGGGTTCCTCCAACGATGCGTGTGTCTGGTTTGGGGCAGACTAAAGAGGGTGGGAATTAGAGGTGAATCATAGTCTTCTTCAGCCAAGGAAGACAAAATGCATGATTCCATTATATAGGACTATGCCAGCTGTCAAAACGACATGGACATCCCCTTACAGTTCTATGAAAAAGTGAAGTTTACTCACCAGAGTCGTCCTGGCCTTTACACAACCTCAGAGAATAACCAGAGCTAGCTCGTGTCCCATAAGTAATCCTAGTTGGGGAACCATCCAAAGATAATCTTAAGGAGCACTTACACCTAGATGAAATGATCAGTATAAAGATTAAGCCTTCATGCAATAGGAAAGCTCATGAAATTGTCTTGCTGGCTGTGTTTGAAAATAAATTTTCACTAACTTGTCTCCTCTACAGTCTTCTGGGAGTAAAGAATAAGTAAAGAACTGACAGCGGATCATCTTTGTACAAGTCTCTTGGCAAACATTCACTCCTTTAACGAAGGTCACATTCAATTCTTCCCCTTCAAAACCAACTCCTGAGTAAACTTTGGAGTGGCAGGGCTCTGTGCCAGTTAGAAACAAAAAGATACGAAATGAAAACAACAATAAATCACATTTACATGAGTTTCTGGCACACTGAGGATTGTATCATTATTTTTTGACGACATGTTACAAGACTGAGTCACATTACCAGGCAAAGTTTGTTTGCACGTTAAGAGGCTATATCCAGATACGGCGTTTTCCTGAGGAGTAGAGGCACTCGGTGTCCCACTTTGGGAAGTCTTAAGGACACAAACATTTCTGTTTTAATAAAGCAGGAGAGAGAAACCAAACTGCATTAAAGACAAATACAAAAGCCCTTCATAATAACAAAGCACCCCTGCACGTTTTTTTCTTCTGAGAAACTCTCTTCAAAGTCAGCCAGATGAGAAGACTCTAATAAATTATAGAGATTAAATGTAAGTCAAGCTACATCTCCTTGTGAAGAAAACTGATAACCTGAAAAGAGGAGAAAGGTAAAGTTCCACCTTTTAATTGAAAGAAAAAAAAGAGCAAAGAACGAATTCTGAGGATTTATGCTGCTGATACTATTATATTACCCTTGTCGTAGCTCCATCTCATATAGAAAGGAAAGGGCAGATTATCTAAGGGTAAGAGCTCTTACCAGAACCTTGATCAGGAGAACACCGGGATCTAGTTTCTGAAACAGAGTTAGAGGCAACAAGTTTAAAGGATGTGCTGCCAGCAAGCGTGTTTTCCTTGACGCTGGTAGAAAACATGACAATCAGTAAGAAAGGTATCACGTTTTTCTTCCCATGGCTATTGGGTCATGGATGCAGTGGTATGTTTGAGCAAGAGAAGGTAGGTGGAAAAGTCCACTTAGCTCTTAACTAATCGGGTAGAAAAATACCTACTTAAACTACAGGTTCAAGCGTTTTCAGGAAAATAAAGCCTCTCAAAGATTCAAACTGTACAATTACAGTGATGGAGGGACAGCCACAAACGTCATGCATTCACACTTACCGCTGTGACTCGGGGCTCCGTGCATGTGTGTAGAAAGTAAAGAAGAGGCAGTCGGGGCGATAGGTGCAAATGGTTCGACACACAAATGCATCTGGAGTGATGACTCTGGCAACATCCACGTCGGAAAAGGCGAGATGTTGGAAAATGTCCCTGTGGCAACCTGTGAGCTCACAGAGGGCAGATGCCCCTCAGTAAATGACATAACACTAAATTTGCCTGTGCTCTGTCATTATAACTAAGCAAATTATGACTACTTGTTATTCATAGCACTAAACATCCCAAGTGAAAAAATGTCAGTTAACAACTCCTTAAACTTGTTGACTATTTGGAAGAAGGAGAAATTGGTCTACCTCTGATAAAAGAGCAATTCCTATGTCAGAAAAGTAAAATTCCTCAACCTAGGCCCCTGGCTCTCTCCCAACAAGTGCAAAATATTTAGGTTACTTGACATGTGTTCCTGTTTTCTATTGCCCTCACCCTACACTCTAGGCCTTAGGAACATTAGGTTTTGTGTTATGTTTTCCTGAATATTAGGGAGAGATTTTTAATAAAAAGAGATGAACAAAAATGTTGTAGGTAACCAAAGTGGGCCATGTGCCACTGAAGTTAAAACAGGAGGGGAAGAAAAAGACTTAGTTCAGGAAAGTTACCAAACAAGCAGCCATGACAGCACCAGCATCCGCCGGAAGAGCAGAGCCCAGGAAGGAGGGAAACTGGCTTCCAGAGCTGCCGCGTGTTGTTACTTAAGAGTTCTGATTGTTGCACAAAATAATTACGAGTCATGCAAAGAGACAAAGTCTGGTCCTCACACAGGCAAAAAGGCAGTCAGTATCAGCTGTTGCTGAGGAAGCGCAGACATGGGATCTGCTATGCCAGGGCATTGCCAGCTCATTGAAGTATATTGGCTCAGAGAACTAAAGGAAACCACATCTAAAAACCCGAAGAAGCATACAAGAGCACTGTCTCACCAAATCAAGAAATATCACTAAAGAGTAGAAATTACATTTTTAAAAAAGAACCAAATATGAATATTAAACATTAAATGATCAGAAAATGTGAACCAGTAAATCCAGCACACGCCACGGACGGGGTGTGCTGCCGGGGAGAGGAGGCAAAGAGGAAGTGGGGTGTACTGTTGCCAACTTGCCATTTTGCTCAGCGGGGGCCTAGCGCAGCGTCCAAGTCAGGGCTCCGCACAGAGCTGGCACCAGGTGCTCTGTAGGATTGACTGTTGGGGTTTGGTTTCAGTGGCATCTTATCATTAAGATGCTGAAATGCCTACTGAAGGGGAATATCATGGCAGTTTTCTAGATAACCAAGTTGAAATTACCTATGTGTCTGAAACTTCAGTATCCTGCTGATTCCTTATGGTAGTCATTTCACTAGATAATGGACACCACCAAGAAATGACCTCAGGTTTTCTCTACAGTGTCACTATGCTCGTTCACTATTGCTGCCATGACAAATTATCACAAACTTCGGGGCTGAAAACAACACAATCTTTTTATCTCACAATTCTGGAGCTTAGAAGTCCAAAATGAGTCTTACTGGCCTAAAAATCAAGATGTTGGCAGGGCTGTGTTCCTTCAGGAGGCTCTGGAGGAGAACCTGTTGCCCCACCTTTTCCAGCTTCTCTGGGGGCCACCTCCATTCCTCGGCTCCTGGATCCACTCTCCATCTTCAAAGCCAGCATGTAACATCTTCATGTCTCTCTCTCTCTCTCTCTGACTTTGACCCTTCAGTCTTCCCCTTTCTCATGTAAAGACTCTTGTGACTTCACTGGGCCCATCCACATAATAAAGAATAATCTTCCATCTCAAAATCTTTAACTTAATCATATCTGCAAAACCCTTCTCCTAGAAAGCTAACATATTCACAGGTTCCCGGCATTGGGATATAGACACCTCTGGGGTTCTCATTCTGCCTATTACAATCACAGAGTAAGATAGTAACCATGCAGTTACCAATATCTGAGCGCGCACAAGGCCTCAGAGAGAATCCAGATGCCACGTCAGCCGCCACCTTTATGCTGGTGGGCGTTCCTCGCCGACTGTGCTTTAATAGGCACTTGTTCCTGAATGCGAAGCAGAGGTTATTGGCTTCCTAAATCACGGGGTGCAAGCAGCAGTCCGTTTTTGCCTTGAAATGACTCATGGTCAGTGGACAAAGCAACCAGAACAATGACTTTGATAATAAATGGTAGGGCTTTGTACTACTAATCAAAAAGACATCTTTCCCCTCTGTAGAGGGAAGGGTAAGGATAGGAGACATTCTACTAAACCCTCATTCCACAGGCAAGGAGATTATTCTCTGCTGGAATGACACCGAAATTGTCTAAATAAACAATGAGGGGGTCAGGCCTAAAAGCCCTGTTTGGTTTTCAGTTAGGAGAAAAAAAGGTCATGAAGAGTACAGTAAAAGCACCGTCAGGAAGAACAAACACCATGAGTGCCACTCACCGGTACTCCGCATTGTGAAATGTTTGTGTAGCATATGTGAAAAACTGGCAGCGAATGTTATGGGTGCATCTGTCCTGGCATTCTTCAGCACTTTTAACCCTAGATACATTAAAATTTATTCCTCTCATATCAATTCCTTCATGAATGTCTTGGTGGCAAGCTGTACAAATCAAATGCATAGAGCAAATTCAGTCAGTTTCCCTTCCTGAAGTAGATCATCAGTTTGGGCAGGGTGGTTTTAAAGGGTAATACTCTGTTTTTGGCAACTGCCGTGCTAATTAAGAGATGTAGAATTTTTATTACATCACTAAATTATCAAGCTCTGCTTGAAATAAACACCTTCCAGTATGTTTTAGAGCACCCTCACAGGGAAAAGGGGTTACTTGGCACCCCAAACTGCAGAATATGTGCAGCAGTACAGGTAATATTGCACGGTGAATTTGTCAGTGCGTGTGGACAATAAGCACGGCAGTAGTAACAAGGCCCCTGCTGATGTGTGTTAGGGGTCTGCATTACCAAAGAGTGCCTTCGACCACTGGCATGGAGTAAAGGAGCTTCTCTACCTCTTTGCTTATTTCTCAGCCTTCAGCTACACCTGATTGCAAATTGCATCTGGAAGCCCATGTCTTTGACATTTAATCTGTCACTGACATCTATGTGTTGAGTCATTATATCAAACTTGTATATAAACAATGAAACCTTTTCCTTCTTGCTTTAAAATTTTGTTAAATTCCACTTAAGCACCCTTTCAGTTGAAATTTATCTTCTATTCAAAACATATAGATAGCTATTTTGACAGACAGTGATCCAAATCTATGAGTTAGGCTCTTTATTTTTAAGAGTCGAATTTGTTAGTTAGATCCTTGGTTAAGGAAACTAGCAGTATAAACCATAATCTTTTGTATGTGTATTTTCCACTCCTAAGAGGTATGGTTGAAGAAGTCATAAAACTAGATTTAATGGTGGGAATGATAGAAAATATACAAATTAATAGGATAACAATATATTGAGTAGATTATTCACAGTGGTTCATGCACACAGGAATTTGCAGATTATGGACATGGATTCTCCAGTTCTGCTTCATGTGAGACAGGAAACAGGCCAAGTTGGGATGGGATACTTACAAACTAAAACTTTTCTTTGTGGTAGTTGAAAGCTATAAAGCTACCTCCAAGTATTTTAAGCTAAAATTGATCTTGAGTTTAAAGACTTTATATGCCTGGGAGGAATTTTTCATTTTAATTTAAAATACTTGGGGATAGTTAGAAGGGAATATTAAGTTGAGTAAGACTAAGTTTTTGGAAAAAATAACAATAACTAAGGAGTATTGAGAAAGGCACATTTTTCTTTACATTTTACTATGATACTGTAACTGGAAATAACACTTAAATGGATAATTTACACTAAATTGTATTAAGATATAAGTCTGATCTTACAAAATAAGAAATGTACTCCTTCTCAGGTAAACTACCTATTGACTAAGTCAGGCCCCCATGTTTTTAACTAAGGACTGGTTATGACACAACCTGCAGGCTCAGAGCGTGTGTGCATTGAGGGAGTGGTACGAATGAGGGAGCAAAGGATGAAAACCCTTAAAACATCTGAAGTTTGAAACTACAAAATCAACTGTGGATAGTAAAGGTAAAATAGCAACTACATATAGGCACATCATGCTTATTTTAAAGTTCCACCAGCCCATCAATTGAGAGAATCTTTTTCAGTACTTTTCTCCTTTGGATCAGTCATGTCAGAGAAAAAGTTCATTTGCCTCAAATTTGTTTAGGATATGGTTGGTAATTGTTTCGCAAGACAATAGTAGCAATAAGCATCAGAATTAGTTTCCTGGCCTCTAGTCCTCATATTTTTTCTAGGAAGTTTTATTCTTAGCAAGACTTTCAGAGCCCACTCCTTCAGTTTGGGGACTTAACATGATTTCTTAATCTAGGCACTATCGACATTTCGGACCCGAAACCCTTTGTCATCGGAGCTTCCCTGAGTTTTGTAAAATGTTAGCGGCATCTCTGACCTCTAGATGCCAAGTTGTGACAACCAGAAATGTCTGCAGACATTGGCAAATGTCCCCTGGAGGAAGGACTAAATCCCTGGTTGAGAATCACTGATGTCCAAATTACCCTCAAGTGAAACAGGTACAGAGATGCCCTCTGTGTTGTTCTCTTTAAGATCTTATCTGGAATCAAGGGGACGCTATTGTTTGGATGTGTATTCACATTCTGCAAATCATACACTGTAGTGCTAACCTCATGAATAACAGAGGCTTGTTAAGCAGGTGTTAACTGATAAACACAAGGGGATACATCCAGAATACTGCCCCATCTCTGTTATCTTTCTGAGTGCTCCCTTCCAAAAGACAGTACAGTGCGAGCAAGAGCTATCTGTAGGTAGACCCATTATTCATTCAAATTTAGCTAAAGAATCCACACCTTACCACTTATTCGCTGGCCACATTGTTTTAAGGAATGTCCAGAAATTGCATTTGTCCGTGACATTCTTGGCAGGGTTCCTGTAACACTGTCTTTCAAGAAGCAACCAAACCTGTTTTTAAAAGTAGCTTATCTTAGGAAGTAGGATAATAAACACACATTGAAGAAATGTCTAGCATTTTTATACACTAATAAATAGAGCTATAAATAAGGAAAATAATAATGGGAATAATAATAGCTTCCCTGACACCTGCTGGAAAGAACATTCTTACAAGCAATTCCATAATATCTAATGGTCTATAACACCTAACTTCAGTATTGCTTTCCTTTACAGTCAACTTTTTCAGTACAGAAAGTCAGTCATATTAAAGAGGTAATGATTTTTCCTATGTTTTGGTGAATTATGTTGCCACCTGGTGATTATTTTTATAAGTACTTTCATTTATTTAAGAAATTAAATTAGTCGTGAGAGTTGGATCTATACATGGTATTCATCTTGCTTATTGACTTGTAGTCTACATCTACTTGAAAGACCTCTTTCCTGTCTTTAATGTCAGCCTTAATGACACTTCCATCATCCACAAGGATTCTAGAACCTAACTCAGCATTTTATTTTAAAAAGTTGATGGTTCACACATACAGTCCAGGTTTTCTGCACAAGTTTAACATGTAGAGTCAGGGGACGATTGTTTACTTCCTAGTTGTTAAATTCAAACAGAAGATAAAAGAATTGTGGATATGGAAAGGGGAACAATGAAGAAATGTTCATTCTAGATATTGATCAAAATTAAAATCATCATGAAACTGTGGCTGTACTTAGACAACTTTATGACCTATGAAGATCGTACATCACGTGCTCGTTTCCAAATTGCCAGTTAATAACATATATTCCCAGGCACTCACACACACTGTGCACACCAGGGGTTCACAGACGGGCTCACTATGGGCACCACTAAGGCCCACCCTTTCCCAAGGCCACAGACTCTATCTAGATCTTAATTATTTCCTCAAAATGCTTACCTTCTGTTATATTTTCTTAGGACTATGCTATCCACAAATGTGATCATGAGACAGGCAGCAAGTATGTTTAATTGCTCAGGTGAAATATCCACCTGTTTTTAGACCCTTTCTTGAGACAATCTCTTAACCCACTGATTTTCAAGCTTTTTCCTTCAGGCCTAGCATAGAAACGACTTGCTTCCACTACTTGCTTCCACTGAACTTTGGTTCAGTGGGCTGAATGGTTTGGTTCCTAGGCTGCAGCCTAAGAATCTACTTATGTGAGAACCGCTGCAGGTGATCCCAGCGAAGCTGGTCTTTGAACCCTATTTGATGTCACCCTAAAATGCTACACCCCTTTGCATATAACTGATTTCATTTTGAAAAACTGACAGGCTTCTCCAGTAATGAAATACCAACTTTTACCTTTTGTTTGTGTCATTAGTTGAATTTGCAGGAAGAAAACTAAATAGCAAACACCTAGGGTGGAAGGTGCACATCATCCTACAGTATTGGGCGTTTGGGGTAAACATGGCGGTTACATCCCCCCCTCTGAAGAAGGTATTTTCATACAGTTGAGTCAGGCATCCTGTGATACAATCATTGAGGAAAAAAGAACATTAATTTAGAACAAATGCAAATATTTTAATAGAAATATATCTGTGTTCTGAACCTTGTTACTTCCTCCGCTTATTACCCAGAGATCATTAGGACATGACTTTAATTATAGAAGTAAAATGAAACATATTAAGGTGACTATTTGAACAATGTATAATGTTAATCTGAAGACCTCCTATGAGTACTTTTGTACAAGAAACTTGGTTGGCCTTCATTAAATCACACAATAATTTGCACATAAATTTTTCCCCAAGAAAATACAGTCTTAGCTTGCTTTCTCCATTGCCTAATGTGCTATGAAAATATCATGTCTTAAAAATAATGATGTATGATTTCTTTTTCAAAACGTTTTCATAACAAACATTCCCACTAGATTCTCACAACTGCTCTGTAAGGGAAACTAGAGACAGACTTTCTTACATGCATCTGACTTCTTTATTTTTTAAGAAAGATGTTAAGTACCTGGGTCTCAGGGCAGTACAAACTAGCTGGGGATCCACATAGGTAATGAGTATCCTGGAACATAAACCCAGCTCTTCTGACTCCTAATGTTGCCCCCTTCTGTAGTGTGAATAATGTAAAATGTTCCTCATGCTTAGTTTAATTCAAGCAAACTAACTGTTACTGGGTATTGTTGAGATGAGTGCAGGGAAGGTAGTATTTATTCAGATTCCGCAGACTCATTTTTTTGAATAGTTTAAGCAAATGCATGCATATATCAAGTTGAAAATCCACTTTGAGCTATTTGCTGTTTGGTGGTTCACATCTCTGAAGTACCCTGCATCCCACATATTATCAGAGTACTAAGTGCTACCTTTAGTGTTTCATATATTAAAGTATTAATTTTAACTAAAATTAATTGAAGTATTAATTTGGGTTTATCTTGAAAGACCCGATTCAGAGTCAGATTAGTAACCTTCTCCAATGCAGGCATCACATTCGCTTTACTTGGTCAACTGTCCATTAACCACAGGATGTTCCTATGACAATCTTGTCCGTCTCCTAGGGCACTACTCACGCTTCAGTTTTGATGCGGTTTATTTTTGTATTGCCTTTCAGGGGATGGGCACAGCTTATCCACATATACTTCATTAAACACTGGGGATTAAAATTCTTTTTGCAGGATCCCACCTCTCAGGGGATTACGGCTCTGAGCCCCATTACGATGATGCAACCGCAAGATCTCTTCTCTCCCTCTCAGAGGTGTGGCTAAGATGACTAAGCATTAGGTCAAGTTTATATTTAGAAAGAACAGAGATCTCTCAGGTGAAAGCTTCTGGGAGTACAAGTTGCCAAGGGTATAGGCCTGGATCTCATATCCTCACAGAATACTGAATAGTTGGTCCAGTGACCATGCAAACTGCAAAGTGGCCTGTGTTTGAGACAACTAGTATTTTTGGCTGACTCATAATT